>OZ005734.1:46136455-46303955 GCA_963930755.1 Eudasyphora cyanicolor | reverse complement strand
TCACTGCACGGTGTCCAATATCTGGGGCAAAGACGTCCCTGGGTGGAGATCTTCCTCTGGGTGTGCATCTTTGTAATATCAATATTTTTCTGTACCCAAACAATTGTGAAAATTTATTACAAATGGAATGATACTCCGATAATTGTCAGTTTCTCGGAACAATCAACACCGATTTCCGATATACCATTTCCGGCGCTGACAATATGTTCAGAAATCAGAAGGGCCAAGAGAAAAAATGGTAAATTTAGAACTGAAGCTATGTCAGATCACGGTGATCAGATCTTGCAATGTTATCAACTCTGTCATTGTCAGTTCTGACGATTGCAAGAAAACCTTATAATTTGTTATATTTACTATTGTATAGTATTTTGTAAGTATTTACAGGGTCTCCCATATTCGACGGACCCATCTGGCAACGCCATAACTTTTGACAGAGATGTCAGATCGCTTAATCACATACCGCGTTTGAAGCGTCAGTCCAAGCAGATTTTTACCATGGAACAATACACGCCACGCGAGCTCTCTGAAATAGTTGAAATTTACATTCAACAGAAGAAGTCAAGTCAACGTGCTTTTAAAATATTAAAAAATGTGAGAAGTGCGCCTTCTAAGAACACCATTAAGCGTTTATACGAAAAATTTTCGACTGGTGAGGCTCTTTCTAATCCGAAGAGGCCAAATAAAAGTCGACCAAGGCGATCGGCCGAGAATATCGCTGCCGTACGAGCCAGTGTTGAGAGGTCCCCAAGAACATCCCAAAAACGCCGTTCTCAGCAGTTGGACATGGCTCGGTCCACTTTACAACGGATTATTCGCGTTGATTTGCATTTGTTCCCGTACAAAATTCAATTGACGCAAAGATTGTTGCCTGCGGACAAGCCTCGTCGATTGGAATGGGCCCAACGAGTCCGTGGGTCCGTCGAATATGGGCAACCCTGTATATGAAGGATTAATAATAATGTATTTCTTAGTTTTTTTTTTTACATTTTGCTGACCTATTGTAAGATCTGACCACCGTGCGTACGAGTACATAGCTTAAGACTACAGAAGTTGTGAGATTGGAGTTTTTATTTCTTCTTTTGTGATCCTTTAGAAACAGATTTCAATTATGGGCAGCTCTATCAGCATGTAGAGAAAAACGGAGACTTGCCCTCAAATTTAACCGCAAGTGATCGCGAGACATTTCTAACTTTGTTACATACGTGTAAACATGGTATATTTTCGGATAAACGTCGCCTCTGGAACGGAACCATCGATTACATCCAAATCATCAACGAAATGTCATTTCGTCTAGATTTTCAGATGATTTGTAAATGGTTTGGACTAGAGATGGACACCTGTGACGATCTTTTAACGCCAACCTACACCGAGACAGGGTTATGTTTCACGTTCAATGGTTTTGATGGCACCGATTTGTTTCGAGAAAATACGATCCAGCACCAACTTAGCTTAGAGAGATCTGAGAGATCTGCCAATATGTCATACGGAAGAAGAATAAATCGCACCTTGTCTTGGTCTTTGGAACGGGGCTATCCCGAGAATGCGCCCCTGAAAACATATCCCGCTCGCGTCATGAGTGCCAGTACCATATCCTCATTTGTTGCACTTCTACCGATTGATGTACAACATATGGATTATTTTTGCAGTCTTGCAACAGAAGGATTCAAAATCATAATACATACCCCCGATGATGTTCCAATGTTGTCCAAAGGTTTCGTGCGTATATCTCCTAAACAGGATGTGTCAATAGTTGTTAAACCTATTATGGTTACAACCTCAGTGGGCATTGCCAAGTATCCGCCGCAGAAACGAAAGTGTTTTATGGCCAATGAACGATATCTGAAATTCTTCAAAGTCTACAGTGCGAAAAATTGCGAAATGGAATGCCTTACCAACTATACCCTGCAGGAGTGCGAATGTGTGATCTTTTCGATGCCTCGTACGGACAATATGCCGGTGTGTGCTGAAGACAAAATCAATTGCTATAGAATGGCAGAGGAGAAAATGTTGTCGGAGAATTTCAAGAGTCGGGATGCCCGTGAGAGTTCTTGTAATTGCATGCCCTCTTGTACATCCTTGGAATTTGATATGGAGGTATCTCAAGGCGAGTTCAATTTCGATAAACTACTTGCTGCTTTGAATGTGAGTTTTGGCGAAGAAATGACACTTAGTCAAATGAATGTACATTTTAAGGATAATGAGTTTATTACCTCCAAACGATCCGAGTTGTATGGCTTTTCGGATTTCCTCGCCAATTGTGGCGGTGTTCTTGGTCTGTTTATGGGTTTCTCTATATTAAGTGTGGTCGAGATACTCTATCATGCAACTCTACGTTTGTGGTCGAATATGAGACGCAATGAGAATTTAGAAAACAGAGATAACTGTTCTTTAGGTTTTATGAGTTTCTCCATATTCTCTACTTCGTTAAAAAGAAGAAAAACGAATAGTTTTAAGAAAAATGTAAAAATCGATTTAGTTAACAAATTTGTGTAACCAATTGAAATGTTCAGCCTGTTTCTCTATGTCGAACGATAGCGATGCGAACGAAAAACAGCTGACTTTAGACCTACAAACTGGCACCAGCCAGTATGTTTGCTTTCGCTTTGTCGTTCTGAAACCTTTAGTAGGTCTAAATTCAGCTGTTTTGCGTTCGCATCGCTTTCGTTGACATAGAGAAACAAGCTGGTTGTTTTATTTTGAGCCTCTAAACGTTAATAATTAATTAATTAGAAATACAAAAAAACACTTGAAAAGCTATTGTATTAGTAAATGAATTTTATTTAAAATTATCAACCCCTTTTATTAAATATTTAATATACATATTTAATTATTGGAAGTAATTGAAAAATCTAGTATTGTAAATTGAGAGTATAATAAAACTTAGCTATTTGCTGGACTACAGAAGTGATTTCTCACTTTCATGCATAAAATAAATATTTTTCATGTTTAAAATAAATACAATGTACTAATAGTAAGGAAATTTCCATAACTGTCAGTTTAAATGTTTAGTATTTAAAGTTTTTTTAAAGATTGAAGTATTTAAATATTAATACAGCTTTTCCCATTAGGTTTAAATTATGACTTAACATTCGTAAACATAATAGAGACAACATTGTGACTTGCAATTTTTGACCACCCTAATATACATACATAAATACACGGAGGAAAAAAACGGCCTCTGTAACATATTGTCCCAAACATATTTTGCAGGCAACATATATATGTTTGGAGCAGCTCCCAAACATATTATGTTTGGGGTAGTGGTAATGTTCGCAAACAGTTATATGATTGTATGCAAACATATATATTATTGTATGAAATCATATATATGCTTATGTCCAAACATATATATGACTGTATGTAATCATGTATATGATTATATGTAATCATATATATGATTGTATTTAATCATATATATGAGTGTATGCAAACGTTTATATGATTGTATGTAATCATATATATGATTGTATATAATCATTTATATGATTGTATGTAATCATATATACGATTGTATGTAATCATATATATGATTGTATGTAATCATATATACGATTGTATGTAATCATATATATGATTGTATGTAATCATATATGTGATTGATCTCTTCTACTCTTTTCGCTCCATCATGAAACTATAACGGTTCACAGCAACAAGTAACCTAATGTAAATCGTCACTCACTACGTCAAATACAGAAATACAATAACAACAAACAGTAATACACACTTTGCTTCTGAAAAGTAGTTCATCAGCTGCAGAATAGTTTTTGAGTTTTCTGAAAATTACTGAATTTTGAGTTGTGTCTCTTTAAAAGAATTTGTGCAATGTGGAGAGCATATGTATACATATACATATGTATATGTATATCAGTGTGGAAAAGCCCAGCCTATGAATAGCATATATTAGGTGATCAATTTTTTTTTTAACTTTGTTTTGCTTTCTTAATGTTTACAATAACAAAACAAAATTAGAAAATTAAAAATAATTTTCAATAAAAAATATTTTATTTCATATTTGTTAATACGAACAAATGTTCCATCAGAATTAATAATAGGCGCGTTTTTTATGCGCTCGACACAATTTAGCCATGTCTGTCGGTCTGCGTCTGTTGAAATCGCGCTACAGCCCATAGTAATAGAGTTAGTAGGTTAAAATTTGACAGAAATATGTATTTCTTATAGCTGCAGATCATTGGGGATTGAAAATGAACCAAATAGCTGAATGTTTTGATAAAGCTCTCCCTAACCTAACCTAACCTAACCTAACCTAACCTAACCTAACCTAACCTAACCTAACCTAACCTAACCTAACCTAACCTAACCTAACCTAACCTAACCTAACCTAACCTAACCTAACCTAACCTAACCTAACCTAACCTAACCTAACCTAACCTAACCTAACCTAACCTAACCTAACCTAACCTAACCTAACCTATCCTAACCTAACCTAACCTAACCTAACCTAACCTAACCTAACCTAACCTAACCTAACCTAACCTAACCTAACCTAACCTAACCTAACCTAACCTAACCTAACCTAACCTAACCTAACCTAACCTAACCTAACCTAACCTAACCTAACCTAACCTAACCTAACCTAACCTAACCTAACCTAACCTAACCTAACCTAACCTAACCTAACCTAACCTAACCTAACCTAACCTAACCTAACCTAACCTAACCTAACCTAACCTAACCTAACCTAACCTAACCTAACCTAACCTAACCTAACCTAACCTAACCTAACCTAACCTAACCTAACCTAACCTAACCTAACCTAACCTAACCTAACCTAACCTAACCTAACCTAACCTAACCTAACCTAACCTAACCTAACCTAACCTAACCTAACCTAACCTAACCTAACCTAACCTAACCTAACCTAACCTAACCTAACCTAACCTAACCTAACCTAACCTAACCTAACCTAACCTAACCTAACCTAACCTAACCTAACCTAACCTAACCTAACCTAACCTAACCTAACCTAACCTAACCTAACCTAACCTAACCTAACCTAACCTAACCTAACCTAACCTAACCTAACCTAACCTAACCTAACCTAACCTAACCTAACCTAACCTAACCTAACCTAACCTAACCTAACCTAACCTAACCTAACCTAACCTAACCTAACCTAACCTAACCTAACCTAACCTAACCTAACCTAACCTAACCTAACCTAACCTAACCTATCCTAACCTAACCTAACCTAACCTAACCTAACCTAACCTAACCTAACCTAACCTAACCTAACCTAACCTTTTTTTTTTTTTTTTTTTTTTTTAATGAGGTGAAAATCGTCGAAAGACATTTGCCTGATGGAGTTGGCAAATAGTGCGGGACTTTAACCCGCTAAAAACACCTCTACACTTGTCCATTCAGCCCTGTGGGACCACCTTTAGGTATTACTTCACAGGGTGGGGAAGATCTTCAAGATCCATCACTATCTAACATTTCTTCGTCGTAAGTTTTCTTGCTCGCACAATTCGGTCATAATGGACCTAATTACCGTCGCTATACACTGCCAATTACTTTGCGAGGCGAGGATAGCATAAAACCAACTAAGTTGTCCGGAGTCAAAGCAACTCCTAGCGATTCCTCCAACTGCAGCCTCCGATTTGTAAACCGAGGACATTCAAACAAAACATGTTCAGCATCCTCTACGATATATTCACAATTTGGGCAAAATGGGTCTGTTTCTCGGCCGATGCGATGTAGGTAGTATTTGAAGCTACCATGGCCGCTCAGCATCTGCGACAAGAAGTAGTCCAATTCTCCATATGATCTATCCAGCCATACTCTTAAATTGGGGATTAGTCGACACGTCCATCGCCCATCACTGGATGTCGTCCACCTGTTTTGCCAATCATGGATGGATTTGTCCCTTGCAATTCGTTGGGCCTCCGCATGGGTCATATTTGCTGTCGTTGATTTCAGGTCGTTAGCATATTTTGTCTCACTAGCAAGCAGGTCAATAGGTATCATGTTTGCCATCACCAAAGCCGCCGCATCCGACACCGTCCGATAGGCCGAACATACTCGTAGGGCCGCCAACCTATATACTGGGGCGATTTCATCTCTGTATGATTGGTATTTCATCGCCTGGGACCACGCTGGAGCTGCATACAGGATGACATTTCTGACAACCCCTGCTAACAATCTCCGTTGGGAGTACTTTGGGCCTCTAGTATTTGGCATTAAACGAGATATAGCCATAAACGTCGTTCTAGCTTTTTCACTAATGTAGGTCAGGTGTGGTTTGAATGATAGTCTCATATCGATCAGCACTCCAAGATACTTTAGATAGGGTTTGGAGCGTATAGAACAATTACCAACTAAAATTTGTATCTCCTCCATCACTTTGCGGCTACTAATCAGTACGACTTCAGTCATGTGTTCTGCCAACGTTAATCCTGCTTTGTTAAGCCAGGATTGAACCAATTTAACGCTTGAATTCGTTACCGTTTCTGCTTCTCCTAGGTATTTTGCCACTATCACCAGTGCAATATCATCCGCGAAACCAACAATCCTAGCGTTGTCTGGTAGATGTAGTCTCAGTACACCATCGTACATCAGGTTCCATAATAATGGCCCAAGCACCGAACCCTGTGGAACACCTCCTGTTACCTTGTAGTCCTTAGGACCCTCGTCAGTGTCGTAAGACAGATATCTATTTCTAAAGTAATCCTTGACAATTTCCACGAGATAGGATGGAGTATTGATACGTTGCAACGCATTTACAATTTCATCCCATTTTGCAGTGTTGAAAGCATTTTTCACGTCAAGTGTTACTACCACACAATATTCTTTTCCGCCGTGCTTTCCGCCTTTTCCTTGGATAGCAGTCGCAGCTGTGTTAACTACTATTTTTATTGCATCCATTGCAGATTTTCGTTTCCTGAATCCAAATTGGAATTCTGACAGGCCATCAATGCATTCAATATGCTCTTCTAGCCGTCCACATATTAGACCTTCTAATAATTTACCACACGTATCAATCATGCACAATGGTCGGTAGGATGATGGGTTTTCAGCCGGTTTCTTGTCCTTAGGCAGAAGAACTAGCTTCTGCCTTTTCCATATTTTAGGGAAGGAGCCTCTTTGCAAGCATGTGTCCATTAACAGCATTATTTGGTTCGGGCAAGTGTTAACGAATTCCTTTAGTACCCGGTTGGGGATTCCATCAGGACCCGGTGATTTTTTATCTTTGAACTTTGAAATTACTTTGAAAACTTCAGGAACGGTAACTGGAACAGGTGTAACTGATACACTGCTGGTATGATCCATCCAGTAAGGAGGTGTCTGTTCAGGAAAAAGATTTTTGACAATCCTATCGAGAACAGCGGCTTCTTTCGGTGGCGATGCATTTAAGCATTTAAGCTTCTTCTTAACAATTTTATATGCTAGTCCCCATGGGTTTGAGTCTAGGTCGTCGCATATCTCTAAGAAACACTGTCTTTTACTTCTTTTTATCGCCTGGCTCAGAATTTTCTTTTTTGTCTTGTACACTTGGTGATGTGTTTGGTTTGTTTGGCGTCCTCTTGATCTGGTATACAATCTTCGGGCTCTTATGCACTCCCCACGCAACATTGCTATCTCTGCATTCCACCAATATACAGGTGGTTTGTTATCTCTACTTCCTCTCCTGGTCATTGAGATATCACATGCCCGGATAATTTGGGCAATGCATTGCTCTGCCATGTTTTCTGGTGATCCACTGAGGGTCAAATCTTCCACAGATGCACAAAATACGTCCTTCTCAAATGAGCTAACCTTCCAACCTCTCCCAGTAGATATTACGGTTGGGGGCGTAGCATGCTCGGATATATTAATTATAATTGCGCGGTGGTCACTGTGTGTATAGATATCAGACACAATCCAGTTTGTTCGCATCGTAATATTATTGCTTGCAAAAGCAATATCTATTACGGAACCTCGTCCATTACGACTGAATGTATGCTCGTTTCCAGAGTTAAGTAGGACCACTCCAAGCCCAGCAAAAGCCTCAAGTAGGAGGTTACCCCTTGCATTTGTCCTTGGGCAACCCCATTCAATTGCCCATGCATTAAAGTCTCCAGCAATTATAACATTATTCTTTGTTCTTGCATCAGAAACTAGATTATCTATAATATTTCCGTATTCCTGTATGGATAAGCTTGGTGGAATATAGCAGCTGTAAATGGTTATCCCGGAGACAGAACAACGTACAAATCCGCCAGGAGCCACCGCTCCTGTGTTTTGCAGCATTAATCCGCTTACGCACCATATCGCCGAGGTTTTTGAGTCATCCGTAACCCAGCAGGATGTATCTGGATGATGGTAGGGTTCGCTGAGGAGAGCGAAGTCTATACCCTGCTCACGTACGCTTTGTTTTAGAAGATCCTGAGCTGCACTACAATGGTTCAAGTTTAATTGAAGTAATTTCATGCTGTTATTTCATTTTTTGTACGGCCTCTCTGTATCGGGGGCAATATTTGTCTCCCGTTGCGTGATTATTTTTTGTGTCCTGGCACAGTAAACATTTTGGCACATTTTTGCATGTTTTAGCTTTATGCCCTTCCATACCACATCTTAGACATTTGCCCGAGTAGTCATTCACGCTGTTACATTTTGAAGCGAAATGTCCAAAATCAAAACATCTCAGACATTTTCTTACAATTTTCTTCTCTCTAATTCTACATATTGACCATTCTATACGGACTTTCGTAGCTTTTAGCAATGGCCTTGCCAAGGCAGCATTTAACGCAAGTGTAGCCGTTTGGGTTCCATCGTAAGCTTTCCGCACAGATTTTATTGCTGTTACATGCAATGTTTTCAGTTCCGGGAAGGCTTTTATTAGATCACTGTGAATCTTATCCTTGACAGTGGTCTCCTCTATATCCTTAATTTCAATATAAGTTTCGTGTGTCAACACCCGTACCTGTGCTTGCGATCCCAAAACCTCCTCAATGTTTTGTTTGAATTCGCCAGTATGTTGATGTGCCGATTTGTTTAGCTCAAATAGGAGCTCACCTTTAGCCGTTCTTCGTATTTTCTTGACATTTTGTCCCAATACGTCCAGTTTTGGCTCACACTTAACTTTCCTAAGAATATCCGCATAAGATATTCCTCCGACTTCTCTGATGACGAGGGCATCAGGGCGGATCGGCCGTTGTCTCTTTCTTTTACGGGCTTTAGCTCTAACTTTCGTCCATTCAGGTACCACACCACTTGTACTTGCACTATTGGATGGAAGCACCGGAGTGACTGATTCAACGTTTGCCACATTCTGTACCACGGTCAATTTCACGGGATTGTCCACTTTTTTCTTCTTAGACTTATTGCCTTTAGGACTCGCGCCAGTCGTGTTGTCCCTTGTTCTCTTTGGTGTTTGTGACACGGACGAAGCTGACTCAGACACTTTCTCATTCAAAATACCAAGTCCTTTTGTTGTCTGAATCTGGGTTTGGGTTTTATCCCCAGTGACTAATTCATCTGACGCATTCATAAACATCGCCTGTATTTCTCGTGTTATTGACACAATCTCCTTGTGAACATTTGTCCGTCCTTTGACGAATTCGACTAACGCATTTATTTTTTCTCCTAATTTAGACATGCTACTCTTATGCAGGTTAGCATTTCCATTAAAAGTGTCGTGTGCTAATCCTTCATTAGACGAATTTGGAGGTGTTCTCGCAATCAAACTGCTTCTACCGAAAGGGTTTGTCATCGGTGTTGCCTTCATTGCAGTACTGTCATTGCTTGCTGCCATATCATTTTCATTTTGATTTATATTATTATTTTTATTACCATTCCAGTCGCATGATCTCGACGACCGGGAGCCTGCATGGTCGCCCCCTACTGCCGCCGGTACTGGGTTATTAACTCCCTGCACCGTAAGTTTTATTCTTTCTACTGACTTTTCCATGTTGGATTTTCTGTCAGGGTTCCTACCCTTATCGTTTTATACCTTCCGCCAGGTTATTATTTTACGGCCGCCCCTAACATGGGAACAGACGCCGATCAGGAAGCCGCCCAATACTGGGCAAGACGTTCCCAGATTTTGTAAACTAGGGTACCATGGGGGCGTCACACCCCTGATTGCACCTCTCTAGAGAGCACCCTTGTGGGGGTGCTCTCTAACCTAACCTAACCTAACCTAACCTAACCTAACCTAACCTAACCTAACCTAACCTAACCTAACCTAACCTAACCTAACCTAACCTAACCTAACCTAACCTAACCTAACCTAACCTAACCTAACCTAACCTAACCTAACCTAACCTAACCTAACCTAACCTAACCTAACCTAACCTAACCTAACCTAACCTAACCTAACCTAACCTAACCTAACCTAACCTAACCTAACCTAACCTAACCTAACCTAACCTAACCTAACCTAACCTAACCTAACCTAACCTAACCTAACCTAACCTAACCTAACCTAACCTAACCTAACCTAACCTAACCTAACCTAACCTAACCTAACCTAACCTAACCTAACCTAACCTAACCTAACCTAACCTAACTACTATTCTCTTGTGTGAGGATCGCCACACGTTATTAAGTCGGCCTCCTGTGTATGACGCCGAACACAGGAGGGCCACGACATAGCCGGAAAATACTCCTGGCACGAGTAACAAACTCAATCCTTCTCTATGCTGCACCGATTTGGGATAACCTAGCCTAACCACATCAAGAAAATGTATGACGTCTATATTCAAGAGAAACTGACTGAGAGTATGTAGGGGCTACCGTACCATATCCTTGGAGGCATCAAGTGTGGTGGCAGATATTGTCTATTGACATATCTGCAAAAGAGCTCTCGGAAATCCAAATCCTGAAAACCAGAAACGCGGAATTATCCACAAAACACATACGAGAACAAGAAAGAACCAAATAAATGTTTAACTGGCACAGAAGGTGGGAAAATTCTCCCAATGGTGGATGGACTTTCTAGCAAGCTAATCCCGAATATCGAAACGTGGATAAACCGTAAACACAGAGAGGTTGACTTCGAACTAATGCAGTTCCTCTCAGGTCATGGTTGTTACCGGAGTTACCTTTACAGGTTCAGCCTGGACAATTCGCCAAGCAGTACATACTATCCGGAAGAAGACGAAACAGCTGAACATGTAACATTTCAATGCCCACGCTTTGATAGATGGAGAAATAATTTGGAGATATACGTAGGTGAATACCAGACTAGCGAAAACATTCTATGTGTTGTTGAGATTCGAAGAGCTGTGGGAAGCAGTAAACAACCTAATAAGATTAATAAACCAGGCTTTACAAGAAGAAGAGGTAGCCCGAAAAGTCTCCTTAAGGGAGTGAAACGCGAAGAAAAGCCTACAAACGAATACCAGCTGACAAAGAAGACCTCCTAGACGGCAGTCCCGCGTGATGGGGGTGTGGTTTAGTACGTAAAAATCGTGCATGTTTTCTCAGTACGGGCTGAAAAGCATATTCCGAAGATTCCACACCTCCAACGAAAAAAAAGTTGGCCAAACGACTGGCTTCCAGCACTTACTCTAAGTTGTATGTCCGCACCTGAGCCGCCGGAAGTCGTTACCTGACTTCCAAGGTAGGAAAATGACACATTTTCAAGGGTCTGGTTGTTTATGCAGAGATCAGAATTGTTAGTGGTATTTACTGTCATAACTTTTGCCTTTGCTAGGTTTATTTTAAGGTCGACTTTTATTATTTCTTCTTGAACAGCGTTACGTTTGTCCATCATGGCAACTTGCCTGTGGGAGAGCAGACAGATATCATCTGCATAGCCTAGATCGTTCAGCCTTCTGTTTAGACCCCAAGATATTCCTTCAATATCGCCAATATTAAATAGAAGTGGGGATAGAGCGCAACCCTGTCTAACACCCGCTTTGATACTGATTGGCCGGCTAACACATCCATCGTGGAGAACTCTGCAACTAGCGTTTGTATACAGAGCCTTTAAAACATTGAAAATCTTCGTCTGCATTCCTTTGCGGGCAAGAGTTGTATGTGTTATTTTGTCAAAAGCCTTTTCGAAATATATGAATGTTAGTTTCAAAAGCGGGCGCCTTTCTACAGATTGCTCTATTATAATTCACAGACTATTCACGTGATCTGTGCACGACATCTGAGGCCGAAAACCGAACCCGATAGATGTTTGATTACAATTTGGGCAATGGCTTTATTCACTATATTTATCAAAGTAATGCCCCCGTTTTTGCACTTTGTAAGTTTGCATTTTTTTTGGTATGTTGATGATAACTCCCTCCTTGAGCTCATCACATATCTCGTTGGATTCCCAGAATTGTTTAATGATGGGAAACATGAGTTTAGCACTGACTTCCGGAGGAGTTTTGAGAAATTCGGGGTGAATGTTGTCCAGTCCTGAAGCTTTGCAGGTTTTCATGCTGTTGATAGCTTCAATTATTTCCGTAACTCGGTCATAATGGACTTGTTTAACATCGATCGCTACACATTGACAATTACTTTGTGAAGACAGCATAAATCCATCTAAGTTGTCCGGAGTCAAAACAGCTCCTAGCTATTCCTCCAACTGCTGCCTCAGATTTGCAAACCGATGACATATAAACAATACATGTTCTGCATCCTCCACAATTTGGAAAAAGTTGTCTGTCTGTCTGCCAATGCGGTGTAGGTATTAGGGGTATTAGTCGATTAGATACATCGCCCTTCACTAGATGTCGTCCACCTGTTGAGCCAATCATGAATGGCTTTGTCCCTCGCAATTTTTTGAGTCTACGCATAGGTCTTATTTGCTGACGTTGATTGCACATCGTTAGGACATATTGTCTCACTAGTTAGCAAATCAATAGGTATCATGTTTGCCATCACCAATGCCGCCGCATCCGAAACCATCCGATAAACTGAACATACCTATATACTGTAGCGATTTTATTTCTGTATGCTTGGTATTTCATTGACTGGGACCACGCTGGAGCTGCATACAGGATGACATTTCTGCTAACAACCTACGTTGGGAGTACTTTGGGCCTTTAGTATTTGGCATTACACGAGATAGATCCATAAACGTCGTTCTAGCCTTTTCACTAATGTAGGTCAGTTGAGGCTTCAATGATAGCCTCATATCGATCAGCACTCCAATGTATTTATGATAAAGTTTGGAACGAATTAAACAGTTACCAACTATACTTTTTATCTCATCCAGACGGCTTCCGTCTTATGTTCTGTCAACGTCAAACCTGCTTTGTTAAGCCATGATTGAACCAATTTAACGCTTGAATTTGCCACCGTTTCTGCTAATTCCACGTATTTTGCGACTATTACTAGCGCAATCCTGGCATTGTCTTGCAGATGTAGTCTCAGTACATCATCATACATCAGGTTCCATAATAATATTTCAAGTACCGATCCCTGTGGAACACATTCTGTTACCTTGTACCCGATCGGACCCACGTCAGTGTCATTAGTCAGATATCGATTTCTAAAATGTTCCTTGATAGTAGGCTGGAGTATCGATACGTTGTAAAGCATTTCTTTTTTTCCTACCGTGTTGTTCCCCCTTTTAATTGGATAGCAGTCGCATCTGTATTAACTACAATTTTTATTGCATCCATTGTAGATTTGTGTTTGTGTCAAGCCTCCTCTGGTACCCTTCTCCACAATTTGACAAATTCATTCGAACACAATCTTCAATCATTTCTGTAGAAATCATCTACATGTTTTCATATTCCGTATTGTAAAAAAATTTTTGCAATGACTAGACTGATTATGACTGAGAAGGTTTCCATCTTTCGGGTTTACGCACAAAGTACCATATTTCACAGTAGATTACTCACAAAGTGAGGGTATACCTTAGTCGGTTAACTCGACTGAAATTTTCTTACTTGTTTTCATATTTTTTTTTCGACTTCAAAATGCCAAAAAATAGTATTTTTTTCAGGCCAGGTTAATTCAGATGCAATTGGACCTATTTGTCCCACTGTGTATTGTGCTATAATTTTTCATTATTAATGCTTTTGGTGTGCGTAATTTGTATGATCCCCAGATATACATATATGTCATACATATACCGACATATGTATATGTATGTCTGTAGTCATTTTCCATCTCCATAAGCATAAATATGTACATATATGTATTTTATTATAACTCAAAAATTTCAGAGCGCCAAAAATTCAGTTGAAATAGTTTTTCGCATAAGCAAACGCATGGAGCGGCAAACAGAACATCTTGATAAAATTGTGCAAAAAATAAATTAAAATAACAAGAATTGATCTCTTTCAATGAACCATAAATAATTCAAAATAATTATCCAAATTAAAAAATTAAAGTGATTTTGACAAATTGTGAATTTGTGGTTAAGCTTAATTAAGTTCTTTACATTTTCGACGATATACATATTTAAAAAAATGGAAACTATTAGACCTATGATCTAAATAATTAATGGAAATTCTGTCAAACTTTTATAACCTATTACGAACGAACACATGTCTTCATCAACTTTATGCGAAAGTAAATGAAAATAAATAAAAATGTGCCGCCCCCAATGTCAGTCCCCAGAAAACAGCACACACATTTGTTCTAAATCCCATTTATTACGATATTTATAACAAACGTGCTAAATCATCATCTTGTCATCGAGTGTGAAGAAAATTCTGTTACAAAAAAAAATCATTTCAAATTTTCCGGCAATTTTTTATGGATTGCTCGCAATCTCGTTTTGTACTATACCGTATGTCAAGAAAGTGTTGACATTCGATTTTTACTGGGTAGAAAGGAATTCTTTTATTTTATTTAAATTTTCTTAGACATCAGAAAAGTATCAATCATTTTGCATAAATGTGGTCCTGATCGGAGTATGGGGCCTAGTTGTTTTCAGCTAACTTATTGATAGAAAATAATTAACTTTTTTTACAAATATCGAAAGAAAATATTTTTCTAAATAATACAAAATTTTGTAACATTCATACATAAATGTGTACAATACTTTGAAAACATTGTGTGATCAGTTAATTTAAAAAATCAATAAATAATATACATAAATGTGAAAAAAATAACGAAAACAAGAAGAAAATGTCAGTCGAGAGAGTCAACCACTATTGGATCTTCCTCCATATCTGTAGAGTCGACCACTGTGGAATCTTCCTTTATAACGGGTTTTCCAATAGGGATGATATGATTTTGAAGTGACGTTTCGGCCATTTGTGATATGTCATGATCTGTAATTTGTTTTTCATTTATTCAGTAGTGTTTACAATTTCATCATGGAGAGATATACGCAAGAACAACGTTTACAAATTATTCAGTTTTATTTTCCAAATTATCGTTCTCCGATTGCAACTTTTCGTGCGCTAAGTCAATTTTTTAAAATCCAAAAAAAAAACACGTTCCAGTCGACCTACGACCTTGACACAATATTTTAGATCTCGTTACGAGCTATATTTTTGCCATTGCCCTATTCTAGATCCGACCTACCGTTAAGGAGCTAAAGCAAAAATAAACTTTCCGTCAAACGTGCCATTTATGACATACGACTTGATTTAGTGGAAAAAGTGCTCGAAAATTGGGCCATTTAAATTACGTTTTATTTAGAACTTAATTGTATCGATTGTACATACTTCACATTAAATAAAAAACTTTTGAATTTCCTTAACAATTAGTGTGTTTTTTTTTTTTCTTCAAAGAAATCATATCACTCTTTTTGGAAAACCCTGTACATATATATAGAGTCGACTACTGTGAAGTCTTCCTCTATACTATAGAGTCGATCACAGTTGTGTCTTCCTCTCTATCTGTAGAGTCGATCACTGTGAGGCCTTCCACTACATCTATTGAGTCGACCACTGTGGGATCTTCCTCTATATCTACTTATAAATAAAAAGGCGACCATTGTGGTGTCTTCTTCTATATCTAAAGAGTCGACCATGGTGGTGTCTTCTTCTCTATTTATAGAGAGTCAATCACAATGGCCTTCTTCTCTAACTATAGAGTCGACCACTGAGGGGTATTCTTCTATACCTGTAGAGTCGATCACTGTGGGGTCGTCCTCTATATCTAAAGAGTCTACCACCTTGGGGTCTTCCTCTAGTCAACCACTGTGAGGTCTTCCTCTATACTATAGAGGTGACCACTGGGGTATCTTCCTCTATATCTTTAGAGCCGACAACTGTGTGTCTTCCTCTATATCTGTAGAGTCTTTGCTATAGAGTCGACCACAGTTGGGTCTTCCTCTATATATATTGAGAGTCGATCACTGTGGGGTCTTTCTCTATATTTATAGAATCGACCACTGTTAGGCCTTATTCTTTTATATCTATAGAGTCGATCACTGTGGGGTCTTCCTTTATTTCTATAGAGTCGACCACTGTGGGGCCTTTCACAATATCTATATAGTCGACCACTGCGGGGTCTTCCTCTACAGGGTGGCTGATATGTAATGCAACAAAGTAAAGCGCTATATTTTTTTAATTTTTTTTAAATTTTATTGTTCAAAAGCAAAAAATGTCGGAAATAACATACAATTTTAGAAACAGTTTAGATTTGTTCGAATTGGCCACCTTTGGCACGAATTATGGCCTTCAAACGGCCGACAAAGCCATCACACGCTGCACGAAAGTGGCTCTGCGGTATTTTGGCCCATTCCCGGCGAAGCGCCGTCTTGAGATGATCGATACTTTGGTATTTTTTAGTGCGAACCTTACTCTCTAAAATGCCCCAGGCGCAAAAGACCAACGGATTGAGATCCGGAGATCTTGCTGGCCATTGTGCGGTAGAAATGAAGCGAGGAACCTCCTTTTTAAGCCATTCTTGGTTGACGCGTGCTTAATGCGATGGTGCTGAGTCCTGTTGGAATGTCCATGGTCTGCGGCCGAAATGTTTGTCTGCCCAGGGCTTCAATACTGTCTTTAGGACATTTTCCCGATAATATTCGGCATTTATTTTGACCCCATGGTCGATGAATACGAGCGGGGAGCGACTATCGGCCGTTACGGCGGCCCACACCATTACCATCGGCGGCGCTTGAGTTCTGGTGGCCAATCGAAGGTGTAAATTTTCGGCTGACCTCTTTGGCAAGTAAACCCGATCATTTTGTTTTGTTCACAAACTGCTCAATTTGGAATGGCTTCTCATCGGAGAAAACCAAATTCGGTAACTGGCCACTTTCGTGCAAGCGAAGCAACTCCTTGGCTCTTTCCAGTCTTTTGTGCATCGGTGAGCTCTTGCACTTTTTGGAACTTCAATGGCTTTAGTCCAAGCTCATTTTTTAATATGTTGTGTATCCGTTCTCGCGATATGTTCAGCTCACGAGCAATTTTTCTACCACTGCGGCGTGGATTTCGATCAAATCTGGCCTTCACTTTTCGGATCATTTCTGGTGTTGTTACCGTTTTTTCGTCCACTTTTTGGACGCGATGCAACACTGCCAGTATCACGGTAACGAGCAATGGTACGAGAAACAAAAGATTTATTCACATTTAAATGCTGGAGGGCTCTAACGATAGCCACTTGCGTTTTTCCACCCAAATATAAATCAATCACACTATCACGCTCGAATTCCATCACGAATAACTTTTTTTCTGAATCTGAAGATCAAAATGCTTTTGTAAGCTTGTAAACAATAAAATGAACTGTCGCTGAAATAAATCTGTCAGCTATCAGACTAGCGGTTTAGAAATGATAGCAACCTGAAGTTGGTTGCAATACATATCAGCCACCCTGTATATCTATGGAGTCGACCATTATGGTGTTTTCTTCTCTATCTATAGAGAGTCAACCACCATGGGTCTTCCTTTCTAACTATAGAGTCCACTACTGAGGGGTATTCTTCTATATATATAGAGTCGATCACTGTGGCGTCGTCCTCTATTTTTTTTTCATTGGAGGTGTGGATTCTTCGGAAGATGTTTTCAGCACGTACTGAAAGAACATGCACGATTCTTACATACCAAACCACCATCACGCCACTTCACCCCGCGGAACAGCCGTCTGGTATTACTTCGCAGGGGAGGTCTGCTTTGTCAATTGGTATTCGTTTGTAGGCTATTTATAGCATTTCACTCCCTTACTGGTTTATTAACCTTATTAGGATGTTTACAGCTCCCCACTGTTCTTCGGATCTCAACATAACACATACAATGTTTTCGCTAGTTAGGTATTCACCTACGTATATCTCCAAATTATTTCTCCATCTATCAAAGCGTGGACATTGAAATGTTACATGTTCAGCTGTTTTGTCTTCTTCTGGACAGTATGGGAAGCGTGGCGAATTGTGCAGCCCGAACCTGTAAAGGTAACTCTGGTAACCACCGTGCCCCGAGAGGAACTGCGTTAGTCGAAGGCAACATCTCCGTGTTTGCGGTTTATCCACGTTTCGATATGCGGGATTAGCTTGAAACTCCATCTACCATTGGGAGAATTTCCCCAACTTCTTTGCCAGTTAAGAATTGATTTGGTTCTTTCTTGTTCTCGTATGTGTTTTGTTGATAATTCCGGGTTTCTGGTTTTCAGGATTTGGATTTCCGAGAGCTCCTTTGCAGATATGTCAATAGGCAATAAACCTGCCACCACACTTGATGCCTCCAAGGATATAGTACGGTAGCCCCTACATACTCTCAGGCAGTTTCTCCTGAATACAGATGTCATACATTTTCTTGATGTGGTTTTGACTTGGTTATCCCAAATCGGTGGAGAATAGAGAAGGATTGAGTTTGTTACTCGCGAAAGGAGTATTCTCCGGCTGTGTCGTGGGCAGAGTATGAAGCCGCCGAGCCGAGCCGCCGATTTAGCCGCCGCCGACCTTTTTTCACAAGCAGTAGCCGCCGCCGATCTTTGCGGCTATAATCGGCTGAAACACAGCCGCCGTTCCATAGAAAAACTTTAAAATATGGATAGATACAATTTACATTTTTGATAAGCAAATAGCTATATAGCAGATATATCGCCCCCTTAATAGATGAATAATGTGTACGCATATACACTACATATTATTTTTTATTGCATTCTAAGAATCTACGCAATTGGTTCTATATCTGGTGAAATTCCACTTCCACAAATTGGATTATTGGGTGTTTGAAATTGTTCATTAATAAATAATAATATCGAGTTTCAATTTCACAAAAACTTCAAAAATGATTTTCTCGAAACGACAAATAAATTTACACTATTCATTTATTGGGTGGACGATATTGAAGTGAGTGATTTTCGTTTTTATTCGTTTATTGTCACAAGCGGGAGCTTAGCATGTCTTAAAAATCATAATATTTATAGAAATAGAAAAATAATTATAAAAATTCTTGTTTAAAGGAAAAAATAAGATTTATTATTAGATTACGTACATATAGAGATAAAAATATATTTTCCATATTTTCGGAGAAAAAACAATGGAATATTAAAGAATAATATAACATATAAATTAATACCTCCATTCTAAAGAATCTTTCAAGTTAAGCTCAAAACAGTAGAGATCATTCTATTTAAACCATAATTTAAAACACACAAATTTAAAATTTCACTAAAACGTCGATTCGCCTCTCCTGGAAACAACCTATTTCGACTTAAGCTGTATAGATGAATGGCGGAAAAATGCAACCCTGTGAACGTACAACCGTGTGAACATACAATTTTTGT
The DNA here is from genome assembly GCA_963930755.1 of Eudasyphora cyanicolor. Taxonomy (NCBI): domain Eukaryota; kingdom Metazoa; phylum Arthropoda; class Insecta; order Diptera; family Muscidae; genus Eudasyphora; species Eudasyphora cyanicolor. The sequence continues at coordinate 46,284,374 of OZ005734.1, read as the reverse complement.
CTGGTAACGTTGGCAGAAAAGCCATAATAATTTGCATAGATAATTTGAAGATTGTAATATCTGCGAAGTTTATGCATGTGACAACGGCGCCAACATTTTATTGGCCACTGTCTATAAAATATTTTTATTGGCAATCCTGCATACAAAATATATTTTAAATAAAGGGTCCGCCAATAACTTTTTTTTTGAAAATGCTATAAAAAAAACTACTGAATATTTACTCAAATTTCTTTTTTTATTTGAAAGTACAATCCTTCCGGTTAATAATGGAAAATAATTTCATTCAAATGGCTGCCTCGGCTGGCCATGCAGTAGCCTACACGATCGGTCCAATTTTTAAGCACATTATCGATTGTGTGCAGCTGTATTTCACCAATGGCTTCCCGAATATTGTCCTTTAAAGCGTCAATTGTCTCTGGCTTGTCGGCGTAACACTTATCTTTGAGGGCACCCCACAAATAATAGTCCAACGGTGTCAAATCGCAGCTCCGAGGTGGCCAAACGACATCAGCTCTGCGGCTGATAATGCGATCTTCAAAAACAGGGCGCAAAACATCGAGTGTAGCTTCGGCTGTGTGGCACGTAGCGCCGTCCTGTTGAAACCAAATGGTGCCAATATCCTCCTCTTCAATTTTTGTGAACAAAAATTCGTTCAACATGGTCCGATAACGATCGCCACTGACGGTAACGGCCACTCCTTGCTCATTTTCGAAGAAAAATGGCCCCATTATGCCTCTGGACCAAAATCCGCACCAAACAGTGACTCGTTTAGGGTGTATCGGCTTTTCAATGTATGCATGCGGGTTTTCTGTGCCCCAAATGCGACAATTTTGCTATTTTACATACCCGCCAAGATCAAAATGAGCTTCATCTGAAAAGATGATTTTTTTTGGCAAAATCGGCATCTTCTGTAAGTCGATATTCGTTCAGCGGAAGGCTAACAGCCTGTTCAGCTAAATGAACCAAAACGCAGACGTGCGATAGCTACCCAAGCAATAATTTTCTTCTTCTTATTCTCACCCAAGCGATCATGTTTTTAATTTGGTTCATTGTCACTTATCGTTTGGGTAAGAAAGCTCTTTTCTTCATCGTCTTCCTGTCAAAGACCAATATTACCTTCATGTTGTTATTGACATTTCTTAAAGCTTTTTCCACACGAAAATATCAGAACGGGGGCAACCCTATCTAACAGCTGTAAAAGTTGCAACAGCTGTTTCTAGACGATGAGAAATAATTAAAAAACCGAAAGCAAACACAATTGTTTGTTTGATAGATCATTTATGTATATATAGGGGCTATATCTAAATCGGAAACCTTCTGCACCCATTTTAGTAAGTTCTTGAGTTAAAAAGGAAGTTCTTGCCAAAATTCCTAGTGATCTGAGCATAATTGTGACCTGTACTCGGTAACAAGGATACATTTAAAAACAGACGGACGGACAAAACCAAACCAATTCAGAAAGATATTCAGGTATAATAAACAATTGTTTGGGTCACCTAATTTAAGGTATTACGAAAAAATGCAAAAAGCAACAGTGCGGTTGTAAGATTTCAAAACATTTTATACAAAGTAATAAAAAGATATTTTTTGAAATTTTGGTGGATACTTCAGCAAAAGATACATGTGTATGTTGTTTGGTTCATTTATCCATTTTTTATTCATTTATCCAACAATTTTCACTTTATAATTCAAAAGGGCGGTAAACATAACCGACACGAATGAATTTTTCTGATCGTCTAATTTGACATTTCATTTCGTTCGTTGTTGTCTTATAAGAACCAAAATGTTGGCGATAATTGAAAGCTTCTTTGTTTACAATCAAAACAAAGTGTGCAAAAACCAAAAATTTCATTCGCTTGCCAATAGACGTGCGAAGTGACAAAAAATAAGTTACAAAAACAGGCCCTAAAACTAATTATCTGTCAAATCAGACATGAGCTAAGTGTTACCAGACATGAGCTAAGTGTTACGTTAGATAGCGGACCCTTTATATGAAATTGTAAGGGTTTCTTGCAATCGTCTTCACCTTTGCCTTACAATCTGTCATTGTCCGTACATTTGCGACACTTTAACAGGGTTGATAAAGTTGTCCGATCTGACAATCGTCTATACATAGGTTTAGTATACTTTGAAAATAGAGTGTATCATAGAGCCTAGCCTAGTATGGAATCGATGATTTTTTCACCTCACAAAATCTTACAATTAACTTAAAAACATCTATTATTTAAGAATAAATACCAGAGCTTAACTTTTCAACTATTATTTTAAATGTTAAAATGTCCATCATAGAGCCGCCGTATGTCAATTTTATGTCGGCTTAGCCGCCTAGCCGCCTAGCCGCCGCCGCCGATCTATAATTTCCAATGGCAGCCGCCGCCGCCAATTTTGGCTCGGCTTCATTCTATGGTCGTGGGCCTCCTGTCTTGGGCATCATTCTCGCTAATGCATTGGTTACCTTAGACGCGTTTTTACTTACATATTCCATATGCGCCTTGAAATTTAAACGGTCATCTTATCAGCACTGCTTCTGTCTTGTGATCTGTTAGGAGGAGATTCATTGACTCCAGACACTTTTTTATTGTTCCTATGGCTTCGTTAGCGTAGATTTTTACCTCGTCTAGGTATCTTCCATGGACTAGCACCGCTATGTCATCTGCAAAACCTACTATTGATGATTCTTCTGGCACTTTGAGTTTGAAAATCCCATTGTACATTACATTCCATAATAGGGGTCCAAGGACTGAACCACACCTGACGTGATTCGATATGATTCCATTCCTATGTCCCTTTCGAAACGTAACATTCTATTTGTGAAGTAGTCTTTAACTATTTTTAACAAATATTCAGGGACATTAATATTCCGAAGAGATGAAATGATATGCTTCCAACCTGAAGAGTTGAATGCATTTTTTACGTCCAGGGTTATTATGGCGCAATACATTGTCTTTTGCTTTGCCATAAATTGCTCTCTTAGCCGTTTCTATCAGCAAACTAATAGCATCAATACTTGATTTCGCTTTTCGAAATCCATATCGTCATTCCGAAAGACCTTCATTCTCATCCACGGCTTTCAGCAGTCAATCGTATATTATCCATTCGAGACATTTTCCTATTGTATTTAGGATACATATAGGTCTATATGATTCGGGTTCTCCGAGTACCTTACCTGGCTTAGGTATTAGAATTAATTTTTGTTTCTTCCAGATGTCTGGGAATACACAATCTTTCACACTGTTTTTGAATAAGTGGGCGAATATCATAGGTCCTGCCATGACTGCGGTCTTGAGGGCTTTATTGGGAATGCCGTCTATACCTGGGGCTTTGTTATCGCCAAATTTTTAACACAGGTTTGCGATTTCTTCCGCCGTTATATCTATAGGAATTTAATCATGATGCGTGGAGGCTGCACCATGATCTATATATCAATCTCCTTCTGGGAATAGTACCGTCACAATTCTATTTATAAGAATTGGACATGTTATTTGGGCAGCCTTCTTTTCTTTTAAGCGTGACATTACAGCCTGGTATGCCTTACGCCAGGGATTGGAGTCGGCTTCGTTGCAGAGCTTCTTAAAGCTTTATACTTTGGTTTGTGGCTTTTTGTAGATCCCTTCTCGCACTGTGGTACACTTCTCTTTCAGGTAGGAAGTTGGGTTTACCCCTACTTCTCCGGTATCTTCTCCTATATTTGAAACATTCTCTCCTAGACGCGGCAATTTCATCGATCCACCAGTGGTTTTGTTGTTTGGTTGGCCCTATACGTCTTTTTGGCATTGATGCGTCACAAGATTCATAGAGGGTTTTAGAAATTTTTTGTGCCATTTCTCCTACCGGGTTATCTTCGATATGATGCTGTGAGAACGACTCAACAAATGCGTTCGCGTCGAATTTATCTTTTGCCCATCCTTGATATGTGGGTTTCTTTGAGGGTAGCCTTGCTTGTCCTCTGGTATTTATAGTAAATATAATGGTCTGGTGGTCACTATGAGTGTACTCTTCGCCCACATGCCACTCCATATATTTGGCTAAGATCTCGCTGACAAACGTCAGATCTACTAAGGATCCCGTTCCAGCTCTCCTAAATGTCCTTATCTATATCTACATATAGAGTCGATCAGAGGAAGACCCTATCCTCTATATCTATAGTGTCAACCGCTGTGGGTTCTTCCTCTATACTATAGAGTCGACTACTGTGGAGTCTTCCTCTATATCTATAGCTTCGTTCACTGTGGTGTCTCCCTCTAAACCATTAGAGTCCACTACTGTAGGGGCTTCCTCTACATCTATAGAGTCGATCACTGTCGGGTCTTCCTCTATACCTATAGAGTCGACCACTTTCTCTAGATCTGTAGAGTCGATCCCCATATATCTATAGTAGGGATGTAACGAAAGTTACTTTAGCGAAAGCGAATATTGAAATATATGTCTTGCGAATGCAAATGCGAAAGCGAATGGTGAAATATGAATTTTTGCGAAAGCGAATAATAATTTGACCCTTTAGTACCAACAAAACTGAGGAACTAAATTGATACTATTCCAGGATATTCAAGTATTAAGAATGTTTTCCATATTTTTACCTCCTGTTACCACAAGGACGAGCATATTTTTCATCTGTTTTGAAGAGAAGTTTAAGAGCTTTTCATTGGTATTAATATCTTCAAAATGTGTGAAGCGAATTAGAAGATATAACACTTCTAACAAATGGAAGGGAATACTGAAATATATTTTTGCGAAAGCGAATAATCCAAAGATGGTTTTTGCGAAAGCGAATGTTAAAATGATGCGAATAATTCGCGTTCACGTTATGCGAATACGAATATTCGTTACATCCCTAATCTATAGAGTCGATCACCGTGGGATCTTCCTCTTTATCTATAGAGTCGACCAATGGGATGTCTTTCTCTATATCTATAAAGTCTACCACTGTAGGTTCTTCTTCTATATCTATAGAGTCAACCACTGTGGGAGTCTTCCTCTATATCTATATAGTCAACCACTGTAGGGTCTTCCTCTATGAAATACAATAAGGTAACAGATACATTGATGAAGTTGTGTGCTTTATGCTTCACGGACGTCACTTTATGGCCTACATCTGACTCTGCGCATAGGGAACCACGGTCGGTAGAACGCAGTGTTTCGCCTGTTGTTGTTTGTCCTTTGTTAGGAGTGTTCCTTTGCATGTTCGCAGTGTTCTCGCGCTAAGTTTTTAATTCCTTAAGAAACGCTACAATTAATTAATTCTACGGCAAGGACGGAACGGTCGCAAGATAATATTATGCGGTCATTTCATTTAAGTGCTATTTTCATTTTGGCTTCGACTGATATCAGTAGACAAAGTGAAAAATCCAATTGTTGGAAAATCCAATATAATAGGAAGTAGTGCTGTTTTTTCTCATTTTCTAAATGAATAAATTGTGAATTTTGAAAGTGGATAAATAAATCTTGAGTGAAAAAAGCATACTGAAAGTAACTGTTTAATGTTACGAGTATACGATATAAATTTTAAATAAAGAGGCTCCTTCTAATATTCCCAATTGAATATTGAATTATCAAAGTGAGAATAGAATGCAAGTAAGAAATGTAAATAAATGAAACACTACACATCTCACATTAGCCCTAAATAAATTTTTGGTTATCAGTTATTTCTTTCTTTATTCATTTAGATTGAATTAATTTTTCAGATTTGAATGAATCTCAAATATAATTGCCAAAATATCTATTGAATGCTGTCATCGCAGGTATCACAACGAGAAACTGTCTCTAAGAAGTTGTATGTTTTACGCTTCACTGACGTCACTTTGTCTTTAGTTAATGAGTGACTCTTCGGATATGGAACCGCGGCCGGTAGAACGCAGTGTTTCGAGCTATGTTTTGTTATTTTTAGTGGATATCTATGTGTATAAATTCATCGTTATACTTTGTTAGGAGTGCCCCATTGCATGTTCATGTGCGTAGAATTCACATGCTATGGTAACACACATAATCCCTAAGAAACGTCACAATTAATTTATCCTACGGTATGGACGGAACACTCGCAAGAAAATATTGTTCGGTCATTTTATTTAAGTGTTATTTTTATTTAGGCTTTAATGGATACCAGTAGCAAAGGTGCGATAATAATAAAACGATAGACATAATATAAAAACAATAATATGTAGAGAGTTTAAAGATAAACAATATAAATTTGAGAATAACAAACAACTCCTAAATTTCCGAAATTACTATTTCAATTTGAAAGTGTACATATCACAGTAGCCGTAAATAAGTCTTTATTTCAGCCCATTTCTAAAAATATATTTTTTATCGAAAATCAAAATTTCATCAAAAATAAATAAACTTTTTCGAAAATAGCAAGGTTTTGACAACGGATTCTGATAGCGGGAGTAAAAAAAAGAATATACTCGTACATGTATCGGCGTTTTGAAAGTTTATGTATGGAGGTCATTTTAAAGGGATGCCAATATTTCCCCCTTTTTCACATTATTATGATGAATCGGCATAGAAAAGCTTGTGATTCTTACATTTTCTGGATAGGATATATTCAGGAATATTACTTAAAACACTACGAGGAACATATTTGTGGGACATCTAAATCCTCTAGCTCCCCCACATAACAGTAATTTTTGAATCGATTTTAATAAATCGTAAAAAATAACCCCTTAAAAATGGGAATGACTGGCATGAAATGTTCTACCAAAATGTTGGCCATTAAATTTTACTATATATGTATAACAGAACACACCAAAGCCCAAAAATTTAACACAAACACAAAAAAAACAATTAGATTCTAGTCAAACTCCTCTTTACTGGTATCGGTATTGCTTCGAACACTATGTCGTATAAGTAATGTAATTCATTCAACATAGTGTCCCGAACAGGGTATAGAGGGCTTTTGCTGAAATTTGACTGTTTTTATCCCCTCGCCTAAGAGAGGAGGGTATATATCATTTGCTACGAACCAAAAGTGTAACACATCGAAGAAGTGACCAAAACCTTATGTATGTTCGGCGGAAATTCGTTTTTGATCATTTTAAGTCTTTTGAGCAATGTCCGTCTGTCCGTCCGTCCGTCTGTCTGTCTGTCTTCTGGCTGGTACGCACGATAACTCTCGAAATGAGTAACCAATATTAAATATTACTGGTATGCAGTAATATTTTTCTCCATCTTCAAAGATGGGCCATATTGGTCCACTTCTTCTAGTACCTCCCCACAAAGGGTTAACTTTTAGTGAAATATTGATTCTTTAATACCTTCTGTACTACTTACTCGAATCTTCTGAAATTTCACACATAGTATTAGTTTGTTAGTCGCTAAAACGTCAAGAAAAATGGGAGAAGTGGCCACTCCCTTTTTGGTATCTCCCACACAAGTGGACCATTTTGCACCAAAAGTTAACTGCTTATGGCTTTAATATCAGTTCATAAAAATACTTGAAATTTTATACAGTATAATGCTTTTATAGCATCTAGAGTCCGGAGAAAAATGGGCGTTATTGGCACGCCCCTTTTGGTACCTCCCACAAAAATGCACCATTTTGTACCAAATGTAAACAGCTTTTAACTTTAATACCAGTACATACATACATAAAAGTTATTAAATTGATAATAATTTAACTAAAACAACAAAAAACTAATTTATGAATATTTTTTGGGACTCAAGGTGAGGAGATTCATAAGTCGGTTTACTCGACTGAACTTTCTTACTAGTTTGGGCTTTATCTATTTATCTATTTATCTATTTATCTATTTATCTATTTATCTATTTATCTATTATCTATTTATCTATTTATCTATTTATCTATTTATCTATTTATCTATTTATCTATTTATCTATTTATCTATTTATCTATTTATCTATTTATCTATTTATCTATTTATCTATTTATCTATTTATCTATTTATCTATTTATCTAGTTATCTATTTATCTATTTATCTATTTATCTATTTATCTATTTATCTATTTATCTATTTATCTATTTATCTATTTATCTATTTATCTATTTATCTATTTATCTATTTATCTATTTATCTATTTATCTATTTATCTATTTATCTATTTATCTATTTATCTATTTATCTATTTATCTATTTATCTATTTATCTATTTATCTATTTATCTATTTATCTATTTATCTATTTATCTATTTATCTATTTATCTATTTATCTATTTATCTATTTATCTATTTATCTATTTATCTATTTATCTATTTATCTATTTATCTATTTATCTATTTATCTATTTATCTATTTATCTATTTATCTATTTATCTATTTATCTATTTATCTATTTATCTATTTATCTATTTATCTATTTATCTATTTATCTATTTATCTATTTATCTATTTATCTATTTATCTATTTATCTATTTATCTATTTATCTATTTATCTATTTATCTATTTATCTATTTATCTATTTATCTATTTATCTATTTATCTATTTATCTATTTATCTATTTATCTACTTATCTATTTATCTATTTATCTATTTATCTATTTATCTATTTATCTATTTATCTATTTATCTATTTATCTATTTATCTATTTATCTATTTATCTATTTATCTATTTCTCTTTTCTGTACCTATTTGTTATAACTATGTATTAAGTTCCCATATTTTTTTCCATTAACAGATTAAAGTATGAGTCGAAAATACAGTGGAACCACGTCAATTGGTAACGAACATAGTCCTCTCGATGCTAAGTATGCTTTGGACAATGAGCCTGTCACAGCACCACGTAAAAAGACGCTGCGCGAGGGTTTGAAGGAAATCAGTTACGAATACTGTTCGAATACCTCATTGCATGGAGTCCAATATCTGGGACAAGGACGGCCCTGGGTGGAGATCTTCCTCTGGGTGTGCATCTTTGTAATATCAATATTTTTCTGTATCCAAACAATTGTGAAAATTTATGACAAATGGAATGATACACCGGTAATTGTAAGTTTCTCGGAACGATCAACACCGATTTCCGATATACCATTTCCGGCTCTGACAATATGTTCTGAAACCAGGAGGGTCAAGAGGAAAAATGGTAAGTTAAGAACGACTACAGAAGTTGTGAGAGAGGAATTTTTAATTTTTTCCTGTGTTCCTTTACAATTAGATTTCAATTACGGACAACTATTTTGGGATACATTTGTTGTCGGAGGTCCTCTTCCCACGAATTTAACCAAAAGTGATCGCGAGAAATTCCTTACTTTATTACAAACATGCAATACTGATGGCTTTAGTCAGATAAATATACCACGTCTTTCGAACGAGACCATCGAGTACACCCGAATCATCGAAGAAATGTCAATTCCTCTAGATAAGCAGATAGAACATTGTAAATGGTTTGGAATTGAGATGGACTCCTGTGCAGATCTTTTAACGCCAACCTACACTGAGGACGGGTTATGTTTCACGTTCAATGGTTTTAATGGCACCGATTTGTATCGAGAAAATACTATTCAGTACCAACAAAGCTTACAGAGTTCTGCTAATATTTCGTCCACAGGAAGAATAAATCGCACCTTGACTTGGTCCTTGGAAGGCGGTTATCCCAAGAATGAGCCCTTGAGAACATATCCTGCTCGCGTAGTGGGTGCCAGCACCAGAGCCTCATTTGTTGCAGACTTATTTACAGTCGCAAAACACGTGGATGCTGTGTGCAGTGGCGCAACACAAGGATTCAAAATCATAATCCATACCCCCGATGATGTTCCAACGTTGTCCAAAGGTTTCGTGCGTATATCTCCTAAAAAGGATGTGTCAATAGTTGTTAAGCCCATTATGGTTACAACCTCAGCGGGCATCGCCAAGTATCCGCAGGAGAAACGAAAGTGCTTTATGAACAATGAACGATATCTGAAATTCTTCAAGATGTACAGTGAAAAGAATTGCGAAATGGACTGCCTAACGAACTATACCCTCCAGGAGTGTGGATGTGTTAAATTTTCAATGCCTCGTACCGCCGATATGCCGGTGTGTACCGAAGACAAAATCAAGTGCTATATAGAGGCAGAGGAGAAAATGTTGCTGGAGAATTTCAACAGTGGGGATGGCTCTGAGGGTCGTTGCAATTGCATGCCCTCTTGTACATCCTTGGAGTTTGATGTGGAGGTATCTCAAGGCGACTACGATATTAAAAACCTTTTTGCTGATTTGATTAAGAAGGATGAGAATAATGCCATAGCTGGTGGTATTGACTTCAATTTGGATGATGTCGATAAAGTGATAACAAGTCATATAAATGTACATTTTAAGGATAATGAGTTTATTACCTCCAAACGATCCGAGTTGTATGGCTTTTCGGACTTCCTGGCCAATTGTGGCGGTGTTCTTGGCCTATTTATGGGGTTCTCTATATTAAGTGTGGTCGAGATACTATATCATGCAACTCTACGTTTGTGGTCGAATATGAGAGGCAAAGAGAATTTAGGTTAGAGAGAGAGCGAACTATGCTTTCGTTTTCTCTTCTTTGTGAGAACTAACTAATAGAGAGAGAAAATAATTGTTTTATGAAAAACAAACAAACTTGATTTAATTAACAAATTTGTGTAAGCATATGTTATATGTTATTATTTAATTAATTTAAAACATAATAAATGAAAAAAGCTATTGTAATAATATATGAATATTATTTCAAATTGCCAACACTTTCAATGCAATATTTAATGGACGAATGAATAAAATGGAGTACGAGTACTCGTAATTGGAAAATATAGTATTTCATTTAAACCAGCGACAGACTACAGGGAAAAGTTATCTCCCCACATTCTTTTAATAAGCGGAGTTCCAAGATCTTTTGAAGAAATTCGTGACCAAAAGAAACAAAACTAAATCCAATGGCCTAGGGACAGAGCCGATCCAATAAACAATAGAACTAATAGATGATCCATCCGACTCTTTACAAAGTGACAATTACGAACGATTACAATTTTGACATTTCTTTTACACTCTTCGAATTATTTTTCCATTCTCTGGGTAGCTCTTGAGATTTAATTTGCTGATTTAGATATGCGTTTCTTGCTGTTTTCTTAACAAAATCAATTGTGTGTACTCCAATTGTGATTTTAAAGTGAAATGTGCGAGGAAAAATGTAAAAAGTTTGAATAACACTATGCAACAAGTTAACACAATTTTTGACAAATACACGGACGTGACAATATAGGTTCGATTTTTATATCAAATGGTAGTATAACCCTATATCGGTTTTATCGAAATTGGTGACCAATTTTTTTTATGGCCCTCCACAGTTTCTGAAAATCGGTGGGTCCCTCGAAAAAGGTGTCATCAGCTTTTATCCAACAAATAATTCGGACTTGGTGATACCGCTTAACTACATTTGGCAATAATGTAGCTAAGAATAGGCTGAACAAACTTTCTTATAATTTTTGCGAAAACTAAAAGTGAATAGTCATTTTCGGTACTATTTTTTGAAAAAGTGAAGGAAAAAAATATTATTTTTCTCTTTTTTCAGCATAACTTTTAGGGACTCGTAATTTTTCACTAACAATGTATGACAAATTTGTAGCCAACGTAAATCTAAACAACTTTTGTGAACACATAAATACAATCTGAACGTGTCTAGGCACCCCAAATAGCTCAAAAAACCACATTGTACCTCAAAAATTTTAGTTGTTCACTATTATGTAACAAAAATATTTTTTTTTTTGGTGTAGGGTATGTTCAGCAATTTTATAGAATATTAAGGCCAATATTTTTGTGGAACATATTAACCCTCTAGCCCCCCATATAACTGTCATTTTTGACCCCATTGTAACAAATCGTAAAAAAACACCCCTTAAAGTGGGGAGGACGGGGGTGAAATGTTCTACAAAAAAATTTACTATATGTGTCAGAACTCACCAAAGACCAAAACTTAACACTAAAACCCAACAACGGCCAAATTAAACGCTCTGTACTGGCAACATTATTGCTTCAACCACTAGATCGTATTACTAACATTGCTGCACGGACAGAAATTTGACCTTTTTTGGCGTTTGTGTTAAGTTTTGAGCTTTGGTTTGTTCTGATATATATAGTAAAATTTTATGGCCAACATTTTTGTAAAACATTTCATCCCCGACCTCCCCATTTTTAGGGGTGTTTTTTACGATTTATTGTATTGTATTGGTATAATGTGGTCTTTTTGGACTATTAAGAGTGCCTAGACACGTTCAGATTGTACTGATATGTTCACAAAAGTTGTTCAGATTTACTTTGGCAACAATTTTGCCAAACATTGTTAGTGAAAAATTACGAGTCCCTGAAAGTTATACTGAAAAAAGTTAAAAAACTATTTTGTCCTTCTCTTTTTTCAAAAAAAAGTAGCGGAAAATTTTTTTTCCGCATAAAATGTTTAGAAACTTTGTTCAGCTTATTCTTAGCTACATTATTGCCAAATATAGTTAAGCGATATCACCAAGTCTGAATTAGTTGTTGTACAAAAGCTGATGACACCTTTTTCCAGGGGCCCACTAATTTTCAGAAACTTTAGAGGCCCATAAAAAAATTGGTCACCAATTTCGCCAAACCGAGTATAGGGTTTACTACCCTTTGGTAGTAGAATCGAACATACACTGTCAAGTCCGTGTAATTTTTTCACTGTTGCACAGTGTTATTACCACCAACCCCACTGTGTAGTGTGCTATAATTTCCATCATAAGTGTTGTGAGTGTGAGTAACGTTTATGTTTCCACACATATGTCGTTCATTCATTTTCGATCATATGGTGTTGTTTACGAATGTATGTACGAGTACATATGTGTTTAGCAAACATAATATATACAACCAATAACTGAAACTCAAAAAATTCCAACCGAAAAATATTCAGTATAAATTGTTTCTAGCCAGCAATCGCATGAGGCGGCAAAAAAATAAAAAAATAAGGGAAGAAAAAATCGACTTTAATTTAAAAAAAGTGAATCAAATAAACAATGAAACATAAATAAATAAAAATTAATTACCAAATAAAAAAGTGATTTCTTTAAAAAAAATTGTTTGAGATTGCGACGAATCCCAGGTTTTTTTTTCAATTTTAACGACATATAATTAAAAATAAAAGAGAAATGTTTAGATCTTTTATATATTATGGAATTTTATGAAATTATGGAATACATTTTGTCATCTAAAAGCAATGCTACAAATTTTTATGAACAGATGACTTAATTGATTACGTCTATACGAGCAAATGAAAATTAAAGAAAAAGTGCCGCCTCCAAAACGCCCAACAATAAAACACATTTGTTCAAAATATCCACAAAAAAAATTGGTGATAAATTATCAACTTGTCATTGAGTGTGAAGAAAATTGTCTTAAAAGAAAACAGATTATGTCGCTTATATTTCAAAAATATTGTGTGAGCAGATAGATAAGTTAACAAAAGCAGTGTTTGAAAATTTCGAAAACTGAATTATTTTAAATCAAGTTAAAAAAAAAAACAAAGTAAAAAATGCCAAAAAAAAACATCCTTAAATGGAACGTCTGTAATGTAATGCATTTTTGAGTGTAATTATTGGAGAAAAGTTGAGAAAATAGACAGTGAATAATTATTTAAAAATATTGTAAAAACTACAGGTCTGGGAAAACAAAAAATAGTGTGAAATTACAAAAGATCCAAATAGATTGCATGGATGTTGTGAAAGACTCGACATTTCACTAACAGCATGTTTCTTTAACTTGAAAATTTGGTTTCGTTCGCCTGCCAGACGACAAACAGCTGATTTGGATTTCAGTAACTACCATCACAACGCACAAGTCGCACGATAATAAACTCGTACGAAAATTTCAGTGTAAAGGCCGGGTTAGGCAAACTTAACTGTAATTTAACGTTAAAGCCGCCGTAACGTTGCCCGCTGGAGCAATTACCCAAAATTTAAAAAACGCGCTGTTTCACTCGGACATTCACAAGAAATTAATTTTATTTTATATTTATTTGCTACTAATTTATTATTTTATTTCTTATTTATCACTACCTTTCAAAAGTTTCGCATTAATTTTTTCCTTTTTCATTATTTTACTAATTTTGTTTGCAAATGCACGAAAACGTACCGTCCAAAGCAAATTTCAGCAGATTCAGCCGTTCGTTTACGTTTCGTTTCCGTTGGCTAATCGTTTACACTGATTTCCATATTTCAAATTGAATCAGCTGATTCGTTAAGCTACGGGGGCGTTACGGTTACGTTTACCTAACCCAGCCTTAAATTTTGGTTTCTTAAGCTCTCCTTGCTGTCATCTGGGCGAACACAAATGTCCGATCGAGTCGCATTATTTTATTTGTCGACTGATGGGAACAATGACAAGAAAAACTTTATTAAAAGCAAAAATAAGTAGATATTAATATAATTATGGTAAACACAATTAAATAATAATAAAATTGTGTACATATGTAAACTAATTTAAGCATAAATAAGTCAACATTGGCTGCTCGCTAAGTCCAGATTCACACTTGCAATTTTTTTCTGGAATTTTTTTATGCAATTCTCTTTTGAAGTTGCATTTGCGTTCAGACAACGTATTATGTTTCGACAATTTTATTTTCGTCGTTCATTAAAATTTATTAAATTCATTAAATTTCATTAAAATGTATGTCGCACAAATTTACGTATGTTGAACCGAGCACAAAACTACGAATATTAAATAAAAAGGAATGCGGAAATGTCAAAAAAATCACCACTTCACAGTGAAAGAAAACACAAAACGCATTGCAAAAAAATTGCAAGTACGGAAGACTTCTTTCTCCCTCCTTACCGACTGCGTCCCTCTCCCACAAGCACTGCAATTCAGAGTGGAAAAATTGCAAGTGTGAATACGGACTAAGATGGAAAAAAATCGTCATTGCACAATGTCAGAGAGAGAGAAAGAAATGAGTCTTGCTTCAGCTCAGCTGACCCTCCCAGGGTTGATTTTTTGGCCACCGCTAGTGTAAAGAGTACAGAGGTGTATTTGCTCAGGTCGACCATAAAAAAATGTGTGCTTTTTTTAAACCGGAAGTTGTGAAATTATTGATCTGGCTATTACATTATTTTCCAATTGGTAAATTGCTAATGTCATTGACGCAAGGCCAGTCGAACGAACCAACAAACCTTAGAGAAACTAAAGGTAAGTACACACGATTTGCAGATCGGACAACATTGCCAGAAAAATGGCGGAAAACTGCAACCCTGTGAATTTACAACCGTGTGAACATATAATTTTTGTTTTGCAACGTTAGCAGAAAAGCCATTGCGAGATAATTTGCAGATTGTTATATGTGCGAAGTTTATGCATGTGACAACGGCACCATTGCCAAAACATTTTATTTCCAACACTGTCTATAATGTATTTTTATTGGCAATCCTGCATTTAAAAATATTTACAAAATATATTGTAAATATATGAAATTGTAATGTTTTCTTGCAATCGTCTGAACTGTCAATTCACCTTTGCCTAACAATCTGTCATTGTCCGCACTTTAACAGGGTTGATAACGTTTGCCGATCTGGTAATCGTCTATACTCAGCTTTAGTATACACGATTGTCAGCTCGGACAACGTTATCAACCATGTTAAAGTGCTGCATATGTACGGACAATGACGGATTGTTGTGCAAAGGAGAATTGACAGTTCAGACGATTGCAAGAAAACCTTACAATTTCATATATTTACAATACATTTATATGCAGGATTGCCAATAAAAATGTTTTATAGACAGTGTTGCCAAAAAAATGTTTTTCTGACAATGGCGCCGCACATCTAACCATCTGCAAATTATCTCGCAATGACTTCTGCTAACGTTGTAAGACAAAAATTGTATGTTCACACGATTGTAAATTCACAGGGTTGCATTTTTCCGTCATTTTTCTGGCAATATTGTCCGATCTGCAAATCGTGTGTACTTAGCTTAAGTGACTGGTTTTCGTTTGCAGAAACTTTCGTTAGAAATACAGAAACAGGCCGTAAATGTTAACCCTTTGTGGGAGAGATATAAGAAGGAGTTGACTTGATTATGGTCCATCTTTGAACTTGGCCTGTGCTAGAACAAAATATCACCACATACCTAACTTGAGCGCACCAGCCAGACAGACAAACGGACAGAAATAGCGGGTGGCCACACAATCAAGAAAATGTGTTGAAAAATTGCGTCGACACAGAATGGGCTACTTTACGGCGGCCAGCCGCGGCAGTCATATGAATGAAATGGTGGTATTCCATAATTAACCAGAATAATGCCTCAAGCATTTCAATAAATGCGAATGCTTGAAAAATATTTATCCGTCTTTTTTATAACAATTTTAAAACCCAAGTTTTTCGTGAGACGTAAAACGGATTTCCGTCTCGAACATACTTAGGGCCTTATTCATAAAAAGTTAAAGACCGCTAAAGCGTTCTTCAAACCTTCATTAAATTTTTATGAATAAGGGCCTTAGGGTCTTAGGTCACTTTTACCATGTGCTTAAAACAATGGCCCAGCTATGAACGAAGTTCCAAAGAAGCATCAGCGCTGTCAGTTTAGGGGATTTATCCCCAATTTGGGGATTTTTCTTTGCAAATGGGGATATATTTTGTGGTTTGGGGATCAGGGGTTTTGGCGGGGATTGCAATTTTTTATAATTACATATCTTCATTTATATTAAAATTTGTATTTTCTGTTAAATCTATTTTTTTAGAAAATGCGTCCGTAAATATTGTGTCAAAAGTTTGTGCAAAAAGAAGCGTTGACTAACGCTCTCGCAGTGTATTAGAGTACGACTTAAATAGACAACCTGTAGTAATTGACAATACGCATTTCTATATACATATATATATATTTATAAATCTCAATTGAAACCAAATGCGGTTTATAAAATGGAAATAATTCTTCCAAGACGACATTACGAACAATTTAAGCTCAATTGGAGTAATGTTTACTTGTAACAGGATTCTGCTGGTCCAAATCCATTTTAAAGATCTGGAATCGCTACACGGAGCAAAATCGCCTTTTTTGATATGTTTGAATCGAAAGAAAATATATTTGGAACACAAATTTTTAAATATTATATATTTCTTAGCAAATAAATTTTATTTGAAAATCAATAAAATATATTTGGAACGCATATATTAATATATTACAACAAATTATATTTGCAAACTAAATTTCTCAAATAATATATGTGTTTAAATACAAATAAAATTATTATTTAGGAATTTTTCCAAATATATTTTATTTAAAAAATATTTCCAAAACTTTTGCGGAGTTTTTCATATTTCAGTTTCAATTTTTCTTGGGTTTCGAATTGTACCTCCCAGTTATGATACCATATGCAGCATTACCTTCTGTTTTAAATCAATCATTTAAAATTTCTGAGTATTCCAAGCCATCATTAGTTGTCAATCCTCTAAGTACTTTATATTGATCCAAGATTATATGATTTCAATTATTATTTTTTACGAACATTAAAAATTTCTAAAAATTTAACTTTGAATTACTGAAAAATTTGAGACAATTTATGTATTTAATGAATACTGAAATGCAAATAAATATTTGTGTCTGAAATAATGGTCCCAAATAAAAACATATTGGAATGTAAACAAATATTTGTTTAGAACAACATCTTCACAAATACACAATTTTTGTGTGTACCAAATATTACATGCTTAGAGTCTACCCCAAACATATATATGTTTCAAGCCGAATATGTTTGGGACAATATACTACAGAAGCGATTTTTTTTCAGCGTGTAGTATTAACCCTTTGATGTTCTTTAAAAATACTTCAGTGTGTTGCCAATTATTTAGTTCATTGGCAGAAATGATGATGATAATACCAAAAACATGTACAAAAAATTAGATGACGTAGATGAGAAGGAAGATTTTGAATCAGATATACATATTTGATATATAACAAAATGAATTTTAATACAAAGTTACAAAGTTTGAATTTTTTAAATACAACATTCACTAAGTTAAAATATTTTCTGGGGATTTTTTTGGGGATGAGAAATCTTTTTTGGGGGATTTATTGGATAAAAAATATAAATTTGGGGATTCGGCACTAAAAAAAACTGGCAAGCCTGAAAAGCAGGTCAAATGGCTGCCGAAATCTTGCGATTTGAAACCACTGGACTTGTTTCTCTGAGGCTACATGAGAAGAATTTTTTTCTATGACAATAAGCTTGATAAGATTCCAGAACTGAAGAACAAAATCATACCTTCTGTGTAGTAGTGGAAAAGGCCTCAGATTCCGCAAGGCTGTACACAACAACCAGTTTTTTTCGGTGCTGATTTGTAGTTGCGAACGGATGTGTTTATCACAGATCGGATAGTTAAAACCTATTACTCAGTACCTATTACGTAATCACACAAAAAAATTCTGTACGAAGTCTGGAAGGCCCACATCGGCCTATTAATACAGACAAAAAATAAATAAATACAAAAATAAGCGCCATGCTTGCTTTTTACCCAACAGCATAACGGGAATGCCTTCATGTTCCGATAGAGTGAGGGGGGGGACTTCATGTTCCCAATCGCCCGACTGTTCGTCCGTTGGTCTTGGCCGCAGAGAATTCTCGTGCAAAAACCACAAGTCCACAACCATGCAGGATGGCATCAGGGGATAGTAAAGCTCTTATATTTCGGTGATGCCAGATGAGTAGACTAAAATCTATAAGAATGAGCTCAGAAAAGCACAAAGGCGTTCTTGGTACACCTTCTGTGGAGAAGTACAGTGGGTTATTTGCAGGATGGATCATCATCCACTAATTTGGAACCTAGCGGTGAATGAACTTCTGCGATCTAGAACGTTGTGGCTGAAAGGTCGTGGCATATGCGGACGACGTGGCAATCGCAGTGAGTGGCAAATTCGAAAACGTCCTCAGAGACATCCTACAGGTGGCTTCGAACAAGTTGGCTGGATGGGCCAGAAGCATCGGTTTGTGCGTTAACCCAAACGAGACTGAATTTGTTCTCTTTTCTTCGGATAAATGGAACAGATCTAGTCTTTTCTGAAAGTGCAAAATTTCTAGGAATAATTCTAGATAGGAAACTGTTATTCAGACTTAACGTACTGGAACGTGTAAGGAGGGCCAATGTCGCCTTATATTCCTGCAGGAAGGCTGTTGGTGGGGCCTCTCTTTTATAGTTGTCCATTGGATATATAGCAGTAGTTCGTCCAATACTGTTATACGACTTTGTGGTATGGGGGATGGCAGTTGACATACTAGCCATCACCAACCTACTATCAAATTATCAAATGTTCAGAGAATTGTCTGCCTGTGCATTAGCGGAACCTTAAAGACTGAGTATCTACAAGCCCTACTCTGTATACTGCCGATTAATATTGTTGCGAGAGCGACACTAATATTAAACTGCCTATCAATGTGGAGGTACAAGAACTACGGTCAGATGAGGATATCAAAGTGTATTGCTATTGTAGCCGACCGAGTGGGCTATATACCAACGGTGAACACCTTCGAAAGGAACTACATCACTATGATACGAGCCAGAGAGGAATGGGTTGGCAGAATACCAGTAAATATAAACCATCTATACTTCTACACAGATGATTCGAAGCTTGATGATGAAGTTAGCTTCGTAGTACACTGTAAACAACAAGTCAGTCTTGATATAGATCACAGACTACGAGATACCTGCAGTGACTATCAAGCCAAAATAATGACAATAAAATAAAGGAAATCGCTAAGTGGCTGAGTCGCAACAAGTGACCAACACTGGCGTCGTCATTTATACAGCCGGAGTGTCCGTAAATATATGGAGGCTACACCCATAAATGCATAATTAGCCCACGACTGCCGCAGAACTCTTAACAAGGTGAATGAACAGGTAAACTCCGGGGAACTCGAAGAATGTTCATATATTTTGTTTAGCCACGGTTAGCCATACGGAAGCTTAGACAGAATGCAGTCGGCTGTCCAATGAGAGTTGGACAAACCTGTAGAGTAGCTAGACAAAACTGACTACGATATGACCTAAGAAGCTCAAAATATCTCCTAGGACTAGAGAGGAAAATAGTGTCTACGTTAGTGTAAGTTCTGAAGAACATTGCCAGATCAACAAGCCGAGAGATTGGGAATTGAGCCCAATGGCTTCTGCAGAAGCTGTGGAAATAATCAAGAAGGGGAGAGCATTGAGACCTGCTTTGTAACTGTCCTGCATTAAGTTAACGATCTCTGGATATATTGGGGTCGACCTTTTTTGAAATCTGACAGCCGGGACGGTTATTCGTAACATTGCAGGATAAAACATGTATAATTTAATTCCTGATCGATTATTCTTGATTCCATCATAAATATTACAACTTGTAATGTGCGCCTTTTGAGGGTTAATAAAGGGATTTTTTAACGGATATTATTATTTAAAATACCGGGAAGAAGGTTGGGAACAGCTGTTTTGTCAAAACAAACGACAGCTGACATTTTGGAAAGTTTAGAGTGAAGGAGAAAAAGGCAACAGGAAGAAAGTTATGACAAGGAGAAGTTTCTTGGCAAAAATGGCAAGAAGCTTCTTCCCTTTTTCTACCTTGATTTGGACCTGACCGGACGCAGTGGCTGTTCCCCGGAGACCTAACCAAATAAAAAGTCTCGATATACGCGTGATTTTAAAATCGTTTATTGGTCTTTATTGATTTAAAGTTTGTGCAGTATACCATGTTTGAAACAAAAGTCTTACAAACTAATTAAAAGAAGTTTCCTAAAGAAAAGTTAAAAGAAATATTATGAGCTTATTTTGAGTTAACAAAAATTTTGAAGTTAACAAAAAGTTAAAAGTTAACAAATCCTAAGAACTACGAGAAAATGGCGCCTGCAACATGGGGCCCGAGAAATCGGGTTAACCGATTCATTAAATAACTGCTACAACTCCTGGTGCGTCTATTGACTTTGGATAAATCCTATATGACCCGGCTATAGTCGCGACAGTTTTAGTCGCGTGCGGTAGGATATAAAAGGAAATAGCGAACAGGGAGGAGTAGTAGGGTGCATCTTTTCAGACTGAACTGGAGACGGAAGTCATTAGCGAGAGGAAACTAGTTTGATCGTTATCATTTGCACGTTGAAGGAAAGAAGGACCGTCCATCTGAAATAGTTTTTGAAATAGACCATATTGTTGTTTGTGTTCCAGTCCGTCCGTTTTACTATTTTATGGCTAACCCCAGTCCAAAGTGAGTCCTAAGGAGAGTTTTCTCAGAGCTATCCAGTGCCGCATTGGAATGTCCGAAAATGGAGACAAACACAATACCATACAACACTTTTTGGATCACGTATCATTACCCACAGTAAAGACAGTGACGAGATCTTGGATAGGGAAATCAAGGGATTTCTGACAGTCATTATGATGAGGAAAATCTGGTTTTTAGTTATCTCACCCGTCCTTTAAGCCGCAAGGAACACAACCCTTAAAATTTTAAACAGACATTTTGATATTTAATAGTCAGTATTGAGAAAGAGAGTAGCGTTTCAACTGAAGTAAGTAACAATGGTTAATACTAGGTCAAATAGCTATTCTAGCGAACTCCCTGTTCAACCGATTTTAACAATGGCCTCGAATTCTACGACGACCAATACAGCTACCACAACCACAGCGACCACAACGGTCGCAATTACCCAACCCACAACAACCACAGGCATAATGACGACACCAATCGAATCCAGTGCAGCTCCATCATTGCATGATTTGACGAATTTCACATTGAGTCAATCGACTCCGGAAACACCAAACTTTAGCAGCATCATAGCCAGAAATATACATCGAGAGAGAAGAGAAACCCGGTGACAGAACGACGAAGAGGTAGGAGGCCGAAGTGATATTAATTTACATGAGGTTATCAATTCAGCTATAGGAGTGGGTCAGTCCGAGCTGATACGCATATTGGAAGAGAAATTGCGGGATTTGGTGCCACTGTTGGTCCAGCAGAGTTTGGCGAACATGAATGTGGCAGCATCAACGGCCCCTAGAAATGAGACCCAACAGAGGCAGGCCGCAGTTCATAGGCCACATACCGAGAACGCTATACCACCAACATGTAGAACAGAGCCTTCGCGAGAAGTGCAACCAGCCTTGGGCCAACCACGACAAGTATGGGATTCGAGACAGCCCACATCTCTCACTGGGGCGCAGCCAACATATCTTGGTCCTCCTGCTTGAACCCAGTCATTACCTACTGGGCCTCCTACACAGTGCTATATGGCTTAACAAAAAGTTGAAAGTTAACAAATCCTAAGAACTACGACACACTTTGTAAGGGTAGAACCATTAGTGAGTTTATAAGTACCCCAGATACATACTACTAATTTCAATCCGTTGATGAGGTTAGCTTGAATGGGACGTCCGCCTGTTGAGAATACAACAGATGAGTTCACTAGGGACCGACTATAGTGGGTTCGGCCTTTCTAAGAAGTCTCATAGAACTTGCAGGTACTGACATTCGTATTAGGGGCATCCAAGCCGGTGGTAGCACTAGGACGTCAATTCGTCTATGTGAGCTGTTACTTCCGGCTGCCACGCTAACCAAACCTAACCCCATGGTCTTCGAAGAGCCTGCACCTTAAGTATGCGGTACGATATTCTTGCAATCCTTTACAAGAACACAAGAAAAGCTGCTCTGATACCTCTTCCTCTTATTTTAAACAGTTTCTCCACAGAAGTCCTCAAATGAAAGCACAAGACGCGGGGCCTTTCACGCAGTGCCCGGTGATGCCAACTGCGGGAATCCTGAGTGTGCTCATTTCGAGGAAAATCAGCTCTCTGGTGCGTATGACATTAATGGCCGACCAAAGGAATCAAGCTACCCTGCAGTTCTGTACTGATTCCCAGTTCGTCGGCGTGATTTTCAAGTTCCACGGACAGATTGCGCACGACCAGGGCCGCAATTTCTTCATACACACAGGAGCCTAAGCTGGCACAATCGTCTGCTAATTCCTTCCTGGGAAGCTGTCCATGGTACAGCGATATCTGCAGAGCGTGATATCGTTTGGGGTCAACAGGGGAGCAAGCAATCCATGGTACAGCGTGTATTGATCTATTTTACCTCGTCTAAGTTTAAAACGTAATGTACATGGGTCCAGAGTACAAATGATATAACATTCATTTACAATTCAGTCTCTTGTCTTATTCATATGTAGAAAGTGTGCTTTCACTTTTGTACATCAGTGTTCTATTTGTGACAGAACTTGTTGATTGCAGCATTGTTGTTTGTGCTTCTCGTTTCACGAAGAAGTCTGAGTTATTGTCGCAGGGAACATCATTAGATTTCAGATAGTTGATTGGATTGAATCTCAAATGTCTTCTTGGAATATCAAAATATGTACAAGCATTGCCAATATCCATTTAATGCGGTCATCGCTGTATCGCGGGTGCCAAACGAGCAACTGTCTCTAGGAAGTTGTGTGTTTTACGCTTCACTGACGTCACTTCAAGGCCCACATCTCGTTAGTGAGTGAGTGACTGACCGAATCTGCGCATAGGGAACCACAGTCGGTAGAACGCAGTGATTCGACCGTTCTTTTGTTCTTTTTAGTGGAATTCGAAAGAATTCATCGTTATGCTTTGTTAGGAGTGTTCCATTGCATGTTTATGTGCGTAGAATTCACATGCAAAGGTAACACACATAACCCCCAAGAAACACCAGAATTAATTTATCCTACGGTAAGGATGGAACGTTCGAAAGAAAATAACTATTCGGTCATTTCATTTGAGTGTTATTTTTATTTAAGCTTTAAGAAATGTCTGTGGAAATGGTACAATAATAATAAAACGATATACATAATGCCAAGATAATAATATGTAGACAGTCTAAAGATACACAATAGAGACTTGATAATAACGAAAAACTTCAAAAATTCGGAAATTCACATTTAAATGTGAACGTGTTCATATGACACAATATAACTTTTGTACATCGTGGGTATACAGAAATAACTGATTCGAAAAATATATTTTTTATCGATATTATTATTTTATATTTATTAATACAGGGTTGTTTTTATAAACAAAAGTTTTAACAGCATAATTCATATAAATAGAAAATGATTTCAACTTTGTTATTTATAACAATAATCGATTTACCATATGACCACATTTTTTATAAATTTATGATTTTTGTTATTTTTTCATTAACAGGATTAAAGTATGAATCGAAAATACAGTGGAACCACGTCAAATATTACTGAACATATTCCTCTCGATGCTAAGTATGCTTTGGATAATGAGCCAGTGACAGAACCACGAAAAAAGACACTGCGCGACGGTTTGAAGGAAATCTGTTACGAATACTGTTCGAATACCTCTCTGCATGGTGTCCAATATCTGGGTCAAGGACGTCCCTGGGTGGAGATCTTCCTCTGGCTGTGCATCTTCGTAATATCAATATTTTTCTGTACCCAAACAATTGTGAAAATTTATGACAAATGGAATGATACACCCGTAATAGTAAGTTTCTCGGAACGTTCAACACCGATATCCGATATACCATTTCCGGCTCTGACAATATGTTCTGAAACCAGGAGGATAAAGAGTGAAGATGGTACGTTAAGAAAGACTACAGAAGTTTTGAAAGTGAAGTTTTTTTTCCTATCTCTGTGCTTCTTTAGATTCAGATGTCAATTATGGACAGTTATTTTTTAAAATACTGAAAGGCGAAGGTCTTCCCTCGAATTTAGCTGAAAGTGATCTCGAGGCATTTCTAACTCTGCTACATACATGTAATACTGACAGCCCCCTTCCGGAGAATATACCACGTCTGTGGAACGAGACAATCGACTACATCCGAATCATCGAAGAAATGTCATTTCCGCTATATGCTCAGATAATGCGATGTAAATGGCTTGGGTTGGAGATGGGGTCCTGTGAAGATCTTTTAACGCCAACCTATACCGAGGACGGGTTGTGTTTCACGTTCAATGGTTTTAATGGCACCGATTTGTATCGTGAAAATACAATACAGTACCAGCAAAGCTTGGAGAGTTCTGTCAATATTTCGTCCACAGAAAGAATAAATCGCATCTTGAATTGGTCCTTGGCAGCGGGGTATCCGAAGAATGAGCCCTTGAGAACATATCCCGCTCGCGTTTTGAGTGCCAGCACCAGAGCCTCCTTTAGTGCATACCTATTGACAGATGCACAACACGTGGATTATGTTTGCAGTGGTGCAACACAAGGATTCAAAATCTTACTTCATACGCCCGATGATGTTCCATCGTTATCCAAAGGTTTCGTTCGTATATCTCCTGAACAGGATGTGTCGATAGTTGTTAAACCCATAATGGTTACAACCACAGCGGGCATCGCCAAGTATCCGCAGAAAAAACGAAAGTGTTTTATGGACAATGAACGATACTTGAAATTCTTCAAAGTATATAGTGAGAAGAATTGCGAAATGGAATGCCTTACGAACTATACCCTTCAGGAGTGTGATTGTGTGAAATTTTCGATGCCTCGTACAGCCGATATGCCGGTGTGTACCGAAGACAAAATCAACTGCTATATAGAGGCAGAGGAGAAAATGTTGCTGGAGAATTTCCACAGTAGGGATGACTCTGATGGGCGTTGCAATTGCATGCCCTCTTGTACATCCTTGGAATTTGATATGGAGGTATCCCAAGGAGATATCGATTTTAAGAAATTAGCTGCTGCTATAAATATTGATCTTGGTGACAAACTTAAAATTAGTCATATAAATGTACATTTTAAGGATAATGAGTTTATTACCTCCAAACGATCCGAGTTGTATGGCTTTTCGGACTTCCTGGCCAATTGTGGCGGTGTTCTTGGCCTATTTATGGGTTTCTCTATATTAAGTGTGGTCGAGATACTCTATCATCCAACTCTACGTTTGTGGTCGAATATGAGACGCAAAGAGAATTTAGATTAGAATTTATTTTTTTTCTCCTTTGTAAAAAAAGTAGAACAATAATAGTTTAAAAAAAAATTGAAAACTCCTTCAAACTTTACAAATTTATGTAACCAATTAATTTTTTTTTAATTCCGAGCTCTTAAATGTTATTTATTAATAAAATAGTAAAATTGAGTTATATGCTCCGTATTCATGCAATTGATATATAGCTATTGTATTAATAAAGGAATTTTATTCAAAATGATCAACACTTTCAATTAAATATTTAATGTAACTAAGAGGCACAGCGCAGAGAGAAGTTCTCGCACCACTTGTAATAAACAAAGTTCTACGATCCTTCCAGGAGGAGCGAACAAAAGATGTGACCAACGCATACGAAGTATTATTGCTGTGACGCTCACCACCAATGTGATACTGGTCTTGGAGCTAATCTTAGGAGAACAGAACTCGTTCTCTTCATTCAAAAGCGGAAGATAGAAGCCATCAAATGTGACGATAACCACCAATGTGAACTGGTCTTCGAGCTTACCTCAGGAGAACAGAACTGGGTTTCTTCACTCAAAAGCGGAAGATAGGTGCCATCAAGTGGCTAATTCGTACCGTTAGAGAATTGCAACTTCCTCCGAAAGCCAAATATACCGCTGTTATGCCAGAGCAGAAAGTAACATCGAGGAAGAATCAAATAGAGACTTAATGCAATATACTTCTGCGACTCTCCACGTACTGCAGCCGTATGCATTAATGTCACAAAAAGAAGCTCTCAATAAGAGACTTTAGACACAGTTTAAGATCGTAACATCCTTAGCTTGTGCAATCCCATCGGTGATCGACAAACCTTCCGGGTTGAGGTATGTGGAGTCTGTGCTGCAACTTTCCTTAAGCGATATTCGCATAGCACGGACCGTAGAGAGGCATTTTCAACAATACATGGATCTCCTCAACAACTCTTCTTGAACGATATTCGCATAGTACGGATCATGAGAAGGATATCCAACCATAAATCTCTCTTACAACTCTTCTTGAACGATATTCGCATAATACGGATTTTAGAGAGAAATTTCTTCCGTTGAATAACTCCTACAACTCTCCTTGAACGATGTTATCATAGCACGGATCGTAGGGAGAGATCTCTCCAACAACTCTCCTTGCACTATGGTCGCATTGTACGGATCATAGAGAGGGATTTCCAACTATAGACCTCCCCAACATCTCTTCTTAAACGATAGTCGCATAGTACGGATCGTAGAGAGGCATTTTGAACCATGGATCTCCCAACAACTCTCATTGAACGATAGTCGCACAGTACGGATCATAGAGAATGATTTCAAACTATGGATCTTCCCATGAAATCTCCTTGAACGATAGTATCATAGTACGGAGCGTAGAGAAGGATTTCCAACTATGGATCTCCTGAACAACTAGCCTTGAACGATAATCGTATATTACGCATTGTAGAGAGGGATGTCCAACTATAGTTCTTCCCAACAACTCTCTTTGAACTATATTCGCATAGTACGGATTGTAGAGAGGGATTTCCAACTATGGATCTCCCCAAAAACTCTCCTTGAATGGTATTCGCATAGTACGGATCATAGAGCAGGGATTGTAGAGAAGGATTTCCACCGACGGATCTCTCCTACAACTCTCCTTGAAAAATATTCGCATAGCGCGGCTCATAGAGATGGACTTCTAACTATGGATCTCCCTCGAATTATATTCGAATAGCAAATATCGTAGAGATGGATTTTCAACTATGGATCTCCTTAGCAACTCGTCTTGAACGATATTCGCATAGTACGCATTGTAGCGAGGGATTTCCAACTATGGATCTCCTTAGCAACTCGTCTTGAACGATATACGCATAGTACGGATTGTAGAAAGGCAACTCTATCTGAACGATATAAGCATAGTAAGCATTGTAGAAAGGGATTTCCAACTATGGATCTCTCCAACAGCTCTCCTTGAACGATATTCGCATAGTACGCATTGTAGAGAGGTATTTCCAACTGTGGATATTCCCAACAACTCTCCTTAACGATATTCGCATAGCACGGATCGTAGAGATGGATTTCCAACTACGGATTTCTCCTACAGGTCTCCTTGGACGATGTTTGCATAGTACGGATCATACAGAAGGATTATCAACCATGGATCTCTCCTACAACCCTTCTTGGGCGAATACGGATTTTATAGAGGAATTTCCAACTACGGATCTCTTCTGCAGTTCTCCTTGGACGATATTCGCATAGTACGGATCGTTGAGAGGAATTTGTAACAATAGATGTCTCCTACACCTCTCCTTGAACGATATTCGAATAGCACGGATCGTAGAGATGGATTTCCAACGACGGATCTCTCCTACAACTCTCGTTGGACGATATTCGCATAGTACGGAATGCGTTTCAACGCTTCTTTGGTCCAAAGACTCAGCCCTTCACGTAAAAATCTGGTAGACACCATCTAAAAACTAATCGAAATCCGAGATACAACTTCATTTGATTTTTTTTTTGAGAAAATATATGTTTTTGATCGAATACCAATATCAAATCGGAAAATCAACTACTTTCGGCGATAAATCTACTTTTTCAACAATGGCACGCACATCTTTTCAGATCCTAAAAATTCACTTTTCTTCACATCAACAACACTAGGTCACAAATAACAAAATTTTCTCTGTTATTTGTTTCTAGCATACTTTTTCTCATTGATTTTGACCTACTAAACACGAAAATGAGTTTTAAAAAATTTTCTGTCGATTGGTTTTCGAGATACAAATTTTTGAACTTTTTTTTTAAATTTTTGGAGGTACACTTACAATTTTGAGCATATCTTTCGTCTTCTTTGACGTATTTGATCCTACTACTACTCAGCAAATTGAGCCGTCTACAACTCATTCTCAGAAAATTTTCAAATCGGGTGAGTAGTTTTGATGTTGGCGGCTTAAAAAGGTTAAAAAACTGCGTTTTTTTAGTAAAAATGTGGCAGAAAAATTCATATAAAAATTCATATAAAATATAAAACGCGATGCTAACAGCGATTTTGGTTTTTTTACGTATAGCTGGCATTTTTCCAAAGAAAATAAGCACTTACTTAACAAAATCTGACAACAAATGGCGGACTTATAATTTTTTTGGTAAAAGACCGAAATTCCGCTATTTCACGATATTTTGATTTTCATTATTTGCACAGCTTACCTACCCAACGCAAACGAATAAATACGTTTGAACTTAATTTAAAATAAACAAATTAGTCTTAGTATATTATTTTTTAATTTATTTAGAGCACTACATACTCAATGTATGGCACAATTAGAAATGGATGTGCCAGGTTAGCTAAACTAACGAAATTAACCAAATCAACGCCCAAAAAAAATGAGTAGAAACAAAGATATAACTGTACATTTTATGCCATGTGGAAAAACAGCTGACTTCTTCTTTGTTTTTTGTATTCGCTGCAATTGGTCTCACGTATTAGGGTCCAAATGTAGTCACCCATCATAGCCGTGTCATAGATGCCCTGATAGAGTCGTTCCATAGCCTTCAATTCAAGATGAAAGCGCTCGCCTTGTTCGTCGCTCACGTCTCCTAAATTCTCAGGGAAAAAATCCAAATGAGAATGCAGAAAGTGTATTTTAAATGACATGTGCACTCCTACCCAAAAATGAAAAAAAACGAGAATTAAAACGCTATTTAAATTAACATTTGTTTCAAAAAAAACCTACCCATTGCTTCATATGTAGTTCTTTACCAGATCCTCAACGATGTCCTTATAATTATCGCTTTTGTTGTTTCCTAAAAAGTTTTCCACAACAAGCCTGAAGGAATTCCATGCTGCGGCTTCGATGGGTGATAACAGCTTCGGGAATGTTTCATCTTTCAACATTTTTTTTATCTCGGGTCCTGCGAAGACTCCTTCTTTAATTTTTGCCAGCGAAATGTAAGGGAAAATTGACCGTAAATAGGCAAAAGCTTCACCTTCTTTGTCCAATTAGTGGTTTGCGCTGAACATTCGCTTCTCCAACTACAGGTTTCGTTCGTTCCGGCCATTTTTTTTTTGAATATAATGCTGATCATCAGCGCGGCTATTCCAAAGGCACAGAAAACAGCAATGTCGCGTATAGCCTCCTTGGAGTCCACACAGAATGGCCACAACTTTGAGGTCGGCGCATATTTTCCAATTATATTTGCTATACTCTATGCATTTCAGCAAAATGTTCATAGTTTCATAGTTCTCCTTTGAATGAACCGCATGAGCAATAGGAAGAGATGGCTTTTCATTCCCATTATGTAAGAGAACTGCCTTCAAGCTCTCTTTGTTGCTGTCAATAAACAACCTCCATTCATTGGGGTTGTGAATTTGGTGAAGCTCTTGGAACAAGCCGGAAATGTCGCTGCAAAAACATATTTCGTCTTTCTTTATATAAAATTTTGCATACTGCTGGTGACGCTTCCTGTACGCTGTTACTTTCACTTCTGAATCCGCAAATCCACACTGTACCATCCGAGACGCAAAAAGTTCGGATTTCTCCTTAGTGAGACCAAAATCGCGCACCCAATCGTTTAGTTCGGCCTGTGACAGTAATTTTCGCTTTCTGCACGCCCCAAATTCGCTTGCACTTGACTCGGACTCTTGATCTGACGATTCTGCTTTTTGAAGAGATGCACCAGGGCACACTGGATATGGTACATCATTCGAATGTGGTACTGGAAGTGCAAACGATCCCACTTGAGCGTAGTTCCATTTTAAAAATCTCCCTACCCCACTGTTTGTGGTGAGGCAAAAATAACAGTCTGTGGAATGGCATAGCGGCTTTTTCCACATCATTGGTGTATCGAATTTCATATTGCGCCTAAAATTAAAATAAATTACTATATTTGCTTTGCTTAATGTGTTTAAATAAAAATTCTTACCTTCCGCCAGCTGCCCAGTTGGTTAGGATTATATAGCAAAGATCACATAGCGACTTAGGTGTCCATGGTTCTGTGATATTTGGTGAAATACCAAAATAATTCAAATAGTGCAATTGCACTGCTGGAGTAAACGTGTGTGCGTGATTATTCTTTATAAACTCGCCACAAACATTGCAGAAATTGTCTGGATTGTTCAAACACTCGAACACACGTAGTCTTTTACTCATTGTCTTACTTGTTGGGTAGGTATTATATGCACTTAAAATCAATTTGTTTCACTTTTTACTCGTACTACTCGCGTTCGTAGACACTTGTTGAATGACAAAAAACGAAAAATGAACACCTATAAATACTAAGTATGTTACAATATTTTACTGACAGGTACTTATGAATGGGCGCATCTTTTAAGGGTGGCTATATACCTGATTCAGCAAGTGTGCGTTTCAAATTGTGGAAAAGTTTCCAAATAATGACCACTCACAAATGTGGGGGAATTTCTGTAAAAAAATCCGATACAGGTAGCCATCGGGAAAACACACATCAATAAAAAAGTGTAATTCCCTTTTTTTTCCTTTAATTGACTGTGAACGGAGTAGCAGTCATAAAGGAACACGAAGAGCGTCCACGCACATTCAGAAGCGTATATTACTCTGCAACCACAATCATAAAAATTAAATAACTATTTGTGTATTACTTATTTTTTTTAATTCTGAGAATCATAAAAATTACGTAAACGTTTTTTCCAAACAATTTTGTACATGTAAAGTGGGTTTGCCAAAATTCGTATCGTAAAATGCACCTGTGTTTCTATGTTCTGCATTTTCATTATACCATTTTCGACGAAACGTCCCTACGGTATTGTAAATAGGTTTTTTACAATTATGAAATATTTGTGTTATTAATATTAATTTAAAAATTTTATCAAAACTGCAAAGTGCTGTGACATTTGAAAAAAATTTTCCAAAAAATAAAATTGCCGATTTCACTAAATTTTTGAAATTTCACGTCCCTTGCCAGAACAGAAGACATTAACCCAGGGTGGTGAAATTTTGAACAGAAGTAACTTATGTATAGGAGCAACTGTTCCGTTCTATTCCAAAAGGATTATAAAAAACTTGCGATCCCTCCTAGTAGGTTAGCTGTGCAAATAATGAAAATCAAAATATCGTGAAATAGCGGAATTTCGGTCTTTTACCAAAAAAATTATAAGTCCGCCATTTGTTGTCAGATTTTGTTAAGTAAGTGCTTATTTTCTTTGGAAAAATGCCAGCTATACGTAAAAAAACCAAAATCGCTGTTAGCATCGCGTTTTATATTTTATATGAATTTTTATATGAATTTTTCTGCCACATTTTTACTAAAAAAACGCAGTTTTTTAACCTTTTTAAGCCGCCAACATCAAAACTACTCACCCGATCAAATACGTCAAAGAAGACGAAAGATATGCTCAAAATTGTAAGTGTACCTCCAAAAATTTAAAAAAAAAGTTCAAAAATTTGTATCTCGAAAACCAATCGACAGAAAAATTTTTAAAACTCATTTTCGTGTTCAGTAGGTCAAAATCAATGAGAAAAACTATGCTAGAACCAAATAACAAAACGACTGTTGGCTAGTTCAATAAATCGTTCAGTTTCATTTTTTTTTCCAAATTTTATATAAGTTCTGATTCACACGAGACAATTTTTTCAAAGTTTGTAGTTTGTCTGCCGCTCTCCAACAAACTTTGACACCCCACCCATTCCTGTGCTTGCTTCCAAAAATTGAAGGCCTGACTTATTCTGGAATATGGCAAAAAGACATAACGCATTGGCATCAATTACTGATGATCCCAGCGTCAACTGCATAATTAGAAGGCATTTTCTCCAATTGGTCTCATGTGCATTCTGATTTTCGAAATCTATTAGAATCGGAACGATCTAAAAAGTTGCTGGAAGTTTACTTTTCACTTAAAATACGCGAAAAAAAAGACAACTTTGAAGGCATTGAAGAGATTCGAGTGAAGAATAAACCTAATTTATAAACAAAAAATAATTCATTTGAACCAATAAATAAACATGAAAGTTCAAAATAAATATTTTTTCTTTTCTATTGATTTGCTAATTATTTATTGTTAGTGACAAAGTCAAGTTTCCGACATTAGGTTTACGACGTTGTATACGTCGTATATATGTATATGTCGAATACGTCTCAAATGTATGTACGTCACAGTTTACGACGGACCATCCCTGCTAAGGTGGCTAATAGGTTTGCCATTAGGGTAACCAAGGTTGTAAAGCCGTCTCATACAGCAGCTAAACATTTGCGGTCGATTAGTCTGTCGTCATTTTTCCCTAAAACCCTGCAGAGATTAATCGACAGTTACCGTAGAGAGACTTTTGCAAGAGCTGGCGGGAATATGGAATGGGCATGCATCTAGCTACCTGTAAGTTCTTCCTGGGATATAGTGCCCTTATGACAAAAAATTTCAGGTGGTCACTAGTGATGAACTGCAAACATTCAGGTTGATGTGGCCCTGCTTTACCCTAATGTGGCCCTGCATTCCAAGCATACAATTAAAAAGAAGTGATGACCTTTTTTTGCAAAAAAAAATACCACCTTCTAAAACATAAAAAGCAAACCTCGCATTTCAGCTTACGCTACACTAACTGTGTGCTGTAACATATCATTCATATAGTCGGCTCCGTCCCAATGTAGCTTTTTTAATTTACCGCAATAAATCGAATAGAAATAGAAAGAAGATCACATTTTTTTTATTATTCTCATATCATATCTCACGCAGCAGAAATGTTTTTTCCATAAGAACAAATTTGTGTATATAACATGAAATTAATGTGTAACAGATGTTTGAGTAGCAGTGGGTGGGGGGAACAGCGTGATCGTGTATTAGGATGGGTCGGGTTGTTGTATTGGTTGCAAAAATCGAGTTACCAGTGTTCAAAAGTTCACTTG
Source organism: Eudasyphora cyanicolor (assembly GCA_963930755.1). Taxonomy (NCBI): domain Eukaryota; kingdom Metazoa; phylum Arthropoda; class Insecta; order Diptera; family Muscidae; genus Eudasyphora; species Eudasyphora cyanicolor. The sequence goes on along the minus strand of OZ005734.1, from coordinate 46,250,704 downwards.
GTTTATATATATATTTCCTTTATTTATAAAATTTACATTTACGAAGAACATAGGGCGTCTACAAATTGTCTCCACTTTACTCGATCATTAGCTAACATCTTTGCTTGGTTCCAAGTCCTATTTCGAGATCATGTCGGTACCGGCAGCTTAGTTGTTCTACTGCTATTTTTACTTCTTCGACAGTCGGTGGTACTGTAGAAATGTCCCTTCTACCGTCCACCAGACGACAATGCCGTACATCATGATCAGTGTGACTACTGCCATATACAGCCAATAAAGTTTATGCTGGTTCAGACTCCAGCGTTCTCCTATTGTCCTTTTGTAGTCGACATTTCCATACTTGTTAAAGAGACAGGTATAACATTTGGTACCTTATACATCCTACTGAAAAGAATTAGTTCTGCCTTGGTCGGGTTCGCACCTGTCGGAAACCCATCCTACAATTATATGAGGGTTCTGCTGTAGGCTGTCGCTAAGAGTAGCCGGAAACTTCCCTCTAGCATCTATTGCCACGTCATCTGTATAGGCAATAACCTTAAAAGTCATCATCTCCAGAAAAAGTTGAATATTATTCATGGAGAGATTCCATTAGGGCGTTCTCCTGCTAAAAAATCTACGGATGTCTGTTGACCCTATGCTAGCTGAAATGCGTCTCTTAATCCGAAGGTTATGAACGAATCTGCAATATGAATATATTGTTATCACTTCCTAGAGTGATAACTATAGACGCTGGATTAATTTTATTGAAGGCACCCTCTATAACTAAGAAAGCTACCATAGCATATTCCTCAACAGAGAGATCCTTCAATAAAGGTGCCTAGATCATGTAGGTCGGTTTCGGTGGCTTTTTGTCCTTCCTGTAGGCATGATGTTGATTGGACAGTTGTCTGTGATCAATTTTAGTCCTAAGGTAGGTATCGATTAATCTCTCCAGTGGTTTCAGAAGAAATTGCAATAGACTAAACGGCCGGAAATCCTTAGATCGTTTATGGGGCGGTTTTTCAACCTTTGTTCTCCTTCTGACAAACACAGTACAACACATGATTCTGGGACTCAATTCTGAGAATTGGACGTGAAAGTAACCCCAAAAATAAGAACTTCTGCATCATTCGTTTACTCAAGTTGGCTCAAATAATAAATGCGGAACAAACCTACCCGAAAAAAAGCATCCAGAGCCATAAAAATCGCAAAAATGGCCACAAATTCATAAAATATCTGTCAGTAAAATATTGAAAAATACGTATACGTATAAAACAGAACATTAAAACCGAACATTATAAAACAGAACATTTAAACAGAACATTATAAAACAGAACAGAACATTTTTGCGATTTTTAAGGCACTGGATGCACTTTTTTCGGGTAGGTTTGTTCCGCATTTTTTATCTCCTATTCAATATGTACAACTTTGCTTCAGACACAAAAGAGATATTCCGTACGGTATACCGAGAAAAAAAATATAGAAAAAACTGCTAAAATTCCACCTTGAGAAAAACAATTCGTATGACCATTAAATTATTAATTAAGCCATCTTGATAAAACGAATGATGCAGAAGTTCTTAGTTTTGGGGCTACTTTCACGTCCAATTCTCAGAATTGAGTCCCAAATCAATGAGGTGAAAATGTGTCTCTTATTCAAAAGGTTATGAATGAATATTCGTATATCCCCAAGATAGCTAGAGTACCTGGATTTATATTAATGAAGGCCCCCGTTTATATCTAAGAAAGCTGCTTTACAATATGCCTTAATAGAGAGAGATCCTTCATTAGAGCTGACTAGATCATGCAGGGCGGTTTCGGTGGCCCTTGTCCATGCTGTAGGCATGCTGTTGATTTTATAGTATTTGCATGAGATAAATTTTAGTCCCAAGGTAAGTATCGATATATATTTATCTCTCCACGAGTTTTAGGGGAAATGACGATAGAATAAACGGCCAGAAATCCTTAGCTCCTGTATAACGGTTTTCCAATTTTTGGGATGAAGACAACCTTGATTTCTTTCCATTTTGTTGGTATATAGGCCTGTATAGTGCCAGGGAACAATTGTGTCAGCCGCTGCCTATAGCTCTGCCTTCTAGACATTTCGTGGTTCTGGCGTCTTAAAAGGTTTAAAGTTTTCGATTGCCCAAAGAATTTTAGATTCTATTACGATACCGCTGTCGACCTCCGATGGCTGTACTTCAACGAAATCCCCGGGTGAAATATATATATTTACACCGTTTGAGGCTACCCGCTGCCTGTAGCTCCGCCTTCTAGACATTGCCAGGTTCCGGCTTCATAAAAGGTTTAAAGTTTTCGGATTTAAATGTTTAAAGGTTTTAAAGATTCTGTTACAATCTCGCTGGCGACCTCTAATGTCTGCTCTTCAAGGGAATCCTCAGTCGAAATATTTATATATATTTAATGTCGGTTGCCCGTTATTATTTCGGTCTGTAATCGTTATGATTTAAACTAAGATACTCTCTCGGCTAAAGACCAACTTGCTTCTATACAGTGATAGAAAGCAAGTATTTTACATGGCAAAATATATTGCAAGTATTTAAAGCTTTTGATAGCCCAAAGAAATCTAGATACGGTTACAATCTCGCAGGTGACCACTGATGTCTGCACTTTGATGGAATCCCCAGTTGAAGTATGCAATTCCTCTTCAGAGTATTCAGGGAAATTAGTATCCGGGAGCACCCCTAGTGATTCCTCACTGAACGTAGTCCAAGATACATTTTTATCTTGATGTACTCGAATGCAAGAATATAAGGCGATGAAGTACAACACTTCCGCTACATTGACTCTTCGGCTGAGCTTCCTACGCCATTGCAGAAATCTATCCAGGATTTATTTATAGCCCTTCTCAAGTCTCTTTTATACTGATTGAGTTCTTTCTTATAGATGCCCCGGCCTTATGGAGCTATTGTGACCATTGCCTTTTTAAAGAGTTACCTGCAGAACTTTCCCATCATAACTACCCTTGGCGAAGGGTGTATAAGATTTGGTTAGGTCTAACTGAACACTATTCGTTCTTACTTTCTTGGGTTACGTTTGACTAACCCTGCCTTAATATGCCAGCACCCAATGGAATTGCTCAGTTAGTGCAATAACTTCATTGTCATTTAACACAACTCGAATTTTTTGCTAATTTTAGAACAATTTATGATAAACCATTACATGCAACAAACGACTCGGCCTTACTTACTACCGTTATTAATTATTTGGTTTACGTTTGACTAACCCTTCCTTAATATGCTAGTATCGAGTGGAATTTCTCAAAATTTGCTAAAAATATTTCATTATTTTTAGTAAATTTTCTTTTGCCTGCCGTTTGACTATATTAGCCTTAATATGCCAAAAACGAATTGCATTGCTTAGTTGGTGGGATAAATTCATTGACGTTCAATGCAATTAAATTTCTTAGCTAATTTCTGAACCATTTATCATAAACAAATATATGCAAACCAACGATTTGATCGGCCTTACTTACCACCGTCATTAGTTCTTGGGTTACGTTTGACTAACCCTATGTAATATGCATGTAACGAGAGGAATTTCTCAATAGGAGCGATATACTCATTGTCGTATATTTCAGTACTTTTAGTCAATTTTCTTTTACTTAATTTTTTTATACTGCCTTACGTTTGACTAATCTAGCCTTAATATGCCAGCAGCGAATGGAATTGCTCAGTTTGTGTGATAAATTCATTGTCGTTGAATACAATAAGATTGTTTAGCTAATTTTAGAACCATTTGTGATAAACAAATACCTAACAGACGACCGTTCTTACTTGTTTAGGTTACGTTTCAATAACCCAGACATAATATGCCCGTGGAACGAGTGGAATTGTTATGTTAGTGTGATAAAATAATGTATTGTTCAATACAATTAAATTTCTAGGCTAATTTTAGAACCATTTATGATAAACACAACACACACAGAAGTGTACGTTCACACTGGTCAAATATTTGAAGAAAAACTAAATTATATTCATAATCTTCTTTATATATAAAATCCTTTGTACGTTTGTTAGTAACGCATGATCTCCGAAACCATAAGATCGAATGGGCTAAAAATTACACAATAGCTACAGTTTGGGCTCATCTGTGTTTTCGAGTTATTTTCTCTTTGATAAATGGCGGAGTGGTCAAGATATTTGCAAAATTCGTATTTCCAGAGCTATTTAATTGAAATTTAAAATGTGTGTGTGGTTTGTCCTGATAATAGTTTGAATGTATGATTCCAACCGCTAGAGCTGTAGTGGACTTATGGTCAATATAATTTTTTTCTGATTTTTTCCTGAAACTCGGTATGTATGCATTTTTGAATGAAATATCGATCAATAACAAACCAATACAGCCCGAACAGAACGGGCAGGACAACGTCTGCTGGGGTCAGCTAGTAATTATTATAATTTGTTCAATTTTTTTATTGCATAGTGTATTGTACACACTCACACTTTTTATCACTAATTTGTTCAGTGTGACCGTAAAGTAAAATTTGTATAATTCGTTCGAGTTCAGAAATCTACGAAAATTTGAACTAATATACCCGACAAAAAAGTTTTACTATTCATGTCACATTTCCATAAGAAATGTTCACAGTGTGAACGTAGCATAAGCGGTCTAAATTCATCGGAGTATGATGAATAGCATTTTATTGGGCGATAGATTTTTTTATAACAGTTTTCTTTGTTTATGTTTATTATTCCAAATAAAAAATTTTTGAATTAGTTTTAAAATAAAGGCACACACCGTAACCGCCGCACAGTGGTTGAGTATCGATTTGCAACAACGAAAATTCCATATCTAAATATGTTCTAAATAGTAGAAAGATTTAAATTCAGTAATAACCCGATTGTAGTTGGAAAGGACCAAAGCATTTTTGGGGGCACTAAAACTGTCGCAGATTCACTAAAAAATATTAGGCCAATACGGACTTTTAGAATTTGTCGATTTTTAGAAGAAAAAAATGGTTTTAGTCTTTTTGCCTATTTTGATATAATTGTTAAAATTCACTTTTTTCACAAACTGAACCGAAATATGCCAATTTGCATTTAATTTTGCACAGTACTCGTATATACACGCTGAAAAAAATCGCTTCTGTAGTATATTGTCCCAAACATATTCGGCTTGAAACATATATATGTTTAGGGTACACTCTAAACATATAGTATTTGGTGCACACAAACAAATTTATATTTGGGAAGATGTTGTTCTAAACAAATCTTTGTTTACATCGCAATATGTGTTTACTTTGGACGATTGTTTTCCGAAGCAAATAATTATTTGCATTTAAGTATTCAGAAAATACCTAAATTGTGTTTAATATTTCAGTAATTCAAACCTAATTTTTTAGAAAATTTTCAGTCGTAAAAATTGAAATCGTATAATCTTCGATCGAAATATATTACTTGGAGGATTGACAACTAATGATGGCTTAGAATACTCAGAAATTTTAAATGATTGATTTAAAACAGAAGTTACTGCTGCATTTTGCATTATAACTGGGTGTTCAATTCGAAACCAAAAAAAATTCAAACTGAAATTCAACAAAAGTTTCGAAAATATTTTTTAAATAAAATATGTTTTGAGAAATTCCTAAACAATAATTTTATTTATATTCAAACACATATTTTATTTGAGAAACTTAGTTTGCAAATATTATATGTTGTAACATATTAATATATGAGTTCCAAATATATTTTATTGATTTTCAAATAAAATTTATTTGCTCAGAAATACATAATATTTAAAAATTTGTGTTCCAAATATAGTTCCTTTCGATTCAAACATATCAAAAAAGGCGATTTTGCCCCGTGTATGTACATTTTATAGAAAACTTCATCGAAATTTCATTTTTCTAGAAAAAAATTTCTAAATTGTACTTTTCTCAAAAATTTTATGGAAATGGAGTGTTTCTCAAAATTAATTATTCTCGAAAAAATTAAAATTTAATAAATTTGAGTAATCTTCGTTTATTCGACCTTTATTGTTATTTAATTAAATTGTTTTAAATAAAACTCGAGCTCGAGGTCTTGGTTTTTATAAATTTATTTTCTTTTATTCAATATTTCGCCTTTCGTCGAAAGGCATCATCAGAGAGAAATTAAATAATTGTATGAGTATTGATCTGACGTCGTTGTCGTATGTTGTCAAATATTGAATAAAAGAAAATAAATTTATAAAAACCAAGACATTTAATTTTTGTAAAAAAATCATCAAAGTTAGAATGTTTAATTTTTCTATAAAATTTGGCCAAAATGCATTTTTCTAGAATATTTCATCGAAATACTTTTTTAGTCGAAAATAAGTGTAAACCATTTTTTCAAAATTGCATTTTTCTAGGAAAATTTTTTAAAATTGCATTTTTCAAAAAATCCTCTGGAACAAAGAACATTTTATATAAAATTATATTAAAAATAGTTTTTTTTTAGCAAATGTTTCCAAAATTTTATAAAAAGTTTCAAAATTGCATTTTATAAAAAAATTTCGTCCAATTAACTTTTTCTTGAAAATGTCGTCTAAATTTAATTTTTCTATAAAATTTCGTCCAAATTAAATTTTTCTAGAAAATGACATCGAAATCGCACATCCCCAGGAAATTTCGTTGAAGTGGTATTTTAATGGAATATTTTGTCAAAAAAAATTATCTATATTTCCTTTTATAAAAAAACTGTCGAAGTTGCACCTTTTTCGAATATTTAATATTTCTAGAAAATGTGTTAGAAATTGAATTTCTCTAGAAATCGAAATTTAACTTTTATAGAAAAAATGTTGTAAAAATAGCGTTTTTATACAAAATTAATCGAATTTTATCAACATTTTATTTTTCTATTTGTTGAAATTGCTTTTTCCTGAAAATGTTATCGAAATTGCATTCTTAACGGCTCATTTTTATATACAATTTTGTTAAAATTGCATTTGTCTAGAAAATTCCCTTGAAATTGCACTTTTCTAGAATATTTCGTCAAAGTTGCTTTTTTCTATAAAATTTTATATCAAAATTTAAAAAACTAAATCTCAAAATTTATTTTATTAAAAAATAAAATTTCTTAAAAACTGCAAATTCGTAAAAATATAGTCAGAAATGGCATTTTTCTAGAAAATTTCGTCGAAATTGTATTTTTATGGAAAATTTTGTCGAAAATTGCAATTTTTCCAAAAACAATTCTTCCACACTTTTTTAAATTAAATAATTTTTCTAGAAAATTTGTTCGAAATTGCATTTCCTAGAACTTTTTTTAAACAATTTTAACAAAATTGCATTTCTTTGAATTTAATTTTTCTAAAATATTTCGTAAAATTTTATTTTTCTAGAAAATTTCATAATTTTATAAACATGCATTTAATAAAAAATGTTAGACTATAAACTGTTTTCTTGACATTTTCGTCAATATTGAATTTTTCTAGATAATTTCGAAAAAATTGAATTTTTCTGGAAAATTTCTATATCGAATTTTTCTAGAATATTTTGTCGAAATTACTTTTTTATAGAAAATTTCGTCGAAATTTCATTGAAATCACATTTTTATAGAAAATATCGTCGAAATGAAATTTTTATAGAAAATTTAGTCGAAATGACATTTTTTTTAGATAATTTCGTTGAAATAACATTTTTATAGAAAATTTCGTCGAAAAACATTTTTGTTGAAAATTTAGTCGAAATGACATTTTTATAGAAAATTTCGTCGAAATGACATTTTTATAGAAAATTTCGTCGAAATGACATTTTTATAGAAATTATCGTCGAAATGACATTTTTATACAAAATTTCATCGAAATAACATTTTTATAGAAAATTTCGTCGAAATGACATTCTTATAGAAAATGTCGTCGAAATGACATTTTTATAGAAATTTTCGTAGAAATGAAATTTTTATAGAAAAATGGTCGAATTGCATTTTCATAAAAAAAAAATTTTTTCATCGAAATAGAATTTTTTATGAAAATTTCGTCGAAACTGCTTTTTTATGCGAAATTCGTCAAAATTTTATTTTTTCAGTAAATGTCGACAAGATCTAAAAGGTTCGTTGAACTTTGTCAAAATAAATTTTCCTATAAAATTTCGAATTTTTCGAAACTCTATTTCTCACATTCTTTGCCACTTTTTTGGCATTCTGTCCCACTGTGCATTGTTATGCTATAATTTTAAATTGCCATTGTTATTTATGTGAGCAACTTGTACACTCCTCAGAACATTTGATTATATTAATTTTCGTTCTTCATATTCGTTCATATGTATGTATGTATTTTGTAAAAAAAAAACAAGCACCGAAATTAAAAATAGTCAGAAAAACGACGGACTAAACTACATCAAATGGGGGATGGAATTAAAATAACAAGAGTTGTTCTCTTTCAATTAAAAAATGCGATTCAAATTGGCCATCAGCAATAAATATTCAAATAAAAAATTGATTTTTTTAAAATCATTTTTAAATGGGAATATAATTGAAATTGCAGTAAATTTAATTTTTTCTTTAATTTTCAATGCATTATATTAAAAAGACAATTAGATAAAATGTTAGGGTTTTGTCTTATACTTTTTTACGAAAGTCTTATACTTTTTGACATTTGAAATCAGTTGTATAAACATTTTATAAATTAAATTTACCCTGGCGTTAATCTATTTTATAAAAAAAAATAATTTCGAGGAAATTTTCTAGGAAAATTTCAATTTCGATGAAATTTTCTAGAAAATTTCAATTTCGATGAAATTTTCTAGAATATTTCAATTTCGATGAAATTTTCTAGAAAATTTCAATTTCGATGAAATTTTCTGGAAAATTTCAATTTCTATGAAATTTTAATTTCCACGAAATTTTATAGAAAATCTTAATTTCGACGAAATTTTATAGAAAATTTCAATTTCCACGATATTTTATAGAAAATTTTAATTTCGACGAAATTTTATAGAAAATTTTAATTTCGACGAAATTTTATAGAAAATTTTAATTTCGACGAAATTTTATAGAAAATTTAAATTTCGACGAAATTTTATAGAAAATTTCAATTTTGACGAAATTCGATAAAAAATTTCAATTTCGACGAAATTTTATAGAAAATTTCCATTCCGACGAAATTATATAGAAAATTTCCATTTCGACGAAATTGTATAAACACGTAATTTTATAGAAAATTTAAATGTTGATGAAAGGTTTTTTAAAAAAATTGATTTTTTAAAATCATTTTTAAATGGGAATATAATTGAAATTGCAGTAAATTAAATTTTTTTCTTTATTTTTCAATGAATTATATTAAAAAGACAATTAGGTAAAATGTTAGGTTTTGTCTCATATTATTTTACGAATGTCTTATAATACTTTTTGACATTTGAAATCAGTTGTATAAACATTTTATAAAAGAAATTTACCCTGGCGTTAATCTATTTTGTAAAAAAATTAATTTCGACGAAATTTTCTAGGAAAATTTCAATTCCGACGAAATTTTCTAGGAAAATTTCAATTCCGACGAAATTTTCTAGGAAAATTAAATTTAGATGAAATTTACTAGAAAAATTCAATTTCGATGAAATTTTCTAGAAAATTTCAATTTCGATGAAAAATTTTATGGAAAATTTCAATTTCGATGAAAAATTTTATGGAAAATTTCAATTTCGACGAAATTTGGTAGGAAATTTCAATTTCGATGAAGTTTTATAGAAAATTTCAATTTCGACAACATTTTTAGAAAATTGCAAGATTTAGATTTCCGATCCAGTCCATTTTTGAAAACAAACGATTTGTCACGCCCACATTTGCGCCGCCCACTTTTTTTTCCAAAACCATCTCAGACAAAATAGCTTTCAAACAAAAGAAAAAAATTTTAAATCGGTCCAGTGGTTTAAGCGTCTATAAACCACATACATACAAACATTTTTCCATTTTTATATATATAGATAGATTTAAATTTCGACGGAATTATTAACTATATATGGAAAATTTAAATTTCGACGAAATTTTATAGAAAATTTCAATTTCGACTAAATTTTATAGAAAATTTCAATTTCGACTAAATTTTATAGAAAATTTCAATTTCGACGAAATTTTATAGAAAATTTCAATTTCGACGAAATTTTATAGAAAATTTCAATTTCGACGAAATTTTATAGAAAATTTCAATTTCGACGAAATTTTATAGAAAATTTCAATTTCGACGAAATTTTATAGAAAATTTCCATTTCGACGAAATTTTATAGAAAATTTCCATTTCGACGAAATTTTATAGAAAATTTCCATTTCGACGAAATTTTATAGAAAATTTCAATTTGGACGAAATTTTCAATTTCGACGAAATTTTATAGAAAATTTCAATTTCGACGAAATTTTATATCAAATTTTAATTTCGACGTAATTTTATAAACAATTTCGACGAAATTTTATAGAAAATTTCAATTTCGACATAATTTTGTAGAAAAATTCAATTTCGACAAAATTTTATAGAAAGTTTCATTTTGACGAAATTTTATAGAAAATTTTAATTTCGACAAAATTTTATAGAAAATTTCAATTTCGACGAAATTCGATAAAAAAAATTTCAATTTCGACGAAATTTTATAGAAAATTTCCATTTCGACGAAATTTTATAGAAAATTTCCATTTCGACGAAATTTTATAGAAAATTTCCATTTCGACGAAATTTTATAGAAAAATTTCCATTTCGACGAAATTTTATAGAAAATGTTGATGAAAGGTATTTTAGAGGTAGCTCTGTATAAGTGGATCCTTCTCTGCTAAATTGAACTGAGCTAGTCTTTTCTGAAAGTGAAAAATTTCTAGGTATAATCTTAGAGAGGAAATTGTCTTTCAAACTTAATGAATTAGATAGGGTAAGGATCCTTACCCTACATCTTCTGTAGGCAAGCTGTAGGGGCACATTGGGGCCTCTCTCCTCTAATTTTCGTCCATTGGCGGATAGCGACTGATAAGCTATCCATCACCATTCAACCGAAGAAGGTTCAGAGAAAACTACCTACCTGAGCATCAGCAGAACTTTAAAGACTACAGCTGCAGAGTCTGTACAAGACCTGCTCAATCTACTGCCGATTGTTATTGCGACTAGAGAACCTGTAAGCAGAGCGTAATTAAGTTTTACTGCCTATCAATGTGGTAGAGATACAAGAAATACGGCCACATGAGGATTGCACATTGTAGTACTATGGTAACCGACCAAATAGAATATATACCAACAGTGTACATCTGCGGAAGGATCTTTACCACTAAATTACCTGCCAGTGATCTCCATTTCTATACAAATTTTTCTAAGCTATATGTGGGAAGGTTGGCTTTGGACTACCCTGTTAAAAACTAAGCCTTGAGACCAGAGACTAGCAAATACTTGCAGTATTCCCTCTGACCCGGTTTCCATATCAACTGGTGTTGAAGTCACAACAGCTGACAGTGGACTTCATCGCCACCTAAAACAGATTTGGAGCCGTTACCAACAACACCACAGAGCTCACTACGTGATGGCAACGCCGCCAGTGTTGCATTTTTTGTTGTCAATTCACCCGCACCGCATTCGGCACACTGCTCATTATTTTTAACCGCTCAGCCACTTCCTTAAAATAACTGCCGCATTTTAAGGCCCTCCTTAAATTCAGTAATGCAGAATACAGGGATTTAATGTCGCCCTTTCCATCAAAGAATATATTTATTCCAACATTTGTCAGAACTGTATATCTCAGCCATCCTATTATCTCCAGCCTGGTAATGAGGCATATACTAGGTCTTTCGAGTAGACCAACCCTACCAGCAAAGTAACTGTTACATAGAGAAATCCTTTTCCAAAACTTCTATCGATTTACGCGTCGACTTTTCGCCATCTAATTATCGAAAAATTTCCTATAAATATGCTTTATCAAAATATTAAAATGTATTTATCAAAGAAAATACAACGAACATTGTAGGTACTCTATTGAAGACTTGATTCAATGTCCTATATTAATACGTATATTCCAAATTAATCTACTTCAAACCAGCAGAATACAATTAACCGCAAATACCACGGACTAGTAGTCACAGCAATATTGACTAGTCATGACCATTGAATGACTGATTTGTATTCGTTGGAATTGCTTGAGTAGACTAACACTAGGCAACAGGTCTAGGCTTCCATAACCACTCATCCACTCTTTTTAAAGTAGGTGTAGAAAACAAAATGTAAAAATCTATGAATGATTGAATATATGAAAAACTGAGACGAATTCAAGCGTTAAATTGGTTCCATCTTGGCAGGTTTAATGGTGGCAGAACACATGACGAAATCCACATTGATAAGTAGGCGCAAAGTGATGGAGAGCATATAAATTATAGTCGTAATTGCTCAATACGCTCCAAACCCTATATAAAATACCTTGGATTGCTGATCGATATGAGACTATCATTTAAACCTCACCTGACCTACATTATTGAAAAGCTAGAACGACATTTACGGCTCTATCTCGCTTAATGCTAAATACTAGAGGTCCAAAGTTCTCCCAACGGAGGTTGTAAGAAATGTAATCATGTATGCAGCTCCAACGTGGTTCCACTCAATGAAATACAAGCATACAGAAATGAAATCGGTCCAGTATACAGGTTGGCGGCTCTACGAGTATGTTCAGCTTATCGGAATGTGTCGGATGCGGCAGCATTGGTGATGACAAGCTTGATACCAATTGATCTGCTGAATGCTAACGATGCACAATCAACTACGGCAAATATGACCTATGTGGAGGCTCATAAAATTACAGTGCAAATCCATCCATGATTGGGAAAACAGGTGGACGACATCCAGTTATGGGCGATGGACGTGTCGACTAATCCAATCTAAGAGTATGACTAATCCAATCCCAATCTAAGAGTATGACTAAATAGATGACATGGAGAAATGGACTAATTCTTGTCGCAGATGCTGAGTGGCCATGGTAGCTTCAAACATTACCTATACCAAATCGGACGAGAGACAGACCCATTTTGCCCAAATTGTGGTGACTACATTGTGGAGGTCGTGGGCGGTTTACAAATCTGAAGCAGCTGTTTGAGGAATCGGAGCTGTTTTCACTCCGGACAACTTAGTTGGATCTATGATATGTTCACAAATTGATTGGCAATGTATGTTAATAAGGTCCATTTAGGGCCAAAACTTACGACGAAGAAATGTTAGTTAGTGACGGATCGTGTAGATCTTCCCCACCCGGTGAAGTAATGCCTAACGGTGGTCCAACAGGGAAGAATGGAGCAGTAAAGAGGGTTTTTTAGCGGATTAAAGTCCCGCACTATTTGCCAACTCCCTCAGGCAATTGTATATAGGTCAGCATACAGGATGACATTTCTGAACGCCCCAGCTAACAACCTCCGTTTGGAGTTAGTATTTTAGTCAGTATTTTAGTATTTTTAGTATTTGTCATTAAACGAAATAGAGCCATCAATTCTGTTATAGATTTTTCACTAATGTAGGTCAGGTGAGGTTTGAATGATAGTCTCATACGATCAGCACTCCAAGGTATTTTAGATAGGGTTTGAGGCGTATTGAACAATTACCAACTATAATCTCCTCCATCACTTTGCGGCAATTTATCATGGCTACATGGCTATGGCTACATAACCTTAAGTAAGCGTCAGCACAAAACTTAAAATGGATATAATCCCTTAAACACACTCCATCCATCACTACTTCTCATCAATACGGCTTCCGTCTTGTGGTCCGTAACCCGACTTATCCTAAATTAACATACACCTTAGTCAGTGGATCGGCATGTTGTGAGTCAGGTCTAGTAATATATCGGACCCAAAATTTCGGGATCAGCTGGGACAGAAAATATTCCACCGTTTCGTTGTTTTCCCTGTATGCCCTGCAATCGTCATTATCTGCTTGTCCTATGCGGTGCAGAAGTGTTTGTAAGCTAGAGTGTAGTGAAAGAACAATTATCATCTTACTAGTCTCGATCTTGCCAAGTTTCAGTAAACTACTTGTTTTCTTCTCATTTTTGGATGTTATTCCTTTGATTGCCACTAGGCTATATGTGAAGATGTTAGCGGTAGTTTTACAAAAAAGTTGGGCAATATTGGTCCACATCGAAGGAGTGAAAAAAGGGTTGGTTAGGTTAGAGTCGCAACTTGGACATCATCCTATATTGCTAACTCCCCTAAAGGAATGTGTGCGTTGGGTGTCTTGTAGCCTTCTAGCCTCTTCGTCACCGCAGCTTCTTTAAGTCATAACAGACTTTATAGGTTTCGCGATTAGGTACGGCCACTTCAGCCGGGTGTGTACACATTACCCTAAGGCAACTATCTCTCCAGAAGAGCTTGCAGATCGCTAGATGCATGCTCACACATTCTAGTTCCCCTAGATCATGTAAGGTAGTTCCTAGTCTAGCAAGTTCATCAGCTGAGGAAATCTGACAGATGAGCGGAAATGGCTAGATCGACACAGAGGTAGATTTTGATTAGGTCCTATAAGTATAATAAATAATAATCCCATCGTTCCTTCTTTTGGGGGGTTGCAAACAAATGCAGAATTCATACTATCCACTGTGCTGTAGGGTATAGTAATTTTAATTTTTTTATACGGCAACTATAATACCTTTAAGAAAATATAATTGTAAATGGAATGTATCTTGTTGCATAGTGTAATTAATAAACCTTATAATAATGTTTAAAAATATTAAGAGTAAAAAAGTTCAGTTAATTTCTAGTGCTTGGCAAAATAAGTTGATAGCGTGTTTCTACGACCTATATAAACATATTTGGATTTAACATACAAGTTATGAGAGATCTTTTTAACTGTAAACCCCTTCAAAAAACCATCCACAAAATATTTTCTTCATAATTGAAATAAAAATAAAGCAACAAAAAGTACAGTACTAAAAGTAATTCATTTTATAAATGCTTTCTTTTTGAACGAGTTATTATTAATGATATTAATATTATTTTAGCTATTTCGCTATTTTTCTGCCAACACTCGATATAAACTATGAGTGTTAGATACGTAAATTTCGAGGATAAAATTAGTAAACTTGTCCAGAACCCCGAACCCTCGCTACCGCCAAAAAAGACCCTGCGTAAGGGTTTGGAGGAAGTTTATTATGAATATTGTTCGAATACCTCGGTGCATTGCATTCAGTATTTGGGTACAAGACGCCCGTTGAAAGAGGTCTTCTTTTGGTTGTGTGTCTTTGCGCTATCCCTATATTTTTGTGCACAAACTATAGGAAGGATTTATGACAAATGGAATGATACACCGGTCATTGTAAGTTTCTCAGAGAGATCTACACCGATTTCCGATATACCATTTCCGGCCATAACAATATGTTCGGAAACGAGGATGATGAACAATGGTAAGTCAGAAAAACATACAATAGTAAATGTCGCAAACAGTGCGCGTCGTAAGTTTTCTTGTTCACACAATTCAGTCTATGATGACTACATAAACCTAAATAAGTGTCACACCAAAACTTAAAATTGCTATAATCCGTTAAACAAGCTCCTGGAATGAAAACGAATATCAATAGGTATCAAGTTTGCCTTCACCAATGCTGCCGCATCCGATACCGTCCCATAAGCAGAACTTACTCGTAGAACCGCCAAACTACATATATAATGGGAAGATTTCATCCCTGTATGCTTTGTATTTAATCGACTGGCAGCAACCTACATTGGGAGTCCTTTGAGCCTCTAGAATATGGCATTAAAAGAGATAGAACCGTAAATGCCGTCCTAACCTTATCACAAATGTAGGTCAAGTGAGGTTTTCATGATAGTCTTATATCGATCAGTTTACCTAGATATTTTAGATACGGTTTAACGCGTATTGTACAATTACCAACTGTAATTTGTATCTCCTCCATCACTTTGCGGCTACTTATCAATACGGCTAAAACTTAAAATGGCTATAATCCCTTGAAAAAACTCCATCCATCACTTTGCGGCTACTTCTCAATACGGCTTCCGTCTTATGTTCCGTAACCTAACCTAACATACTCGTACCCTTAAGGCAGTGTATCGTTTAATGATCTATTTTCAAATATTTTAAACATTTGTAGAATAAAATATAGGCTTCTAGATTAGGATACCGTACCATATTTGCCTTCACCAAAGCTGCCGCATCCGATACCGTCCGACAAGCAGAACATACTCTTAGAGTCGGCAGCCTATATACCGAGCGATTTCATCCCCGTATGATATGTATTTTATCGACTGGAGCTGCATATAGGATAACATTTCTGACAACCTCTGCCAGCAACCTCTGTTAGGAGTGTTTTGGGCCTCTAGTATTTGGCATTAAACGAGATGGAGACGAAAATTTCGTTTTAACCTTTTCACAAATGTTGGTCAAGTGAGGTTTGAATGATACACTGGGCAAAATTCCCTTTTTTGATATGTTTGAATCGAAAGAAAATATATTTGGAACACAAATTTTGAAATATTATATATTTCCGAGCAAATACAATTTAATTTGAAACTCAATAAAATGTATTTGTAACGCATATGTTAATATATTAGAACAACATATATTTGCGAACTAATTTTCTCAAATAAAATATGTCTTTAAATACAAATAAAATTATAGTTTATGACATCTCCAAATATATTTTATTTAAACAAAGATTTTCAAAACGTTGCTTAATTTTTTTAACTAATTTTTTCCTTCGGTTTTTAATCACTTATATTTAATTTCTAACTATTCCAAGTCAGTATTTGTTGTCAAACCTTCAAGCAATTTATCGTTATAAAAGATTTCAATTATAAAGAAATTTTACAAATATTTAAAATTTCTAAATATTAACTTTTAATTGCTGAAAACTTAGAGCAAATAAAATATCGATATGCTTTTATGCAAATCAAACTTTGTTTGGGAAATAATAAATCGAAATAATAAATATTAGGATGTAAACATAGTTTTGTTTAGAACAACATTATCCTAAACATATAATATTTGTATATTGGGAGTGTACCCCAAATATATATTTGTTTCAAGCAGAATATGTTTGGGACAATATACTAGAGAAGCGATTTTTTTTCAGCGTGTAGTCTCATATCGCTCAGCTCGCCTAGATACTTGATTCTACTTATTAATACGGCTTCGTCTTGTGTTCTGCCAACGTTAAATTGCCAAAATACATAAGCGTCACACCAAAACTTTAAATGGCTATAATCCCTTAAACAAACTCCATCCATCACTTGCGGCGACTTCTCAATACGGCTTTCGTCTTATGTTCCGTATCCAAACCTAACCTAACATATACTTAAGTTAGTAGATGGTTTAAGACCGATAATTTTCAATTATTCTAAACATTTGTAGAACAAAACATAGGCTTTTAGATTGCGATACCGTACCATATTTGCCTTCATCAATGCTGCCGCATCGCATACCGTCCGATAATCAGAATATACTCGTAGAGCCTCCATTCTATATATAATGGATCGATTTCATCCCTGTATGATAAGGACTTTATTGGCCGGAGCGGTATATAGGATGACATTTATGACAACCACTACCAACAACCTCCGATAGGAGTAGTTTTCGCCCCTAGTATTTGGCATTAAAAAGATGAAGCCGCAAATGTCGTTCTAACCTAATCAGAAATATAGGTTCAGTGAGGTTTGAATGATAGTCTCATATCGACCAGCACCCCAAGGTATTTAGATAGGGTTTGGGGCATATAGAACAATATCCAGCTATAATTTCCTCCATCACTTTACGGCTACTAATTAATACGTCTTCCGTCTTATCTTCTGCCAACGTTAAACCTTATTGCTACATAAATTAAATAAGCGTCACACCAAAACTTAAAATGGCTATAAACCCTTAAACAAGCTCCATCCATCATTTTTGCGGCTACTTCTCAATACGATTTCCATCTTAAGTTCCGTAACGTAACCTAACCTAAAATACTCTTATGTCTGTGGATCGTTTAAAACATTTTCAAATATTCTAAACATTTGTACAAGAAAACATAGGCTTTTAGATTGGAATACAGTACCATATTTGCCTTCACCAATGCTGCCGCATCCGATACCGTCCGGCAAGCAGAACATACTCGTAGAGTCGGCAGCTTATATACCGGAGCGATTTCATCCCTGTATGATACGTATTTCATCGACAGGAGCTGCATATACGAAGACATTTCTGACAACCCCTGCCAACAACCTCCGTTGGGAGTAATTTGGGCCTCTAGTATTTGGCATTAAACGAGATGGAGACGTAAATTTCGTTGTAACCCTTTCACAAATGTAGGTCAAGTGAGGTTTGCATGATAATCTCACATCGATCAGCTCTCCTAGATAGGGTTTGGAGAGAATTGTACAATTACCAACTGTAACTTAAATCTCCTCCGTCACTTTTGCGGCTACTTCTCAATACGGCTTCCGTCTTGTGTTCTGCCAACGTTAAACCTTATGGCTACAAAACTTAAAATGGCTATAATCCCTTAAACTAACTCCATCCATCATTCATTTGCGGCTACTTATCAATACGGCTTCCGTCTTGTGTTCCGTAACCCAATCTAACCTAACATACACTTATGTCAGTGGTTCGGCCAGTTGTGAGTCAGGTCTGGTAATGTGTCGGACCCGAAATTTCGAGATCTTACATGTGCGAAAGCTGGGCATTGTCACAGAAAATGTTCCAGCGTCGATATTTTTCCTGCATGCCCTGCCTTCGTCATTATCTGCTTGTCCTTTGCGGTGCAAATGTGTTTGTAGTCTCGATCTTGGGTGACCCACAGCTCATAATTTTGTGAGCAATCACTGCCCAGTGCTTTAACTCTTTATTCATAAAAAATTTCTTTTAAGATCGAAAATAAGCGCTATTGCTTTGATCGCCATTATGCTATATGTGCAGATGTTTGAGGTAGCATTACAAAACGGTAATGTTTTCCCAATTGCCCTCATCAAAGAAGTGAATTACAACTCTATGTTCTATATTTGTTTGATGGAAGTCTTTTTGAGGACTTTTTAAGTCATTTGAACTACATATGTTCTTCTGTCTGGCTGTTGCACTCTTCATCTTTCGAATGGAGTGGACAATACTTATAGACCTCAAATTTTCTATGTATGGGGTAATATTTTCTAAAACTTCGCGTAAGTTGGCAGATGGGTCATAATGATCCACTTTTTTTCTATATATAATATATTATGTTTCATATTACATTTCTCCGAAAGTGCGATTGTGCTTCAATCAGTTTACCTGGTTAACATTTTCTAACTTTCTTTATCTCTCTTTTAGTTTCAGATTTTGCTTATGCCCAACTATTTCAGTGTATAGCCTATGGCATAGATCTTCCGGCGAATTTAACTGCAAAGGATCGACGAGTGTTTTCCACTTTATTACATATGTGTAAAAATGATATACTTTCCAATAAGGAGATACCTCGCATATCGAATGAAACCATAGATTACATTCAAATTATGAAAGAAAGTGCCTTTTCCCTAAATGATCAGATATTAGCATGCAAATGGTTTGGACTTGAAACGGACTACTGTGAGGATCTTTTTACGATTACCTACACCGAGGATGGGTTATGTTACACGTTCAACGGTTTAAATGGTACCGATTTGTATCGTGAAGATACGGTCCAGTACCAACAAAGCTTAGAAAACTTTGTTGAAGTTTCGTCAACGGGGAGGATAAATCGCACCTTGACCTGGTCCTTGGAAGGGGGTTATCCCAAGAATGAACCCTTGAAAACCTATCCGGCTCGGGTGGTGAGTGCCAGCAATAGAGCGGCTTTTGATGCAGGTCTAGTATTATATAAAAATCATCTGGATTACGCTTGTGGTGGTGCGACACAGGGTTTCAAAATCATGATTCATTCACCCGATGATGTTCCATCGTTGTCCAAAGGCATTGTGCGGGTATCTCCGCAAAAAGAGGTAACGATAATTGTTAAACCCGTTATGGTCACGTCTGATGGCATCATTAAGTATCCGCTGGAGAAACGAAAGTGCTATATGAAAAATGAGCGTTATCTGAAATTCTTTAAAGTCTACACCGACCGAAACTGCGAATTGGAGTGCTTAACGAACTACACTCTCAGAATGTGTGAGTGTGTGAAATTTTCGATGCCTCGTACCGCCGATATGCCATTGTGTGCCGAAGACAGAATCCCTTGCTACATACATGCTGAGGACATGATGTTAATGGAGAATTTCAGGAATGGCGATGACACTAAAGGTGGCTGCAATTGTTTACCTTGCTGTACATCCTTGGATTTTGATACGGAGATATCTCAAGCTGACGCTGATGTCAAGAGGAGCCTTGAGGCTTTAAATATTCCTCTTAAAGAAGATATGATAGTTAGTCATGTCGTTGTACATTTTAAGGATAATGAGTTTATTACCTACAAACGTTCCGAGTTGTATGGCTTCTATGATTTTGTGGCAAATTGCGGTGGTGTCCTGGGTCTATTTATGGGCTTCTCCATATTAAGTATGGTCGAAATGCTCTATCATTTCACATTACGTTTGTGGTCGAATATGAGACGCAAAAATAGTGTAGGTTAGTATAGTTTCTAAGCCTTTTAATTGAATTCAATAACAAATTATAATCTATGAAATTCAAAAATTCGATAAATAAAGGAAAATCGAATCTGTTTAAAGTATGGTCTAGTTTAGATTTTTTAAAGAAATCTCCAAAAAATAAATATAATTTTTGTTTTTTTTTATAAACGTAGCATTATGTTATGCCTATTTGATTGGGCTGACTATATTTATTCTCTGAGAGTATCATTTAATATAATTTGTAAGCTTAAAGATAAATTAATTTATATTTATATACAAACATTGTAGACAATATGCAATACATTTCTCAAGAATTAAAATAAATCTATAAATATGTAGAATGTGATTCTTAAAAACGAAAAAATAAATAATAAGTGAAACAGGACATATCACATACGTACTTACATGGCTACATAACCTTAAACAAATTTCGCAGCAAAACTTAAAATGACTATAATCTCTTAAACAAGCTCTTAAGGGGAAAACGATTAACACTTTTGATCACAATTGTTTAGATTAAAACCTTTTGGTCTGCCATAGCGATGATGATTCCTTACACACACTTAATATTAATTTGATAACAAATGCAAACAAAATTAGCACGGAAAAATATAATGAAGTACCTTAGGGTTAGGTTAGGGTGGAAGCCTTTTTTTATCAGCTCACATAGACCAGTTTGGGTCCCTAGTGTTACCACTGGCTGAAATGCTCCTCATCGAAACCAACCTGTTTGACATATAAATTTATCGATAGTACGAATATCGGTACCGGAAAGATCTCTTAGACAACCTGGAAAGGCCCATCTATTCCCAGGATGGGGACTGGACTGTGATCCCAGATTGGTCACCAGTCCTACATTTTCTGGAGTCTAACTGGTAGTATCTTCGGCTACGCAGTCTGGCCAGAGCACTTAATCTTGTACCTCGGAAGTCACGAAAGCCCTCGGGACGCAGGTTCCGGCCTGACTATTGGTGAGACCCTATTGGGTGCAACGTGGTGGCTGTGGTTGAAGCCAAAATCGCAGGGAGAGAACATTCTCGGATGTGGAGTTGCAAACCAACCGGGTGCCATGACTCTTAGAATGGCAAGGAGTTTTAGATGGGCTCCGCTCCTAACCAAGGAGGAGGACAAAAGTGTCCAGAAACACGAAATTGTTTGGTACTCACGCACATTGTGCATGGAGGCGTTGGTCGACGCATGTATACACCCAGGTGTTTAGAGCACGGTGGGATTAAGCCTAACGGCAGGAACTCATCTAAATCCAGAACACCTACTGCCTGAAAAGCCGACCCCAGTATGTCCAGTCGTCGTTTACTCAAAGCGGGACAGTCGCATAGCAAGTGTCCAATGCTCTCCACTTCTTCCTCATCTCCACAGCTTCTGCAGAAGTCATTGGAATCAATATCCAACCATCTGGTGTGTTCGCAGATCAGGCAGTGTCCCGTCAGAACTGACACTAGCGTAGACAGTATTTTCCTCTCTAGTGCGTGTAGATATTTTGACCTTCTCGGGTCATATCTTGGCCATATTTGTGTTGCTACCCTACAGGTGCCGATATCTCTCCATCATTCACCGCACTACTTGATTGCCTCTTGCCTAAGCCAAAGTTTGCATGTGGATAGTGGCGCACCAATATAAGCAAACTCTTCGAGAATTTGTAATGTCATCTATATTCTAGCAAGTTCATCGGCTTTGCAGTTTCCCGGTATATCCCGATGCCCATATGAGGTATATGTTAAACTGCTCAGCCTTCTCGTTAAAAGATCTGCAGCATTCGACGGCTTGATAGACACTGCATGTATCTGGTAGTCTGTGGGCTATATCAAGACTAAGTTCTTTTACTCCAAAGCCGAACCTTTGCATCAAGCTTCGAACCATCCGTATAGAAGTGGAGATGGTTTCTATAACCTGGTATTCTGCCAACCCATTCATCTCTGGCTGGTATCGTAGTGATGTAGTTCCTCTCGAAGGTGTACACTGTTGGTATATAATCCACTCGGTCGGTTACCATAGCACTACACTGTAATGTCCTCATGTGGCCGTTGTTCAGAAGCACCTAGTACCTCCACATTGATAGACAGTTTAACCTTAATGCCATTCTGGTTGCAACTTCTCTAGCCCCAATATCAATCGGCACTAGATGGAGTAGGACTTGTAAAAACTCTCTCCGCTTGTGTATAGGCTGGCTGTTCTCTGAACCTTTGATAATTGCTTGGTTTTTGGAAAGAGGCCGCAACGCGCCCCTACCGCTTTCCTGCAGGAATATAAGGCGACGTCGGTCTTCCATACATATTCCAGTACATTAACTCTGAATGACATTTTCGTATCTAAAATTATTCTTAGACATTTCGCAATTTCAGAAAAGACTGACTCTGTTCCATTTATTCGAGGAGTGTACACATGTGGTACCTTATAACCTATAAAGTTAACAAATTCTGTCATGTTTGGGTTAAAGCCCAAACCGCTGTTTCTGGCCCAACTAGACAATTTCTTCAGAGCCACCTAAAGGTTGTCTCTGAGGAATTCTCCAGTTAGTTGACGAAAAATTCTGTTACATACTCCCTAGAGATATACTGTTGTTTATTTTATTTGTATACAATCCCTAAGTTGACGAACAGATGAAAGTTATCTTCACCTTAGGTTAGGTTAGGTTGAAGAGAGGAGACGTTTAAACGTCTCATGTGCATGGACATACACTTAAGCTCAAGAGTTACAGAAAATCGGTACTAGACACGAATTTTCTCAGTATCTTCCAGTCATATCCTCTGAGATGAGTCAAGTCTGGTAATATGTCGGACCCGAAATGTTAGGATCTTGCATGTGTGAAAGCCGGGCAGTGACCAGAGTATGAAGCCGCCGAGCCGAGCCGCCGATTTTAGCCGCCGCCGACCTTTTGTCACCAGCCGAAGCCGCCGCCGATCTTTGCGGCTCAAATCGGCTGAAACACAGCCGCCGTTCCATAGAAAGATAGATACAAATTAAGATATGGATAGATACAATTTACATTTTTGATAAGCAAATAGCTATATAGCAGATATATCGTCCCCTTAATAGAAGAATAATTTGTACGCATATACACTATTATTTTTTTTATTGCATTCTAAGAATCTACTCAATTGGTTCTATATCTGTTGAAATTCTACTTCCACAAATTGGGTTATTGGGTGTTTGAAATTGTTCATTAATAAATAATAATATCGAGTTTCAATTTCATAAAAAATTTTAAATATGATTTTCTCGAAACGACAAATAAATTATACACTATTCATTTATTGGGTGGACGATATGGAAGTGAGTGATTTTCGTTTTGATTCGTTTATTGTCACAAGCGGGAGCTTAACATGTCTTTCATAAAATTGATAGTAATAGAAAAATAATTATAAAATTTATTTTTTAAAGGAAATAATAAGATTTTTTATTTATTGTTAGATTATGTACATATGGAGATAAAAATATTTTCGGAAAAAATCAATGGAGTATTAAAGAATAGTATAACATATAAATTAATACCTCCATTCTAAAGAATCAATCAAGTTAAGCTCAAAACAGTAGATGTCATTCTATTTAAACCACAAGGTAATTCCACACAAATTTAAAATTTCACTAAAACGTCAATTCGCCTCTCCTGGAAACAACCTGTTTCGACTTAAGCTATGTATAGAAGAATGGTGGAAAAATGCAACCCTATGAACGTACAACCGTGTGAACATGCAATTTTTGTCTTGCAACGTTGGCAGAAAAGTCATTGTGAGATAATTTGCAGATTGTAGTATGTGCGAAGTTTATCCATGTGACAACGGCGCCATTGCCAGAAAAACATTTTATTGGCCACTGCCTATAAAATATTTTTATTGACAATCCTGCATATGAATATATATTTACAAAATATATTTTCAATATATGAAATTGTCAGGGTTTCTTGCAATCGTATTCACCTTTGCCTAACTATCTGTCATTGTCCGTACATTTGCGGCACTTTAACAGGGTTGATAAAGTTGTCCGATCTGACAATCGTCTATACATAGCTTTAGCATACTTTGAAAATAGAGTATATCATAGAGCCGCCTAGCGGCATGGAATCGATGATTTTTTTACCCCACAATATCTTACAGTTAACTTGAAAACATCTATTATTTATGAATAAATACCAGAGCTTAACTTTTCAAATATTATTTTAAATGTTAAAATGTCTATCATAAAGCTGCCAATGTAAATTTTATGTCGGCTTAGCCGCCTAGCCGCCGCCGCCGATCTATAATTTCCAATGGCAGCCGCCGCCGCCAATTTTGGCTCGGCTTCATTCTCTGGCAGTGACACAGAAAATGTTCCATCGTTTACCAATACTTGGATCGATCACAAGGTGGCAGTTAACCACGCGTTAAGCGTTCGATAGACTTTGCAACATTGACGCGGAATAGTTCCTCTCCTCTATATTTTCTTTTTTCTTTTATTCATTCCACATGAGAACACAGGGCTTCTGCAAGACTATTCGCCAATATACGACTTATGTCTATGATTGAAACCTCTAACCTTTTGATTTTGTTCCATGAAATTTGCTCTCACCCTGCACTTTACTCTCTGTGGTTAAGAGTTTCGGTCAGATTGTCGACTCTTTTGTTTGCGAAGAGAGCATTTTTTGATTTTCGGCTACTTTCATAATTCTTATCTTTCCATTGCCAAAATTTCGCATGCATTCGCAAAATACTGTGTATAATAGATATACAATGAATCTAACAAATTTGTCATAGTATTTATAAACCGGAACAAGACAAAACCTCTCCAAAGCAATTAAAACAAAAAAGCAACAGCCCGTTTGAAAATTTGCTAGTCAGTGGAACTCTGCACTTCAGGCGTGCTGCAGTGTCAGAAAATATCGCAACTATTTTTTCCACTTTAAACTTGTGTCGCGTAATAGAACTGCCAAATTGTAGGTGATCTCATTTAATGCAGATGTATGTAAATTAAGTAAAGTTAGAAGATTTTGTGATATAATTTATTTATTTTATGCGACTTCAAACATTTTGTTTATTAAATTGTGCAAATTGTTCATTTAATTGGTTAAAGGAAAAAAATTGTACAATCTGTAGTTCAACTAATAACAAATGTATAATAAAAAATATGTTATTTTTTTGTTTATAGAAACAAAAAATTGAAGTGGCGCCGAAGACGCTGTTTTGTCGGATAATGTCTGTGAAATTTTTAATTTACAACATACGAAATTGGATATTAGAGTGTAACGAAGTGATAGAACATAAGAAAATCGATTTTGTATTATGCTGAATTTAAATTTGGTAAATCAATAAATGCCGTTAAATCACAAAAGCTAAAAAAATGATAACAAAATAAATAAATAACAAATGTTTTGCAAACCTCAACAATACCTGTTCCATAGTATATAATTACAGTTTCATTTCAATTGGTTGATTGAGTAATGACGGGTTTATTTCAATTTGTTCATGGAATTTTAAATTTCCGTTGTAAAACAGAATAAAATATAACTTTAAATGGCTATAACTCCCCAAACAAGAGCCCTATCGGAAAAATGGTGAACTTTGTGTATGAGTATTTCTTTAAAAAGAGCGAACACCACAACATTTTGTCTTATTACAGAAAATTTTAAATTTCCTTATCTCAGCAAAACTTAAAATGGCTATAACCCCTTGAACAACCGTCTAGAGGGAAAATGGCGGATATTTTTGATCACCTTCAACTTTTCGATTTTGTTTCTAATTTTAATCCAGTTTTTGATTCAATGAGAGAGATCTTGATTTTTTTTCTTTCCCATTTTTAGAACTAAACTATGTCCGACAAATATTATGATACACCACTCAATGGCGCGGAACTCAAACCTCTCGATTCTAAAATAGCGCTAGAGAATGACGAAAAACTGCCGCTGAAAAACAAAACACTTTCGCAGGGTCTAAAGGAAATCTATTACGAATATTGTTCGAACAGCTCTCTCCATGGAGTACAATATTTAGGTCAACAACGTCCCTGGAAGGAGATCTTCTTTTGGCTGTGTGCCTTTGTATGCTCAATTTATTTTTGTTCGCAAACAATTGAAGCAATTTATCGCAAATGGAATGATACACCGGTAATTGTAAGTTTTTCCGAGCGATCTACTCCGATTTACGATATACCATTTCCGGCTATAACAATATGCCCTGAAACAAGAAGAGCGGGAACAGATGGTAAGCATATAAAGAAAAAAATATTAATTAAACAAAATTATATCGTTTTTGGGAGAGTACTCACGAACGAAGGTCAAATTAATTTTTTTCAGAAAATCAGTATATCCAGACATCGTTTACTCAAAGCGGGACAGTCGCACAGGAAGTGCTCAATGCTCTCCACTTCTTTCTCATCTCCAGAGCTTCCGCAGAGGTCATTGGAGTCAATACCTAATCTTCTGGCATGTTTGCCGATCAGGCAGAGTCCCGTCAGATCTGATACTAACTTAGACAATCTTTTCCTCTCTAGTGCGAGGAGATATTTTGACCTACTCAGGTCATATCTTGACCAGATTTGTCTAGCTACTCTACAGGTGCCGATTTCTGTCCATCTTTTCTGCTCAGCCATCTCGTTAAAGGTTCTGCGACAGTTGAGGGCTGTTTGTGAATTTAGGGATAGGACATCCAGAGAATTGATAGCAGTCTGGCCGTTAGAATAAATGACCACGCCAGTGTTGGTTACTATGTTGCGATCCAGCATCTTGAGACTTCCCATAATGTCATTATTTCGGCTTGATAGACGCTACAAGTATATGGTGGTCTGTGGGCTATATCCAGACTAAGTTATTTACGGTGTAACCAACCTTTTCATCAGGCTTCGAACCATCCGTATAGAAGTGGAGATGGTTTATATTACGTGGTATTCTGCCAACCCAGTCCTCTACGGTAGATGGTGGCAGTGGAAAAGTTTCTCTCGAAGGCGTACACCTTTAGTAGTTAAGTTAGTATAGTCCACTCGTTCGGTTACCATAGCACTACATTGATAGGCCGTTTAATCTTATGTCAATTTCGTTTCTGGAAAAAATTTGCACCGTCGAAATGAAATACTAGAAAATATTTGCAGCTTTTAGGTCGAAATTATGTAGTCCCTTGAATTTAAATTAACTCCAATTTTAAAATTTCCAAAATATGTTAGGAAAGTGCAGTTTCGGAAAAAGGGTAAAGAAAATGCTGCACTTTTTCAAGAAAAGAAATCGGAATTGATGCCGCTCTGGTCGCAACTTCTCTTGCCACAATATTAATCGTCAGTAGATGGAGTGGGGCTTGTCGCTCAGTCG
Source organism: Eudasyphora cyanicolor (assembly GCA_963930755.1). Taxonomy (NCBI): domain Eukaryota; kingdom Metazoa; phylum Arthropoda; class Insecta; order Diptera; family Muscidae; genus Eudasyphora; species Eudasyphora cyanicolor. The sequence goes on along the minus strand of OZ005734.1, from coordinate 46,222,949 downwards.
CTGTAATCCTTAAAGCTCAGATTATGCATAGGCAGGCAGTTCTCTGGATCTTCAATATTTGCAAGGTGATGGATCGCTTATTAGTTGCCGTACAGTAGTTTTGGGCGAACTACAGATACGTATATCCAACGGAGATTTTATGAGACCCTAATGTGCCCCCACAGCTTTCCTACAGAAAAATAAGGCGACGTTGGCCTCCCTTGCACGTTCCAGTACGTTAAGTATGAATAATAGTGAAAAATATCTAGAAATTTTGCACTTTCAGAGATCTGTTCCATTTATCCGAGAAGGAGGGTCCACATGTGGGGCCTTATTCATCCCAGTAAAGATAACCAATTCTGTCTCGTTTGGGTTAACGCCTAAACAGCTGCTTCTGGCCCATCTATCCAATTTGTACAGAGCCATCTGTAGAATGTGTCTGAAGACTTTTTTCGAATTTGCCACGTCTTCCGCATATGCAACGACCTTGCAGCCACAACGTTATACATCTAGCAGGATTTCATTCACCGCTAGCTTCCAAATTAGTATAGGTAGTACTCCTCCTTTTGAGGCACTCTATTTACAAATCTTGTTAGGAGTTGTGGCTGTTATGCGTCTTCTGCTGAGCAGGCTTTGAATAAGTCTGATCAAGCTAAAGTTCAACTTTAGATATGACAACGCCGCAATTACCGCATCTGAGTGAGTGTTGTCAAAAATTCCCTCCTATGGGACGATTCGATAGTGCCCCCAAATTCGAGCAGGGCATGTTCTGTTGGCATTCCCTTGTTGTAAGCACTTTGGTTCCCCGAATGAAGGAATCTAAAAGTCTTTCCAAACCTTTCAATAGGAAGGAGAATAGGCTAATTAGTCTGAAGCCTTTTGTACATATCTTTTCCGCTTTGGGTATGAATACCACTTTGATATATCTCCGTCGATTGGGGGATGAATGAGAGCCTTATACAGCCTTCATAGATGTTCTTCAGTGATGGGGATAATGTACTTAAACATTTTCTGCATTCTACTGGAGTGATTCCGCCAGGTCCAGGTGATTTTAAGGGCTTTGAGCTGTGATACTCGGGTTCTGTTGGTGAGTTCCCCGGGAAATGTGTATCGAGCAGTACATTTAAGGACAGCTCGCTGTTATTCATCCAGTTATTTGCCTCATCCTGCAAATAACCCACTGTACAGGGTGCAGTGGATAATATCGTGCGAAGCCTTACGGCATCGGATATCTTTTCCATTCTCCACAGGAGTTGTGTCAAGAACGCCTTTTTGCTTTTCTTAGCTTCTTCTTATAGATTTTGAGTTACTCTTTATAAGCACCTCAGTCATTGGTGACCCCAGTAGATTTGGACTTTTTGAATATCTTGTCGCAGATCTTCTTCCTAGCCTTTAGCTCAGAAGTCCACCATTGTGGTTTATTTTTACCATTGAACCTTGGTTTTTGATATGCCTATTGAATGAAGTAGTGATGTGATCGACTAAATTATCCAGACCGGGTCGAGGACTATCTAAAGTATTTGCTACTCTAAGGATCGTAGCACACGTTTGTACTCTCCGAAGTACCGTTCCCAGTACGCAGGTTATATCCAGACCAGATTAAGTCTGGCCAAAGTTCATAGATAAAACTACTAACAGTTGTTTTCAAGCAGCACGGCACTGGTACCCTAAGGAAAAATTGAGGCAACCATCGCGAGATACTGCAAACATAGACGCCCTGAAGCGAATAGTCTGAGTGTCGATGTTACGGTATCACCACGCGTATAAATATACAGTTTTCACACCATCGAAAGCGTGGTCTATCTCTATATCTTGTGTAAACGGCAACCATGCCAAGATCCTCTGGTCTGTGGTAGCAAGTTGAAAACACCCCAGAATCCATGTCATCAGTGGTAGCTGAAAAATAAACACCTGGTCCGGTTTTCGTAACCGAGTTACCCTCAGATTTTGGTCCAATGTTATCCAGACTGTTGTGTCGAACGTCACAAAACAATCGGCGTTAGCGGAATGACAACAATGCAACGAGTCCTTGTATAGGGAGGTGAGATCGGTACATGTTTTATTTTACTGAATTCGAATTTGGAATTGGTTTGTTAAGATTGATACCTGTTTCCAAGTTCTTACAGTTTGACGGTTTATATGCCACTGACAAAAATTCTTTGGCGCCAAATCTTTACAAAATTAGTGAATTGTTTCTCAATCTATAAAAAATAGCTTATTAAGTTGCAATTTTTATATAAATATCTATGATATTCTCTCTAACCCAAAAATTCTCCCCTATTTCCAGGTCCAACTTATAATTCTCTACTTGAGGCGATAGAAGCAGGCAATGGTCTACCGTCGAATTTAACCGCAACTCAACGCGAAGAGTTTTTAACATTATTACATACATGTAATTTTGATATGATCGAAAAAGAACTGCCCCGTTTATCAGAAGAAGTCATTGATTACGTTCGTGTCGCGACAGAAATGGCATCCCCATTGCCAGGACAAATCATCCACTGTAAATGGTTTGGCAATGAGCCTTCATGTCAAGACCTATTTATGCCAACCTATACCGAGGATGGTTTATGCTACACCTTCAATGGTTTCAACGGCACTGATTTATATCGAGAAGCTACTGTGCAGTACCAACAAGGCTTAGAAAATGTTGTCAACGTTTCATCCGCACAGGGATTAAATCGCACCTTGACTTGGTCTTTGGAAGGGGGATACCCCAAGAATGAGCCTTTGATAACATATCCCGCTAGAGTTGTGAGTGGTAGTATACGACAGGCTTTGGACAGTTATTTATTAATAGCAAATGACTTCATGGACTACGGCTGTAGTGGTGCTATACAGGGCTATAAAATTGTCCTGCATACACCCGACGACGTACCGCTATTGTCGAAACGCTATGTTCGAATTTCGCCTGACAAAGAAGTTTCGATTGCCGTTAAACCTATAATGGTTACGACATCAGATGGCATTGCCAAATATTCGGCGGAGAAGCGAAAGTGTTTTATGGGTAATGAACGACATTTGAAATTCTTTAAAGTCTACAGTGAGAAAAACTGTGAAATGGAATGCCTGACTAACTACACCCTTAGCGAGTGTGGATGTGTAAAATTCTCGATGCCTCGCACTGTCGATATGCCCGTCTGTGCTGAGGACAAAATCTCTTGCTATATACAAGCGGAGGACAAAATGTTGCTGGAGAATTTCGATAAGGCGAAATTCAATAATACGGACAACTGCAACTGCATGCCCTCATGTACGTTCTTGGAATACGATATAGAAATCTCTCAGGCAGATTTTGAAGTTAATCGAGCGATGCAATCTGTTAATAAGAGTTTGGACTTAAATGTTTCTTTTTCCCGTTTGATTGTTCATTTCAAAGATAGTGAATTTATTACCTCGAAGCGTTCTGAATTGTATGGCTTTACGGATTTCTTGGCCAACTGTGGTGGTGTACTGGGTCTATTTATGGGGTTCTCCATTCTAAGTCTGGTGGAATGGTTGTATCATGTCACGCTGCGTTTGTGGTCGAATATGAAGCGCAAAGAGGATTAGAAATATAAGGTTATATAATTCACATAGCAACGCGATATGGATTTCACATAAATTCGTAATTCAACAAATATTTATGATGAATAGGATTTTGTATTTTTCAACAAACCCTAATTTTCTCCAAGAAATGTAGTCCCAAAGTTATAAGCTAGCTCTAACAGTATATGAAACTCGCAATAAAAGAAAATATCTCTAAAAAATACTATAATTTATTGATGTGTATTTTAATTTCTGTGGGAAAGTTTCAATATCCTGCACCTACACCCTACAAATAAATGATATGATAAATTTAAATGATTATAATTAATGTGCAGATCGTACACGTAAGAAAATCTTGGGATTTTTTCTTAATTATACTACTGAACCAGGAAGACTTCTCTGTGAATTTGACACATTTGTCCGCTAATTTCAGCAGAGCGTGATATCGAGTGTCTGTATATGGTTTAAGGAACAATGTGCAACGTGATTTGAAAGTTCTGAAGTCTAAGGCCTTGAGAGCTGCATGTCTGTCGCTATATATTTTTAATTTAGCTGGAAAGGTGTCCCGTTCCAAAATCTACTTTGCGGCAATATTACGGTCGTCTGGGAGTCTGTTGTATGCTTTGAAATTAAAGGACTCGGAGCACCGATCCCATTTGTGAGCCGCCGGTAATGATTGTGATTTCATCAGCTTCAATGACGCCTCATATTAAAGCTTTTATCATGAATTCTTTTCGGTATCATGTAGTCTATTAGCCTGTTTATTTTCCCATGATATCCATGCAGTTCAGGACTGAGCCATTTCCGTGCATGTTAGGTTAGTTAAGCTAAGTACACACGATTTCCAGATAGGACAACGTTATCAACCCTGTTAAAGTGATGCAACTGTACGGACAATGACAGATTGTTAGGCAAAGGTGAATTGACAGTTCAGATGATTGCAAGAAAACCTTACAATTCCATATATTTACAATATATTTTGTAAATATTTATAGGCAGGATTGCCAATAAAAATATTTTGTAGACAGTGTTGGCAATAAAATGTTTTTCTGACAATGGCGCCGTAGCCACATGCATAAACTTCGCACATCTAAGAATCTGCAAATTGTTTCACAATGAACGTTTGAGTAGCAAGACATAATTTGTATGTTCACACGGTTTTAAATTCACAGGGCTGCATTTTTCCGCCATTTTCCTGACAATATTGTCCGATCTGCATATCGTGTGTACTTAGCTTAAGACAATTATGATGGCCAAAAATGTTGTAAATATCACTTTTACGTAGAAAAATTTGTTCATTAACAGACGTTGAAAAAATTTGAAGAAGTTGATTTAAAATTGAAATTTAAAAAAAATGTTCGTTTTGATTTTATGGAATAGCATACCTCAATCTACACCAAAAAAAATAGGTCTCGCACACAAACAATTTTCTCTCCATGGATATCTTTTTACAAGCTTTTTAGAGAAAATGAGTGAGTTTCAGTAGATATACATTTTTAAAATTATTTACAACTGCCGATAACTTTCGAGTACGCGAACAGACCTAATGAAAGAGTATAGCATTTTCCACATGTTTTCAAATAACAAAAAAAAGCTGATAGCCCATCTTAATTGTGCTATTATAACATATAATGCTACATATAAACCACATATAATGTTTACAAAAAAAAATATGACACCATAAGTAATCCAATTAAGACAGCGATTGTTAAAGCTTGATGTATGCCAAACGCGAATTTTTACTTTTTGTTTTCCGTACATACCACAACACTTCGACAAGCGTCGTACGCCGACGCCGTTTATTTAAGTAACTCCTCATAGTTTATCTAAATATAACCATCCTTTTTGCCACCAAACAACGCTACGGCCTCACATACACACACCAATACATTAAGAGGTTTGTTTACTCACCACGACGACGATCCACTTCGTTTACAACACTCAACACTATAAAAATGCATAAGGCCAACAAAGAATTTGCACAATTTTCAAACATTTTTTTTCAATGATTTTTTCACCGTTTTTAAAGAAATTTTTTATGAATTGTAAAAAAATGTTGTAGGTCAGTGTTATTATATTTTTACTACAATTGCACTGTTATTAAACTGATTAAATCGCGAGCAAAATAGGTAACATTTGATTTGATTTATGTAAGACCGCAAACAGAAAGAAGATGGGAGAACAAGGGTCGCCATCTCTACTAACACGCATACATAGAAGTGAATTAACAGCGATGCAAAGTGGGGGTATTTGGGGGTATGGCTTAACAACTTAATTTTCCTACCGTAAGAAAAAAAATCGCTTCTGTAGTATATTTGGTGGAAACATATTATTTTCGGGAAAATTAACTTTTTTTCTATAAGTCGGAAGAAAATTCCTGTAACTTATTTAAGTAGTTCCCGGTTTTTTAAGATTATTTGCACCGAAACCCCGAGAAAAAATAATATAAAAGAGATATTCAAACATATTTTTAGGTATGTAAATATCAAATATTTGCACAAAAATATATTTTATTTAAATTTTGCTCTCAAAAATTGTTTTTTTACTGTTTTTTCTCCGTGTACTCTTATGGTCAGGACAACTTCCGAATTTACTGTCTTCAAAAAATCAGAGACAATGAGAAATGTAGGTGTATTAGTAAAAAAGTGTAAATGTATTGCTATTTTATTCGCAAAACTGTCTCGTTTAAACCCCGGCTAAGTGACATTTGAATTGATTTCGCAAAAAGCTAAAAAAAATTGTTTACATGTCTATAATTGGCATTGAAAATGCAAATTTATGGTGGAAAACAAAAATAATTGTGAACAGATGTTTTAAGCGGCTTAAGTGATATTAAATTAGACCCAGAAACAGTCCACCAAAAAAAAATTTTGAAATTTATATATATCAAAATGTATTTCGATGACCATTAACACAAAAAATATTACAAAATCCTACCCTACCTCAGATCTTTACATGTTATAAAAATTTAATATGTTGTTTATATCAGTAATTTAGTGTAAACATAGGGCCATCGAATTCATTTATAAACATAAATTTATTTACAAACATAAAACATTTATTAATAAATTTCATTAAAAAATTAAATTTTAATTTTTAGAGAGTAGGATGGATTTTACTCGCTTGAAAAAATTATGATAAAATGTACGTGAACATTGAGTAAAAAAATTGTGAGATATGACATAATAGAGTTGTTAGCGTAATAATCTCCAGTCAGAAGATTTCAGAGCGTAAGGTGTATTTTACTTCATTTGAGAAAATTGTGAATATATATATGTACATATGTTCATGATTATTGTTTACATTACCTCCAGCAAGTTTTTCAGTGCATTTACATGATGTGATTTAATTGTTCAAACAATGGTGCATATTTTTTATGACGAGTGTCGTTTAATTTGATTTTATCGATTCAAAACAAATTCGTATTGGAAAATATTTCTCCTTATTTCTGTCTCATGTTTTCAAGTAAAGATTTCTTACAAGTAGTTTAACAAGTATTCGTACGAAAAGCTAATATCCCATATTAAGCGCCTTATTTTTGTTACTACTATATTAAAAAAAAAAACTAAAAAAGTTAACTCATCATAAGCAATTAATTTAAGGCAAAGAACAAAGAATTCGCAGCATTTTTAATTTATTCATGAGAGTGTATGACGTTCTGTACTTACAGCACTCTTTGACAGGCGTCGTATGCTGACGTAGTCTATTTAAGTAGTACCCTTAGTTTGTATTTAACCATCCTTTTTGGCGCCAAACATCGTTACGGCTCTGTCACCCTGATCCATACATACAATACAAGAGATTTGTTTACATTGGAATCTCACCACGCCGACGACTCCCCATCAGGCTATGAAGCCGACGCGGCGCAAACCGGCGGCGCGCCATCGCCGATGATTTTTTACAAGCCGGCGCCGCCGCCGATTTTAGCGGCTCATATCGGCTGAAACTTAGCCGCCGAATTTTATTTGGTGAGTCAAGAAGATTTTATTTTTGCAACCATGAAAATTTAGAAAGCGACTACTAAGTGATACCTTAGGTTCGGAATTTGCAATATTTAGAGCTATTGCTATCTTTTATTAAAAAAATATTATAAAAATATACGGGAATTTTAAATAAAAAATGCGTTTTGGGTTTTACGAAAATTACATCTGAACCGATTTTTTCAAAGCCTACGTTTAAAAAAGTTTGAGTTCCAAAAAAATCGTTTCCCTCGATTTTTTTCAAATTTTCACAGAATATTCGCAAGGGCGTTTAAAATTCATATGTGCAGAAATAGAAGAAAAGCGCAAAAATTAAGAGACCAATCCTAGTATTTCCATCGGATCAAAACTCCGGAACGACCCAATATAGTAGTGGCCAAGGATTGTCAACTTAATAACAAATGTATCAACCATTGAAGATTTATTAAACCGATTTTCAATATTATATTAAACTTCCATAACTTTGTGTTAATTTTAAGTTTTTTCGTCTAACGCTAAATATCAAAAAATCCACTTTTGCAGGAGAATTACATTCGTATTCGTGCGCTATCGATTGTGGAAAATTTACCGGCTCAGCCGATTGTTGAAAATTGATCGGCTCAGCCGATCAGCCGCCGCCGCCTATCGATATTTTTCCATGCGCCGCCGCCGCCGAAAATTTTGGTCGGCTTCATTGTCTGCTCCCCATCATCGGCCAACAAGGAACTTATACACTTTTCAAACCCCATTATAAACGATTTTTTCACAGATTTTAAAGAAATTTTTTATGAATTGTAGTAAAGAAAATATTGGAGATCCGTGTTGTATAATTTTTGTTACAATTGCACTGTTATTAAACTGATTAAACCGCCAGTAAATAAGTAACATTCCACTCGATTTATGTAAGACCGTAAACTACGTCCCTATTTACATTGGCTGAATGTTCAGCAGATTATCGTCGTTTTGTAGGAGAGAGAGGCAGTCGGCAAGAGGGGGGAAAAAACTCTCCCTGAACGTTTTGAGTTATTCGTGCAAGTTCAAAAGAGAATTTGATTATAAGCTGCTGAAAAAACTTGCCTAGTGTAAATTCGGACTAAAGAAGATTAGAGAATAAGGGTTGCCATCTCTGTTTTAACGCATTCATAGCAGTGAATGAGCAGCGATGCAAAGTGGCGGTATTTGCAGACCATGAATTATAGCATGATGGGTTTAAATACCATTTTATTTAAATTATACCATAGTTCAATGGAAAATGCATTTATATATAAATTGATTTTGACAATCAAAAATGGAAACCGTTCCCAGGGTTGTATTTGAGTATCATGAATTATAGGTGATTCACATCGCTGTTCCCCGAAGAGGAAACCACGAGGTACATAATTTGTGATTTATAAAGACGTGAAAAATTAAAAATGAACGACGAAGAAACGGAATTTAATGACCTGTTTGAAATCGTGGATATTCTCTGAGTTATAGAGTGAAAAGGATATGGTAATAGCAAAAACCAGTGACGTCTTCCTATTGCAGAAATTTCTTTAATCAATAGAATTGGAGTCGGCCTACGACTATTTAAAAAGCTTAGCTTATATAAATGTTATTATGACTGTCTGTATGTGTGTTTTTTCAGCTGCACAAGTCAGGTATTACATTTTGCAGTATATAAAGGAGAATGATTTGAAGGAGACAGCTACCATTAGGGTTACGTGCTGAATCCTGAGAAAAAATATTGAGGTGGAAGAAACAGAGGTAATACTGTGTAGCAATTCATATACGTGTTTTGTTTAGGCATGATTTGATAAATATGCAAGTACAAATATTATTTTTTAAGTTTTATTTACTTATAAAATTAATAAATATAAATTTATTAAAACTATCGCTAATGCTGTTTAACTTGTTTTAAATATTGTGTGTATTTAGAATAGAAAGACATCCAGGTAATCATCCCCGGTGCTGCGTGAAATAGTCCCCAGAACGTGCTTTCGTCCTTCCGGACTTGCTTTAAATTATACCCAGTTGGTGTTAATTTTGCATCGAAGAGTTGTTGATATTTAATTCTTTATTCACGCACCGCCTTGCTTGAATTCGTAACATAGGGGGTTGGTTCATTATCATAAACAGTGTTGCCACTACAATAATTTTTTTCTACCAAAATTTCTACCAAAATCTTTTGAAATCTTCCATTTTTTATTTTACGAAAAACATGCATAAATTGTTATTGTAAGGTATTATTCATATATTTAAATAAAACTTTGAATTTAATTTTTTTTATTTGATTTCCTTTTCTACTAATCACTTGAAGAAGGTTTTTTATTTTCCGATTCTGATTGCTCTTTCAATGAGGTTATTATAATTTTTTTTGGTCCAGATGTTTGTAACGCATTTTAAAATACTAGACCCACATTAAAGTATACGGATAGTATACAGGCAGTCCAACGAAAGATGGACAGAAATCGGCACCTGTCAGGGTAGCTACACAAATCTGGACAAGGTATGACCTGAGAAGATCAAAATATCTCCTCGCACTAAAGGCAAAGATTGTCTACGTTAGTATCAGTTCTGACGGGACACTGTTTGATCGGCGAACACGCCAAAAGATTGGGTATTGACCCTAATGCAGAAGCTGTGGAGATGAGGAAGAAGTGGAGAGCATTGAGCACTTGCTATGCGACTGCCCTGCTTTGAGTAAACGACGACTGGACATACTGGGGTCGGCCTTTCTAGGCAGCCTAACAATTCCTAACGTTCCTTTCGATTTGGTATCGATGTGCTATATATATTTTATTTAACATTGGGTCATCATGAACTTTGGGAGAGAAGAGTTTCTTTCGGCTAAGATTTAAATATAGCCCTACATATAAATTCCATCCGATTTTTTATCAAAGTGCTATAGAAACTTTATTTAATAACTATCGGAGGTTATGAATTTTGGCAGAGAAGTTTATTGCTACAGAAACGAACTTTGACAAGTTTGAAGAAAATCGGTTCAGATTTATATATAGCCCCCATATACCCGTATATTTTCCTTCCAATTCGGGATTAATGAGTTTAGAAGCTTTCCTTTACATCCAATCGTTATGAAATTAAGTAGAGAACGTTAAATAGAACGTTTGCTTATTCTGCTCGAACAAAAGTGGTCATATAGTCCGCTCAGCCCGACTTTAGCCTTTATATATGTAGTTTGTTCACATTTGTTTTACGTATAATCTTACTTCTCCATTCTGTTCAATACACATTTTTTCAAGTTTTTATATTAAATTTGTTTGGCATTCTACAAAAAGTTAGGATAATTAGGTCGTCAACAGTCAGCGATATTACTTATTATTTGTATCGGGTAATTGTTGCAAAACCATAGAAATTTAATACACGATTTTTGTCAGAACTTCTATAAAAAATATTTTGAGAAGCGTTAAATCTACCAAATTTTCATCGATTCTTCCATTCTACCAGACTAAAAAAATTCTACCAATTTTGGTAGAAAACCCCAAAAACGGCAACACTGATCATAAACGAATGTGCAAACATTAAGCACAAATTTTTAAATTTTGCTTTTTTGCAAGAAAACAACGTACAATTGCAATTTCTACCCACTGCAAAAAATTACCGTTGATTTTTCTTCTTTTTCATAATAAAAAACCGTTATGACTCTCTCTGTGTTTACAGAATAACGTCTTTAGATTCAACTAAAGAGTTACATTTTGAATTGTCTCCAAGTGTTTAAGCAAATGGGACAGTTTATTTATCAGCTAAAGAGTAACATTTTTAGTTGTGCTCTTTTCAACTTATAATCCAAGTAAGATTTTATAGTTTAAAAGGTATAACTCAAAATAATACCACTATTTATATACAAACTTTTTCATGAAAAGATTTGTTCTTTGTTTTTCGCTGGGTGTAAGTTTGTTTTTTTTAATAAGAAGCATTTATTAACGCTATTTTATACCCTACATCACACTGTGGTACAGGGTATAATAAGTTTATTAAAGTATACCGATCGACTCAGAATCAGTTGCGGAGTCGATCGATGTTCTGCTTCACACGAGGCAATTTTTTACTAGCAAGTATCAAAGTTTATAGGAGAGAGAGAGACAGAGAGGTCTTTCCGTCTGCCTCCCTCTCCTACAAACTTTGACACTTGCTTGGAAAAAATTGTCTTATGTGAATCAGGACTAACCATGTCTGTCTGTCCATTTAAAGTTTTTCGTAAAATACAGGTCGCAATTTCACTCTGATCATGATGAAATTTGGCACGAAGGACTACTTCGCATCTGGGACATCTACTGAAATTGGTCAAACTGGTGGATTGCTTCTGGGACTAGCCAATATACCTATATCCCGATTTTGCATATAAAACCTAATTTCTCAACATATGTATCTTTATAAAGTACAATAGGTCTCAGATTAGTGAACATTGTCAAATTTCTAGAAAATCGGTCCAGATATGGATATAGGACGTACTCGTATATCCCCATTTTCAATCCATCACATTTAAAATAATTTTTTTTATCTTAAGAAAAAACACATCGACAAAACATGTTCTGTCAAATTCGGAATTTTCAAAAATATTCGGCGCTTAGTCGGGGTATTTCGGAAGTAATAGGGTTTTTTACGTATTTTCAGATGATATTCCCAATTTTTTTTGTAATTATCTCGTTTAGAAAATTAATATCAATCGATACGTGTAGGGAAACAATTTTTTCGCTTTTGAAAAATTCGTTCGTAACTCGAGAAAATGTAACAAACTTGCGATGGTACATCTTCTATATTCATTGACTTTGCTTTCACCCATATTTGATAAGCAGCCTGGCGGAGAATTCCCACGAAGAAGAATTTGTACGGGAATCGGTGAAATTTGACAAGTTTAGCAAACAAAGTTCAATTCATATGTAATTCTTCCGAACAACTATCAAATTTGACATCTGCTCTCACGAACTTCACGTCAACACGTTACAATACGTTTATGACACTAACCTCTCACTACGTTGCATTAATACGAAGCGTATGTATCAAACTAATCATAGCCCTTAATAGCACGTCACGATACGCTTGCGCTACTAATTGCGGCATTTTACGACGAATGAGCAAGAAATTTTTTTGCATTGTGTTAAATAAATCGTCGGCCGCGTGGTTCGCGAGGCGGAATAACTTTTCTTTTTTGTTCATATAAAATTTTATTACAACAAAGAAAGAAAAGATTAGCATTTTCCAAAAACAATAGATCTTTTTTTGGAGAAACTTGCAACACGTAAACAGATTAAAGGAAGACTCGGAAATTCTTGGTGCAAAAGCAAACAATGGCAGCCGATCATTTCAACCAACTTTTAAATTCACTGCTTTCCACCGACAATGAAGTGAGACAGCAAGCTGAGGTGTGTAGAAAAACTTGAATAATTCTATTTTTTTTGGTTAAAAGTGAGAAGACAAAATGTTAGATATGTGGTTTTTATGATGTGTAAAAAAAAAGAAACGAGGTTCCTCGTTCTGGAACGAACTGTGAAGGGTGTCTATATATATATATTATAATTTGTGTGTGTGCCTTCGTCGTAACAAGGGAGCTGCCCCTAACCATTTTCATTTTGCACGACGAAATTCCATGCCGACCGGAACGATGTTGGCTGCTGCTGCTTTTGGCCTTTTGCTGCTGCTGTTGTTGCCGCTGCTCGGTGGTGAATTTCATTTATAGCGCGAAACGTGTTTTTACTTCGCTTTTCGTTGATGTTCTTTTGAAGACGGACGGACAAAAGAGTGGAAACCTTTATTTTTCTGGGGAAATTCTGAGGAAAATATTTTCCAAATAGCCCTGCATAAAGTGTATTTTAAGTGCATAAGTTTTCCCAGAAAAGTTCAACAAAATTATTGTGACACAATTGTTGAGCTTATAAAATAAGAATATGATTCATGGAACGGAAACAAAGCAGAGCCAACAAAATAGCTAAGAAAAACTGACAGCGGCATCGACGACAACGACCACTGACGACGCTATTGTCCATGTATTGTTGATTTATTATTATTATTATTTTCATTTGGGTGGTGTCGATTAATTGGCTACTCTTTCCCATCATGGTTGAGACGCCGCTGAATCTGCTGCTGCTGCTATTATTATGAAGAAGAAGACTGCTAAGAGCTACCCACCTCCCCTCCAACTTGTGTAGAAAATGTGGTCCTACAAAAATGACGCATTTTCTTATACATAGGTAATATAATATAAAAAGCAAAAACAAACAAACTGCATATGATAGCAAAAATAAATCTCGTACAAAACATGCAAGGCATGCAGACATGTGCCGTTTTCTTTTGCCTCCTTGCCTATATTGATTTTTATTTAGAGAAGGCGGCTATGTAATACACACACTTTTCCCTCTCCGCCGTCATCCTAGAAGAAGGCTCTCCTCATTTCAGCTGACCTTGTCATGCATTACAACAACAAAAGCAGAGCATCACCACCAGTTACCCAATGTAAACAATCGGCGACTACAATCACAACTACTTGTTATATGTACTAATATAATCTAGAGAATATGATCACAAATTGCTAGCTGCAATCCATGCACAACAATAATAATATTCATATTTTCTTCTCCCCCTTTTACTTTTTTTTTGTTCCTTCCAGGATGCTTATAACAATGTGCCCCGCGAACTCAAGGTTACACATTTATTGGCCACCATACACAATGGTCAACAATCGGAGGAGGCCCGTCAAATGGCTGCTGTTCTATTGCGTCGTCTTTTCACATCTGAATTCTTAGAATTTTACAAAGAGGTGAGTTTTTATTGTTCGTTTTTTTTCCTCCATTTACTTTAGTTTTTACCTGTTATCTCTTGTCTGCCGTGTGTTTTTGCTCATTATTCTTTACCTTATCATTATGGCATTGCCATTTTTACGTTTGAAGATTGTTTTTTTTTTGGCAAGCTAAAATATGTATTGCAATTTAAAATCCAGGTGTACTATAGCCAGGCAGATGTTGATGTTGGTCACCAAACAATCCCCGCCGCCGCCGCCAAAACCTTCATATTGGGTATTACCAAAAATGCACGTTGCACACACACGCGTCTGCCCTTCCTTCAATTCGGTTTCTTTTTCAGTTGATTGCTTTGTTTTGATTTTCTCAGCGTAAAATGTACGTGTGTGTGTCAGAGAGTTTTTGATGGGGAGAGACGTGGTGAAAAATATTTAGGTTATGTTGAGGGAAATGCTCTTTTTGTTTTTCTTGTTCTTAAAGATTGGGCAGTGTTTATGTACCCTAGTTTATGTGTCCTAGTTTTCCTTTTTTGCTTCTTGATGATCCGGAATAAGAGATGAAGCTTTAAATTTGTCTTAAAGTTACATACATATTTTTTCTTTATTTAAGCACATTTCAAACTTGATTTGGATTCAACATTTTTATAGCCAACAGCACTGCGGTGGTTTGTGCATTTTGTTTTTTATAACGCCCAAATAGAGAATACAGATAGCCCTATAGTTTATTATACCGATCAGCAGAGATTCACTTTTTGGACGATTTGGCCATGACAGTCTGTACATTTTTCCATATAAACCAGAGTTCAATGTCTGGTCCCAAATATGAAGCGATCGTAACGAAAATTCGTACATTGGCGTATCGGTACATGACTTAATAGAACACCAATAAAAAGTTCCCCTCCCGTGTCTTTTCTTGTAATTTTTCCAATGTCTGGTCCCAAATATGAAGCGATCGTAACGAAAATTCGTACATTGGCGTATCGGTACATGACTTAATAGAACACCAATAAAAAGATCCCCTCCCGTGTCTTTTCTTGTAATTTTTCCATTGATGTTAAACAATTATTAGTGAAAATGGCGCACATCTGTTCATAATTTGATATAGCCCCAAATAAATCTCCTTCAAATGGACTTCTTGACGTTCAAGAGGACGCATTTATAATAGTTTATGCCAAAATTTAAGATTTTTAATGTACGTTGCATTTAATCGTGAAAATTTAACACATTGGTCCATGATTCGGTATAGTAGTCTTTATCTTCTTCTAATATAATTTCTATATCTCATCAGCGGTTTCAAAGATATTTTACAATATATTACGAAAACGCCAATTTTTTTGAGAAAATTTTAATATTTTTTTTAAATTAAAACCTCTTAAAAACCTCAAAAAATTCTTTTATTTAAGGCCAAAGCTGTAGCCCTAGCCGAACTTCGGCTAAATTTACAACCTTCGGCCGAAGCCGAAGCCGAATGTTTTATATTTGTTAAAGAATTGTTTACTTTGCACCAAAAAATTGTGTTTTTAATCAGTTTATGTCTACTGCTTACGTATTTATTTACATAGCACATAAAATTTAAAACCTTAATGTTATAACGACAAAAAAAGTATTTTTTCTGCATTAAGCCCTTGTATACTATTTCCTTAATTTGAATACAGCTGCCCAGCAGGATAAACAACTGCTCTCTAGCACACTTGGGTACAATTACTTTTCTGCCACCATTTCCAAATTTTTGATATATCTCGAGTTACAGTATTAAAAAATTTTAAAGATTCTTGGACTCAATGGCTCATTATTATCTATTCGTACTACTTTTACAAGAATGTTTCACTAGTTGGAGAGCTTTTAGGTGAGGAACTGAGTCATGTTTTTCTTTGTCCTTTTACCTTTGGTATCCTTCCTTCCTTCGGTGTCCTTGCTCAAATTATTTTTGTATTATTGTTCACTTCTGTACACTTCCATGATTTCCATAATAGAATTTTCTTTAAAAAGTCATATAATTCTATTTTTTTGTACTTTTTGAACAAAAAATCGGCCTTCGGCCAAATGCCGAATATTGGCCGAATGTAGAGTTTTGGCCGTAGCCGAAGCCGAACATTCGGTCGGGCTCTAGATATTAGTATCATCCCAGGTCATAGGTGGAACATAGGGGCACAACAAAATGTTTCCAATCACTTAATGCTAACTTAAAATTTTATTTCATTTCAAGTTATATACGCCTTCCTTAGTTTGTCTTGAACTTGCTGTCTTCATGTTTGAGCGGTTCTGCCGCTGGGTCGGTTATCCTGTGGGTTCCATTTAAGGGCGTTTTTGGTAATACAGTAGAATCTCGAAAAAGTTAACCAACATGTTCCTAGGGTAATTAACTTTTTCGAAATATTAACTTTTCTAAGAGGTTTTCAAAAAAGAAAAAAAATACTATAATAAACATAGATTTTATAAAAATAACACGTTAAATTTATTTCAATGACTTAGGTTTTATCAATTTTACAAAAAGGAAACTTAGATTTATTTTGTACCGGCTGGTTTAAAATTCTCAGTCACTCTTGACCATTTTCTGGAGCAGAAACTTCATATGTACTAATTTGTGCGGAGTGTTTTAAAGAAGCAGTCGAGGCTTGTTTGTTTTTTTTTTCTTTTGTGTAATAGCTCTTGACCATTTTTGTGCGAATATTGACAAGGTCTGCCACTTGATTTGCATCGTCATTGTCTTCAAACCATTTTATCAAGTTATTGATGCTTTCAATTGCTTTCGAGAAGCTCACTTTTGCTTGTTGAATATCTTGCTCGATAATTAGTTCATCGCTTTCATTGTCGGACACTTCGAAATCATCGTTATCTTCCGTAATTTGATCCTTGTTCCAATTTTCAATGTCATCAATACTGATGTCAACATTATCACCCACTTTCGACATCAACAATTGAACTTCTCGAAGTGTATCGTCGTAAGCATTACTTGGATTAATCCATTCTGACAACGGAATGTCATCTTCACTATTGTATTGATCATCATCCCACTTTTTTATCTTATTCCACGCTTTTATAAGAACAGCTCAGAAAAGTTAACTGAAAAATTAACTTTTTAGAGCTGAACGTGTACGCTGAAAATCGGTTAACTTAACCGAGTGATTAACTTTTTCGCGACTTAACTTTTTCGAGATTCTACTGTACTTCCTTCATGCTACCTCAATGTGTATCCACCGCCATTTCCAGGTTTCAATTTCATTTGATAGCGCCTTTCCTATTTATGTTCGAGATTATGTTTGGCCAATTAACATTATTCTCGATAATCATCTGCCGACCATTGCCTGGATTCCTCTACTGGCTCATGCAGAATGTATTTGCTGTTTCGCACCAATATAGCAATACAAATATTACATTCCCGTACTTTATTCTTTTGTTCTTCCAATCTTCTGTAGAGGGGGATTTTCCAAAGAAAATAAAGTTATAAAGAAGGTCCGTCCAGTAGCGAATAGTCTTATCAGTGACGAACGAATAGAAAATAGATTTTAGCGAGTTATTTTTTTTGCGTATTTTAAGACCTATTTTCCAGACTTTTTGTAATTATCAAATTCAGAAAATAATATCGATCGTCAAGTACAAAAAAGTTAAAAAAAAGACTCCAGAAAACGATTTTTTCTCGTTTGAAAATCATTTCTATTCGTTCGTAACTCACGAAAATGTAAACAAAGTCACGACGGCACATCTGTATAATAGAGAGTCTGTGAGATTTTCGTTATAAAGATAACACCTATGAATTTTCGAGTCGACTAAAGACTTGTTTTTAGGACCAGTTTTTTCTATAAAAAATTCTAAATATATTTTGTTATTTTCAACTTAAAAAATGTAATATCTGGGATATGAATTACTTAGGTCGTACATTACCACAACCATATCTACAGAGTTACTACAAGGAATAACTCTATATATTTGGTCTTATTGGCTTTTGTGTTACAATGTATGATATAGATGAAATGAATATATTGGTGCAATATGCCTATCGTGCATCTGTGATTTTAGGTACACCTTTTTCAATAGATATTTCTTTAAAAAATCAAGCTTTGACTAAATATCACCACCAATTTTTAAACCACTTTTGGTGTTCGAATATCATCCGATGTATTTTATATGGTTGGTGGTTTTAAACAATAAATTGGGCGATTTCCGAACACCAACAACAGTGATTTTAAAATTGGTGGTGATATTAAATCACAGTGATATCATCGCCGTGATATCGAAACACGGTGATTACAGAACAAGCCCTAACATCAACAAATAATGAGTGAAGTGAGACTGTCCTTTGAACGATTTGTTTAACTCTCCGAGGATTTTTGTTTAGTGGAGAAACTTATTATTAGGTGGTAGGTCCAAATAGTAATAGAAAGGAAGACCCATGTGTGTATACCCTTGCCGACCATATCCATTTTTCTAATTTAATAACTCACGTTTTCGAGTTATCAGACTAGACCACGAAGTCTGGTGGGAAATCATAAAGGCTAGTTATTTCGGGGATGAATCTTAAGAGGTGAGGGGCCTCACGCCTGAGGATGAAATAAAAAGAACTAGAGTAATTCTTGATATTTTCAATGACACATTTTAAGCAACGTATGTCCGTTCGAGTACAAAAACACAATAGATAAGATTTGTTTTCCATCTGTAAAACACATCACACATTTCACCAGAGGGGAAGGGTGTGGCGGCGACAAAACACAATTAGAAGAAAATTCAGTTACTTAGGCGGCAAACAAAGCAATCTATTAATTTAAAATATGTACATACATATGTATATAGATATAGTACACATAATTATGATGAGAATATACGGCAATGATGAGTACATAATAATATTTGTCTGGGCTTGCTAAGAACCACCTAATGACGCAAGCCTTAAGGCAGGCGGCGGCCACGTTGGCGGATGCTGTTACATTCATTAACCATTAACTTGTGATTATGTCTGTTCCACGTGTTCAAGAGTTGAACACTAAAAAATACATACATAAATGTTTTTCTACATTTTATAATTGTTTTCCTACCACAATATACATTCCAAACATTTAATAATTCTTTTTCTACCAAACATTTACAGCTACCGCAAGAGGCACAGGGTCAATTGCTGCAGCAAATCTTATTAGCCGTCCAACAAGATGTTACACCAAATTTACGCCGTAAAATTTGTGAAGTTGTAGCTGAAGCTGCTCGCAATCTCATCGATGATGATGGCAACAATCAATGGCCTGACTTTTTGCAATTTCTCTTCCAGTGTGCCAATTCACCATCGGCCCAATTGCAAGAGTCCGCCTTGCGCATTTTTGCCAGTGTACCATCGATTTTCGGCAACGAAGAGGCTCAATATATGGACTTGATTAAGCAAATGTTGACCAAGAGTATGGAACCCGCCGCCGATGTTGAGGTTCGCTTCCAGGCTGTACGCGCCGTTGGAGCTTTCATCTTGCGTCACGACAAGGAGAAGGAAGCCGTTATCTATAAACAATTTGGCGATTTGTTGCCACGCATGATTATGATTACGGCCGAAAGTATTGAAGCACAAGATGATCAGTCGCTGTTGAAGCTCCTCATCGATATGACTGAGACATGCCCCAAGTTTTTGCGTCCACAATTGGAAGTTATTTTTGAAATTTGCATGAAGGTAAGAAAGATTTAGCTATATCCCCCATATATATATAACTTCGATTTTGCTTCCAAGCGCTATAGAAATCGTATTTTACATCTGATCATTACAAAATTGAGAATAAAGAAGTTCATTGTTCCAACAATGAACACTGTAAAATCTGAATGAAATCGGTTCAGATTTAGATATAGCCCCCATATATAAATTCCTTTTGATTTGATATCAATGTGTCAGAGAAGCTTTAATTTACGTCCGATCATCGTAAAATTTATCAGAGAGGAGTTTCTTGACACAGAAACAAAGATTGCCAACTTTGAAGACAATCGGTTCAGATTTAGCTATAGCCCCCATATATACAATTTACCTCAGATTTGGCATCTAAGAGCTATAGAAATCGTATTTAACATTTGAGCATTACCACATTCGGCATAAAGGAGTTTACTGCTCCAAAAATGAACACTGTAAAATTTGATTGAAATGGATTCTGATTTATGGCGATTTCTTTTCTGCAAAAAAATGCAACACTTCCGTTGCCCTTTGCCCGAAATCTGCAGTCTTATACCATATTTTGGAATTTTAAGATAGAAGCTATGTTTATTACGAGGGACTGCATTTGTTCCAACCAAAAAGGGCAAATATTTTTCAGAATTTCGAGTCGAAGGGGCAACATTTTTTCCAGAATCGTGATTTCGATTTGGTATCAACGTGTTAGAGAAGCTTTATTTTAAATCCGATCATTATAAAATTTAGCGTAGTGGTGTTTCTTGACACAATAACGAAGATTGCCAGCTTTGAAGAAAATCGGTTCAGATTTAGCTATAGGCGCCCTTATATATTTACCTCCAATTGGCATCTAATCGCTATAGAAATCGTATTTAACATCTGAGCATCACCAAATCTTCCGATTCGGCCACAACGTGTCAGAGAAGCTTTTTTTAACATCCGATCATTATAAGATTTGGCAGAGAGGAGTTTCTTGATACAGAAACGAAGATTACCAACTTTGAATAAAATCGGATCTGATTGTGCTATATCCTCCATTTTATATTTACCTCAGAATTGGCATCTAAGCGCTATAGAAATCGTATTTAGCATCTGAGCATTACCAAATTTGGCATATAGGAGTTCATTGATCCAAGAATGAACTGTCAAATATGAATGAAATCGATTTAGATTTAGATATAGCCCAATAAATATATAAGTTCTTTCCGATTTCCAACCATTTTAGCGGTGACGCGGCTCTGCTTTGTCATAATTAATTTTGTATGACTTATCATAGAATAAGAAATCGCTAAACTCATATCATCTTAGACAATTGAATAACATTTTTTTCTTTCTTTTTAGGTTTTCAGCTCCCAAGATATTGAGGATAGCTGGCGTCATTTGGTTCTGGAAGTTATGGTGTCTCTGTCGGAAAATGCTCCCGCCATGGTGCGCAAACGTGCTGAGAAATATGTGATTGCTTTGATTCCATTGGTTTTGCAAATGATGACCGATATGGATGATGATGAAGATTGGGCCACTTCGGATGCCGTTACCGACGATGACAACAGTGACAATAACGTCATTGCTGAATCATCTTTGGATCGTTTGGCTTGCGGTTTGGGCGGCAAATCGGTGTTGCCGCATGTCATGAATTCTTTGCCCGCCATGTTGGGCCATAGCGATTGGAAGCAACGCTATGCTGCTCTCATGGCCATCTCAGCTATTGGTGAGGGTTGCCACAAACAGATGGAGGCCATGTTGGAACAGGTTATGGCTGGCGTTTTGAATTTCTTGAGTGATCCCCATCCTCGTGTGCGTTATGCTGCCTGTAATGCCATTGGTCAAATGTCCACTGATTTTGCGCCCACATTTGAGAAGAAATTCCACGAACAAGTTGTACCCGGACTTTTGTCCCTTTTGGATGATGTGCAGAACCCACGCGTGCAGGCTCATGCTGGTGCTGCTCTGGTGAATTTCTCCGAAGATTGTCCCAAAAATATTTTGACACGTTATTTGGATGGCATTATGGGCAAATTGGAGGCCGTCTTGAATTCGAAATTCAAGGAATTGGTCGAGAAGGGCAACAAATTGGTGCTGGAGCAAATTGTAACGACCATTGCTTCGGTGGCGGACACTTGCGAAAAGGAGTTTGTCACCTACTACGATCGCTTGATGCCCTGCTTGAAGTTCATCATTCAAAATGCCAACTCGGAAGATTTGCGTATGTTGCGTGGCAAGACCATTGAATGCGTCAGTCTCATCGGTTTGGCTGTGGGTCGTGAGAAATTCATTTCCGATGCCGGCGAGGTTATGGACATGTTGTTGAAGACCCACTCCGAGGGTGATTTGGCGGATGATGATCCTCAGACCTCTTATTTGATTACCGCCTGGGCCCGTATGTGCAAGATTTTGGGCAAACAATTTGAACAGTACTTGCCCTTGGTTATGGGACCCGTAATGCGCACTGCTGCCATGAAGCCTGAAGTGGCTCTTCTGGACAACGATGAGGTTGAGGACATCGAAGGCGATGTTGAGTGGTCCTTCATCAATTTGGGCGAACAACAAAACTTTGCCATACGTACTGCTGGTATGGAAGACAAGGCCTCGGCTTGTGAGATGTTGGTCTGCTACGCGCGTGAACTTAAGGAAGGCTTTGCCGATTACGCCGAAGAGGTGGTACGTCTAATGGTACCCATGCTGAAATTCTATTTCCACGATGGCGTGCGTACCGCCGCCGCTGAATCGTTGCCTTGTCTCTTAGACTGTGCCAAAATCAAGGGACCCCAATACTTGGAAGGCATGTGGCTTTACATTTGCCCCGAACTCTTGAAGGTCATCGGCACCGAGCCGGAGGCTGATGTCCAAGCTGAGCTTTTGAATTCGCTAGCCAAATGCATTGAGACCTTGGGTCCCGATTGCTTGAACAAGGATGCCATGAAACAGGTTTTGGAAATTATTTCCAAATATATGGAGGAGCATTTCGAGCGTGCCGACAAACGTTTGCAGGCCCGCAACGAAGAGGATTACGATGATGGTGTCGAAGAGGAATTGGCCGAACAGGATGATACAGACACTTATATACTATCGAAAATTGTTGATATCTTACACGCTCTATTCCTAACGCACCAAGTGAATTTTTTGCCTCACTTTGATCAAATTGCCCCGTTGTTTGTTAAACTTTTAGATCCAGCACGCTCATGGTCGGACAGACAGTGGGGTTTGTGTACATTTGATGATGTTATAGGTAAGTACTATGATTGCAGCATAAAAAGATTCCTCGTATTTAAGTTTTGTGGAACAATATCTCTTCAGGGATTTATGTCTAGAATTATAATAATAAAAGTTCGTGTAGATTTTCCAATTATATTCCTCTTTATGGACAAAATATTTACAACATTATTTACATATGTCTAATTATTCTTTTCAGAATTCTGTGGCTTTGCTAGTTCCGTCTATCAGCAATACTTCACACCTGCCCTGTTGCAATATGTCGGCGATAAATCGCCCGAGGTACGACAGGCTGCCACCTATGGTTGTGGTGTTTTGGGTCAATTCGGTGGAGACCAATATGCCGTAACCTGTGCACAAATCATTCCCCTCTTGGTGCAAGTTGTTAACGATCCCAAGAGCCGTGAACCTGAAAATATCAATCCCACAGAGAATGCCATCTCTGCTGTGACAAAAATTCTGAAATTCAACAAATCTGCTTTACAAAATGTCGATGAAATCATAAATGTTTGGTAAGTAGAACGCACACAATTTGTTGAGATGGAGAGAAAAAAATGTATATTAAATACTCGTATTCTCTGTATTGCACAGGTTCTCTTGGTTACCCGTTACCGAAGACAGCGACGAGGCACCTCACATCTATGGCTATCTGTGTGATTTAATACAGGCCAATCATCCCATTATTTTGGGAGCCAACAACTGCAATCTACCACGTGTTGTCTCAATTATAGCTCAGGCGTTTGTCAACAAGGTAGTGGCACCCACCAGTGATGTCGGTTCACGAATGTTGGGCATTGTGAAGCAAGTAGAATCGAATCCCGAAGTCTTCCAAGCATGTGCCAGCCAATTGACACCAGAAATGCAACATGCTCTTCAAGAAGCCTTTCGGGAGTTGGCTCTTGCTTCGGCTCAAGGCTAAGCAGCAAAATTCACCACCCAATTAACCTATAAACCACACATACATTTCTTCCCCTCCCACAAGAAATTGAGAAAAAGAATCGCAAAACAACAACAACCACAACAAAAAAACACCCAACATATATAATATTAACTAAAAAGAAAATTGCTTTCTTTCTAAATTGCATTATTATATAAAATATATAGACAAACAAGAAACGATTATATATATATATAAAACACAGTATATACAATATACTAACCCCCTTCTCCCACTCCTACATACATAATATATATATATATATATTAATAAAAAAAAATCACCTACACTCAAAAGCCCTTCTCCTCTACTCTTCCCTCCACAACAATCCACAAATAATACGAAAACTACATAAATACACATACACTTTCACATACTTTACTACAACTCGCCCCCTATATCCGCAATTAATAATTTCTAAATATTGTCCACACTAATTGAAGACACACAGAGAAGGAGAGAGAGAGAGAGTGAGAACGAGATAACGAATTTCTTCTCAACTACAACACTACTTCACTAAGATTTGTCTTGGCCGAGTTCAGTTTTGACTGTTTTTTTTAAATTATTTACTACAAGTAATAATCACTGTGTATTTAAAACAATTGTAATAAGTCTTCTACTTGATTAAACTATTAATTCCATTTTTTTTTTAAATTGAAAAAGATCATTGACTTTTTCTCATGAGTGCATAAATTATTTAAATTTCCTTAATTTTGATATTTTTAATTTAATTCTTCTTGTTGCATTATTATTATTATTATTTTATGTAACAGCTTCAACACATACATATATATATTTTTTAAATTTTTACTTGAACTACCATTTATTCACAATTTAAAAAGAAAAGCAACTGCAGCGCATTATAAAAGAAATTAAACGAAATTAAACAAAAGAAAACAAAAAAATTGTATGTTTGACTTTATTCTTTAATTATTTTTTAATTGTTTACACAAGTCTTTTAAATGAGTTAAAGAAAATAATGCAAGTAACTGGAAAAATATATATAAAAAACTATTAAATAAAAATTACGAAAAAACAAAATAATGGTTTTTTTAATTATTGTGCAATTTAAGGGAAAAGGGTTGCAAATACCCCCCATCTCTGAAGAAAAATCTGAAGTTTCTTAAGAAAAATTGATCTCTTCGCAACTTTTCCATAAGAAAATGTGGTCTCTGACGACTTTTCGCAAAAAAATGGTCTACGACAACTTTTCCTTAAGAAAGTGTCATTTGACAACTTTTTCTTAAGAAAAAGTGGTCTCTGACAACTTTTCCTTAAGAAAAAGTGGTCTCTGACAACTTTTCCTTAAGAAAAAGTGGTCTCTGTCAACTTTTCCTTAAGAAAAAGTGGTCTCTGACAACTTTTCCTTAAGAAAAAGTGGTCTCTGACAACTTTTCCTTAAGAAAAAGTGGTCTCTGACAACTTTTCCTTAAGAAAAAGTGGTCTCTGACAACTTTTCCTTAAGAAAAAGTGGTCTCTGACAACTTTTCCTTAAGAAAAAGTGGTCTCTGACAACTTTTCCTTAAGAAAAAGTGGTCTCTGACAACTTTTCCTTAAGAAAAAGTGGTCTCTGACAACTTTTCCTTAAGAAAAAGTGGTCTCTGACAACTTTTCCTTAAGAAAAAGTGGAAATATCTTCAAGACTTTATGAGTAAGATGATATAAAGTCATAACAGGCGGTCCTCACTATGAACTATATTTATAATTCTTTTCCCGAACGGTCCACGATTTATTCAGAGTATCGGACTACAATTGTATATAAAAAAACACCCATGCTAGAAATCCAAGAGATGTAGAGAACATAAAGGCTTCAACCACGAAGAAAGCGTATTAGTGCCGGAATACACGTACATTAGGGTCTGTGGATAGTAAGCCTTAAAATATGCATAGATCTACAGAAGAATATCTAAGCTGTATATTTACATATGGTAAGTAAATATACAGAACGGTATCCATTAGGACATTTTAGGTCGTTTGATATCTGCCCTAATTTTTAGTTACACGTACATATTGTAATTTTATCAATTCCATTACTTCATATGTTGTCTCTTATACGGGAATTCGAACCTTTCTATCACGCTGCTTGTTAGTTTATATAGGGTGATACAAGTAGAGATACTTTTTTCAATAGAACTCTTTTGACAGATCACGTGTGAGTCGTGTCATGCTGTCATGTTATTTTTGTTAAGTATTGTTTGGAATTTCATCATGGAAAGACTTACGCCTTAACAACGTTTACGCATGTCATTCGCCAGTTACCAGTCGAAATGCTCGAACGAGTCATCGAAAATTGGACTCAACGGATGGACCATCTGAGACGTAGCCGCGGCCAACATTTGATAGACATAATCTTCAAAAAATAAATGCCAAAGAATGTTCTTTCAAATGATAATAAACATTCCCCGTCCAATTTGATTTTTCTGTGTTTTTTCTTTAAAAAAGTAGGGAACCTCGAAATGGATCACGCTATAAAAATTTATTTTTAAAGTGTATCAATGTCAGATAAACATCTGTCCAAATCCTGAACATTATTGTTTTGACTATGTTTTTTTGTGACGTTGATTTGTTAGTAGTTATGAAATCAAACTGTGACTCATCCACGCTGCCACAGCCACATTGACAGTTATGTGCGTTGGCGTCGTAGGCGAATACCAGTTCCAATTTATGGTATGTGAACTGAAGCCAGAGTAGTTTTGGTTGACTATTGGTTTCTCCATTTACAACTGTATAGGCACCATAGCTGAAAAAATAGACAAAATTAGCGGCCATGCAAAGAAAATTGACGACTGTGTTTTGAAAGTAGTTGTGCGAAATTCATTTTTGAGTGTGACTTTTTAGTACTGTAAATATGACAATAAAAAGAATGATATCACAATCTATACAAAAGAAGTGTTTAGGTCTCGGACACAAAAATAATGTTTTTGTTGCATAGTGTAATTATCACGTTACGATTTCAGTTGATTTTGCTTCACTGCGATACGGTGTATCTTAACCGAAGTTTTCTTTTGCAATATCTAAATCTCATATCGCCTACCTTCCATCGGGATCAGAACGGTCAAAAATTGTCATCTCATTGGTGGTAGGATCAGACCGCGCTATTTTGGTCATTACCTTCCGGTACAATTAAAAGGGTTGGATGGAGGTTCTCCTTCCTTAGCTTGTGTGGATAACGTTCCGTTGCCTTGTACCGAGGTCTTGGAGTTGGATGTCGATTCTTCCCTATCCTTGTGGTCTCTTGCCTTAGCTTCATGTAAAATAATCACAGATGCTGCTTCTTATTTCATTGCACCATGTACATCATGTATGCTTTCCAGATTTTATTTGGAACCTTTCATACCCATTATAGTCTTAATCGGCCCTTGGGACCACCCTTATGTCGGTTTTACAGTGGGTACGGTTGCAGCAGCTCATTTTCGGTGTTATTTCTTGGAGACACTGAGTTGTGTTTTCCGGCTGTATTCGACGTCGATGTTCAGCGTTTATCTCCAGGTTAAGGAAGAAAGATACAGTGTGTCGTTTGGACCTTGAATTCCCTTATGTTATCTTAGAATTCCCTGCGTGACCTGAAAAACGCCTCTAATCACATATCTAAAGTACAACGCTTATTTTGTTTAAATTTTACAATTGAAACTTTATTATAATCTGGATTTTTTTCTTGTAGATTGTGTGTTAGTAGTATTAATAATAAATTTCTAAATGTTATTCATTTTGTTCTTGTTGTTTTAAACAATTACATATTTGAAAGGGATTTTTAGGTGAAGCGGGAAGGATGGTTAATATGGACTTAAATACAAATTTATAATAAAAGGATGTGGCAATAAAATACAAATCGTAACATATGAGATTAAAATAGGATTGAGTAGAAGAAGTGAGGAGAATAAACAATAAACAGAGAGTTGTGTAGCGGCATTAAGAGGAAATTTACAATAAAATGGGGTTTTGATTGTTATAATGTTTAATACTAAAATGATATATGTATAATAATAAAATCATGGATAAATAATACTAAAAATAATGATTTAAATAGAGTAGCGGTTTATTGAAAGATTGATGAAACGATGAGAGGAATAAAAGGTGATGTGCGTATATACTCGTCTTTACAGTATATACTTGAATATTTTTGTTCGTGTGGCGGATCTAAGCTAAAATGGGGATGTTTAGGGGTTGTTAATGCATTGGGGTAGAGGATTTCTTTCGTTTTCTCTGCCCACTTAACCCAAAAGGTATTGATCATCGTTCTCTACATTATCAGGATCAACTTCTTCTATTTCCGCTTCGGCTTCTAGCAGATCAATATCAACAATATCTTCTAGGCATGGAGGACTGTCACCACCCTCCTCGTCAGCACCATCGTCACCAGCATCATCATCCTCCATCTTGGTGTTGCCACCACCACCACCATCATCCTCATCTTCCACATCCAAATTCCCTGTTTCGTCATCATAGTTTTCTGGTTTCATTTTCTGCAACATTTGTGGATGTTTGTTCTTCAAATGCTCTTGCATATTGCTTATATGGAAATAGTTCATGCTGCAGAAGCTACAGTGCAGGTAGGCTCCAAAAGGTAAATGCTTGAACTTGTGCACTTGCAGATCGCGCAATTTGCGGCCATTAACATGTTCATTGCATTCCAAGCACAGGTGTAGTTTTGAGTTGATTTTTCTAAAATTCAGAACCGAACGACTGTTTAGATTGTGCTCGATGTTGATGTGTTCACGCCAGCCGCGGGTGGTTTCAAATTCAATGCCACACTGGGGACAGCTTAGCGTGAAACAGCCTTGGTTATCGGCAACGCTCTCAAGTAGTGTAGGTTGCGCCGGCAATGAGGCACGAGTGGGCCAGATGTATTTCGCCGATGAGGCGGGGCTATCCTGTTGCGTTTCGGTCATTGTATTGTCGGCACCAGCGCCGAAATCCTCACCGAATTGTGTGGAGTCATTGCCTTCGGCTGCACCAGCTTTTACACTGTCAGCATTTAAGCCACTACATTTATTGGTGATTTTATCCAAATGCTTGAAGAACATTTGTTTGCGCACAAACTCACCCTTACAGGCGGTACAGTGGAATGACTTGTAGGGTAAGTGACGGAATTTATGCGACTGTAATTGCCCAATGGCTCCCTTCGTGTGAGTGACTGTGACACGTTTGTAGCACTGTAAACAAATGTAGTGATGATCGTCCAATTGGCGAAAATTCAAACCTTCCCGGCTATTGAGATTGTGCTCGTCCACAATGTGTTTACGCCAAAAAACATGGGAATCAAAAGTTTCCGCACACGAGGGACAATGATAGGTAATACTCTCATGATCGACGGCATTGTGAAAGGAAATCACATCTTCCACCGTCTTGAGGCCAGGAGGACGACTTGCATTGGCATTAGCAGCACTGGCATCAGAACTTTTCGCTCCTCCTCCCCCAGCGCCTGCACTCTTCGAGGAACCACTTTCGCCGCCGCCACCACCACTGCCACCAGACGCTTTGGTCGAGTGATTTCTTTCCATTACAATGGGTGCATGTTGACCTGGCTCTGCATCTATAATATTATGACGCTGCCTTAAATGACTGATCATATTCGGCTTGTGATTATAGGCCTGGCCACAGATCAAACACTTCAAATATTGCCGATACGGGCAATGGCGGAACTTGTGATCTTGCAAACCCTTCAGCTTAGAGCTTTGCACCATCTCATGACAAGTCTTGCATTGGAAGCGGAATTTATCTATGATGCGGAAGTCCAAAGATTCACGTTTGTCAAAGTTATGCTCCATATTAATGTGACGACGCCACAGATGCCGTAGTCTAAATTCAACGCCACACTGTGGACATATGTAAATGAAATGACACTCTACTGTGGCGGCCTCGTCGGGCTGGATCACATCAACATCCCGTTTACTACTGGGCACGAGTAAATCATCGGCATCATTCGATTGTTCCTCGGCATTGTTGGCATTAACTTTTTTGGGAGAATTTCTTGTTGTCGCCGAAAAGTCCACAAATTCATGCTCGGTTTTAATATGATGCTGCAGCGTTTGATGTGAGGAGAAACTTGAACCACAGTCGACACAACGATGCCGTGACATTTGCTCTAAATTACTACTCTTAGGTGCGGGATAAGAGCGGCGATATAAATGGGCATCTCCCTTGGCAAAGTCATAGGCGGGAGGAGCTGACGAAGTAACACCACTGCCACCACCACCGCCACGACGACTGGCAAAATTATCATTATCATTATTGTCCTCCTCCTCTTCCAAATAGCAAATTTCATAGGTATAGTTATTATGCCGGACAATTTCTCTTTGTGGATAGGCCGCCGTTTTATAAGGCTTCGCCTTATATGACTTCAACATATAGGAGCTGCTACCGAAATTCGGTATCGGTGAGGTTATACGCGACGGCTTACTTGTCGCTCCCACGCCATGAGCTGTCCGCAAGTGTTTTGTCAAACCTTTACGATCTGTATATTGTTTACGGCATATGCGGCATTTGGCAAATGATTTGTATTGCATATGCGTGATGCGATGCTGCTGGGCATTCTGTATGCCATAGGCATTTGTAATTATCTTATCGCATTCTCGGCATCTCAATTGACGATCATTTATTTGCTCAAAATTTAATGTCTCCAAATCGCCCAATTGATGAGCTTCCACCATATGTTTACGCCAGAGTTTTTTGTCGTTAAACTCTTTGCCACATTGGGGGCACAAATAGTCAATGTGCTGTTCGAATGCATCACGTTCCTCCTGCTTCGTCATACTACCCTCATAGCCGGCCAAAAGCTTTTTCGTATCGGCCGCACCCGCGCCATCATCGTAATCATCCGCCCCAAAGCCAAAGGGCTCTTGGCTGTCCTCGTCGTTATTATCATTGTTCTTCTTCTCGGCTTTCAAATGATGTTTGTCCCCTAAATGCTTAAGTATGTCTTTGGCGACATTAAACGGAGTAAAACACAATTTACAAGTCATCCATTTCTTGTGTGGTAAATGTTCAAATTTGTGCATTTGCAGATTACGTATTGTATTCACGGTTATTGTCTGAAAAAAAAATAGAGATAATGTTTTATACTACATTATGTAAAAGTAAGTTGTTACGGCTGTTTTCAGAAGACAGGACTTGTGGGGAATCAAACAATTTTTACTTTCCAGGACTTGTGTCCCTCCCTATTTTGTATGTAAATTGCCATTGTACTTTCTTTGCTAAGGATTTTTGATTGATATTAAATAAATATAATCGTGATTAATAATAGTTAACCAAAAAAAGTCCCCAGAAATATACAATATTTAAACAAGTAAAAGCGTTAAGTTCGGCCATGCCGAATTTTATATACCCTCCACCATGGATCGCACGTGAATGATTTCGGGTACTAATAAACTAATTATACCAAATTTCAGCCCAATTCTTTGAAATTTAAGGTTTTTGTGGCGTTAAGAAGTCAAATCTAGAGAGACCTTTGTATGGGGGCTATATCAAAACATGGACCTATGACTACCGTTGATCGTGTGAAGGATACCGGGTATAATTAAACCCCAGTTAGGGGCCATTCAAGTATTACGTAAGCAGATTTATTGCAATTATTTACCCCCCCTCCCCCTTGTCATCAAAAGTAAGCAAAGCTACATTGTTATATGCATTTTTCATTTAATGTATTCTATTTTTGTTATTCATTCATGAGCAGCAGTTAAAATTCTAGAAATAAGAAAATAGGCTTAGGATAGAGGACTTTAACGCACATAATATTCATTTAAACAAACTTTATTGATACGGTATTCAACATAGAGTAAAGTACAAATATTATAATCTTATTAAGTAATATTACGAACTAAACAAAATTCTTTTAAATTTTTGGTGTACATATTAATTCCAATTAACAGTCTTCAGTCCATGACACCCGAATCCATGATTCTAAGTTTTCGATGACATTGGATGTTTGCTGCTCAATGTTGTGTGTCTGCTCACTTTCATTCGATTTTGGAATGTCTACGTCGTTTTCATCGAGCCATTCAACATCTTGGTGCTCTAAATTTTGAATAATGCACATCAGTTCATTAGCACGACGAGCAGCCACTCTTAAAGGCCTAACTTTCATATCAGTGTGCGTGTTTACTTTTTTATGGATCTTCTCGATGTGACGATTTAGTGACTTGACGGAAGTATTATAAAGACCACACGTTTTGCATGTTCGACTTAATAGCTTCAATTTTACCGTCGGACAAAAATAATCGTATGGCATTTGTAGGAAATCTTTGAGTGAAGAATTTAAGCGTAGAGCTAAATTGACTGGAAGATTGAGAAATTGCCCTCCATCATCCAAAACCAAGTCATCAACTGTTTGTTTTACTTTTACTGGTGGTGGAAGAAACCTGTTGTCTAGTAATCTAAATAGGCCACTTCTTGGACGACAGCATTCTATGTTTCTACATTTTACAATTTGAAGTAAGTATTGGCTTTCACGCACATGTTCTGAATACCATTCAATATCTGGCAAATCAGGCAGATCTTGTTCGCCCGGCCCAACATATTGTGCAGTAACATGATAGCCATCAATTTCCATTGAACTCCATATCTCAGCTAACACATTTCCTGCAAACTCGAAATTGGGTCTTTCTAAATGTTCATTAATTGTAACACCACGTGCATCCAAATGTGACCCAAAATGGTCATGAGGCAATATCAAACCAGCCAGTTCCCGACTAAGAGGAGCCATTCTGCGCTCTACTCTGTTATACGCACTTCTGCCAGGAGCATTGGTAGCTAAAAACAATGCATCGAGATCATGTCGCTTAAAGTGTTTAATAGCAAACCCTATAACTTTTGTATAACGCGGATTTTCATCTGGCCCTCCATCAACCGTCATGATTACTACTGGTTTTACCAACCCATAGTCAGTTTTAGCTAATGCTTGAAACTCTTCAAGTTCGAGAAGCGTCTCGAAATCATGAGCATGAGTATTTGCAGTAGATGAACTATGCTTTCCACTTCGAATAGCGATGTATGTTGGTCCAGAATATCCAACGGCTTGCGGTTGTCCTAGCATACTGGAAGTGATTTTGATACCAGCATAAACTGATGGTATTAATTTATGCCGCTCAGCGATTACCCAGTCGTGATTAGGCAATTTGATTCTATATTCCATGTGCATTAGAAGAGGTGCTTGCTTATTTGCCGCAGTTACACCAATAGGGACCCGAGCTTTATCATCTTGAGATATGAAAAATACTTGATCAATACTTGTCATATGTGGAAAAAAGTAAAGAACTACTGCTGACGTAATCACCATCTCCAACACCCCCCCCAATGTCATCAAAAATAAGCAAAGCAAAGACCCCCCCACCCCCCTATAGTGCGTACGTAATACTTGAACGGCCCCTTACCAACTTTCAGTCCGACCAGTTGACATTTGTGGTCTCTATGACGTTAAGAAGCAATATCGGGGAGATGCTATTTATGGGGGCTATATACGAAATTGGACCGATATTGCCCATTGGCAATCCCAGATATAAGAAGTATATGTACCAAATTTCAGCCACCAAGCTCAAGTATTATAGATTGTAGCGTGATTACAACAGACGGACATGACTAAATTGTCTAAGAATTTTACGACGATAAATAATATATATACTTTATGGGGTTTCAGATGGACCTATGACTACCGGTGCTCGTGTGAAGGATACCGGGTATAAATAAACCCCAGTAACCAACTTTCAGCCCGATCAGTTGACATTTGTGGTCTCTATGACGTTAAGAAGTAAAATCGGGAAGATGCCATATATGGGGCCTTTATCCAAAATTGGACCGATATTGCACATTTTTGATCCCAACATACCTGCAGATAAAAGAAGTATACGTACTAAATTCAGCCACCTTGCTCAAGTAATATAGATTGTAGCGTGATTACAAAAGACGGACGGACATGGCAAAATCGTCTTAGAATTTTACGACGATAAATAATATATATACTTTATTGGGTCTCAGATCAATATTTAGTTGTGTTACAAACGGAGTGACAAAATGAATATACCCCCATCCTATGGTGGAGGGTATAGGTTAGGTTGAAAGGGACGCCCGTCAGAATACAACTGACGAGTTCACTCGGGGCCGACAATTCGGTCCATTGTGTTTCCCGTGAGCAGAATAGAAGAAATAGTTGGTGGTTGACAGACTTTTGGTTTTTAAGTTCCACGAACGGAATTTGCACGTCCAGTGTCGCGGTTTCATTTCGTGCGCCGGATCCTATCCTGGCACATTCGTCTGCTAATTCGTTTCCCTGTATGTTGCTATGTCCTGGCACCCAGAAGAGCGTGATTTCGTGCGCCGGATCCTATCCTGGCACATTCGTCTGC
This sequence comes from Eudasyphora cyanicolor, assembly GCA_963930755.1. NCBI lineage: Eukaryota > Metazoa > Arthropoda > Insecta > Diptera > Muscidae > Eudasyphora > Eudasyphora cyanicolor. The sequence continues at coordinate 46,188,637 of OZ005734.1, read as the reverse complement.
TAATTCGTTTCCCTGTATGTTGCTATGTCCTGGCACCCAGAAGAGCGTGATTTCGTGCGCCTGAATATGGGTTAAGGTTAGAAAGCAGTCCATCGTGCAGCGTGATTTGATAGTTCTAGAGCCCAAGGCCTTGAGAGCTGCCATACTGTCGACGTAGATCTTGAATTTTTTCGGAGAAATATCCCGTTCCAAAATCTGTTTCGCGGCAATGTTAATGGCATAGATCTCTGCCTGGAAGACAGTGCATTCATCTGGGAGTCTGGTGGAGATTCTGAGATTAAGGGTATCGGAATATACTCCTGATCCCGTGCCCGTCTCCATTTTCGATCCGTCCGTGAAGATTGAGATCTCGTCGTCCTCTATGACGCTATTTGATGCCCAGTCCTCACGGCTAGGAAACGTTACATTAAAATTGTTACCTCGAATTGTTCTTGGTGCCAAGTAGTCCGTTGGCCTATTGATTTTGTCTGTTATGCCCATTCTTTCCAGGATTGAGCTATGTCCGTGTGTGGTATTGATGGCCATTCCTGATTCCCTTAGCCGAAGGGTCACTTTCGCTGCGGTACACTTTATGTATATTTCGATTGGTTGAAGGTTCAGCATCGCCTCCAGTGCCATTTGTGGAGCAGATCTGAGGGCGCCAGTTTTCCCGACGCAAATCAGTCTTTGCACTTTGGCTAGATGCGAGAGATGTGATTTCTTCATTACCGATTTCCACCATACAACTGATCCGTAGGTGAGTATCGGTCTAATGATCGATGTATACATCCAGTGTATCATTTTCGGTTGCAAACCCCATTTACGTCCAAACATTTTCTTGCAGGCATAGAAGGCGCATAACGCTTTCTTTTCCCTTTCCTCCAAATTCCTTTTCCAGGACAGCTTAGAGTCTAGGGTGATGCCCAAGTACTTATGGTGATTTCGATTCTGGAAAAAATGTTGCCCGTCGACTCGAAATTCTGAAAAATATTTGCCCTTTTTGGATGGAACATATGCAGTCCCTTTTAATAAACGTAGCTCCTTTTTCACAATTCCAAAATATGGTATACAACTCCAGATATCGGGAAAAGGGCAAAGGAAATGTTGCACTTTTTTGCAGAAAAGAAATCGCCATTAGCCTCTTTCGATAGTTCAAGCCCCTTTCCCTGTAGTGTAGGGAGCTGATAGTTCGGAATTTTATTTCTTCTAGTACAGAGGACTAATTCCGTCTTCGCTGGGTTGACTCCTAGTCCATTTTTATCTGCCCTACGTGATAATCGTTTTAGTGATCTTTCCATGATCTCGCTGACCGTAGGCATAAATTTGCCTCTAATCAAAATCACGACGTCGTCTGCATACGCTGTGATTTTAATTCCTGTATTGCTGAGATCCATTAGGATTTCGTTTATCACTAGATTCCATAATATCGGTGAGACCACTCCACCTTGCGGAGTAGCTCTAGTGACTCGCTTTCTTGCCGAACCATTGAGTTAATGATTCTGCTTTTGAGCATGTTACCTGTCCACTTGGTTATGCCTGGGTGTGAGCCTATGCTGTCAAGTGCGTCGAGTATAGATGCTATCTTAACATTATTTAAAGCGCCCTCCACATCGAGAAACGCCGCCATGGTGTAATCTTTGTAATTAAGGGAGTCCTCAACAAATCCTACCACTTCATGTAAGGCCGTTTCCAAAGATTTACCTTTCAGGTAGGCGTGTTGTGCCGTAATGAAGTTGTTTGGTGTAAGTTTTCCCCTAACGTTTAGATCAACTAGTCTTTCCATGGTTTTCAACAGAAACTATGATAGACTGATTGGTCTATAGTCCATTGTCGTACTGTGGTTTATTTTTCCCGCCTTGGGGATAAAGACCACCTTGACTTCTCTCCATGCCTTGGGTATATGTGACCATTGCAAACTTGCAGAAAAAATTGCGCGTAGCCATGGTAGAATTAGTTCCAAGGACTCTTGTAAAAGAGCTGGAATGATGCCATCCGGGCCTGCCGATTTGAAAGGCTTGAAGGATCTCACCGCCCAGCATATTTTCTCGTCATCTATAACAGTTCTGATAAGTTCCTCCATGTTGGCCGTGGGGGTGTCTGCGCACGCTTCCACGGCATCTGAAACTTCGCTACAACCCGGAAAATGGGTGTCCATCAGAAGTTCTAGAGTCTCTTGGTTGTTCTCCGTGAGCAGTCCGTCTGGTCCCATGAGGAAGTCTGGTGTGCTGGGGTCTTTGGACAGGACTTTGCGGAGTCTAGAGGCTTCGCTAATGTCTTCCAGCTCTTCACAGAAATTCGTCCAGGACTTCCTTTTTGCCTTTCTGGACTCTCTTTTAAAGGTTCTGGTGGCTGTTTGATATTCTTCCCAGCATTCCGGTGTTTTCCCTTTTTTGGCTTTGTTGAATAGCATTCTACTCTCCTTCCTGAGTTGCTTCAATTCCGGAGTCCACCACGTTTGGTTGGTTTTCCGGGGTGGTGAGCGTTCTGGACAGGACTCATAGAAGGCATCGACAAGGTTACGCGTCATGCGGTCGACTGCACATTCCAGACCCTGCAAGTCATGTATCTCCGTATTTGGTGGTGGATACGATTGCATAAGTTGTCTGAACTTATCCCAGTTAGCCTTCCTGGGGTTACGATAGGGTTTCCCCTTAGTAGCCTCATGCTATATGTTGAAGTGTGTGTGAAGGTGATCCGAGAAGGAACATTCATTTGACACTCTCCACCTGGATATTCTTATTGAATCGCTATTAGATACTAAAGTTAAATCTATAACCTGTTCCCTGATTTTATTAAAGAATGTGGGCCTATTGCCCTTATTGCAGATAACTAGATCAGTGGATAATATGTATTCAAGTAGTGACTCACCTCGTTTGTTTACGTCTGTGCTGCCCCATATGGTATGGTGCGCGTTTGCATCTCCTCCGATGGTGGAGGGTATACAAATTGCAAACATTTTAAACGACAAAGCTCATTCTGCCCGACCTTGCATTTACTACGATAATAAATGTGTATACATAATGTACGAGTGTATGCCGGGTGGAATAAAAAATGTACGAGTATTTTAAATATTTAGGAAACACTTGGTGTGGGTTGTTTGCATACACACTGCATTCTAGGTATGGGTTGTTTAACCCAATGATGTTCTGTCGCCTTGCGTTGTTACTAAACAACAATTTTATGATGACAAAAAGACGTTGGGGTTTGTGCGTGTTTTTGCGACCAGCATTTTCACTAACATCGATGATATATTGAGCCAATTTCGTTTGTCTGGCTGATGCACATGGAAACTTTCGAAAGGGGTGACCGATTGACCAAAAATTTTCAAATTTGTTTCCCATATTAGGATAAGTTTTAAGATGGATCATCCATATTTGTTGTGAAAAACATGTACCTACCTCGTCTGAATTTGAAGTAAACATATTTCGGAATACACGCATCCGTCCAAAGAACGAAAGCAAAAACTTGGAGAATTATTTCTCTCAAAGTAGTAGTCCCCATTTCGCATCACCTTACCTCTAAAAAATTGCAATCAAATCTTAACACATGTCAAAAGTCATACAAATAGTTGACATTTTTAGTTAATGTCTTTGAGAAAAATAGTCCTTGCGAAAAATTACTATGGATCCTTTCTCAACGCGTTAATGAGAAACTAGCTTGTGCACTTCGTTTTTTGTATCCGGGACCTAAAATCCTTTTTTTTTGTATAGATTGAGGCATACTATTTTATGAAACCAAAATTAAATTTTTTATGGTAATTTTTTTCTACAAATCCAATTTTCATTCAATTAAAAGAAATTAGGATGAAAACATCACTTTCATGTAGAAACTAAGGTTTAGTAACAGTCATTAAAACAATTAGAAAAAAACTTTTTTTTCCAAAAACATCATTTTTGCTGCACGAAAAAAAACATAAAAAATAGAAAAATATTGCAAAATAAATTGTTTGTTCCATATATTGAAAGCTAGCATCCTAACGAAGAAAACAGTGCATATTTGAGATCTATAGGTTAGTTTAAGGACGCGCGGCACACAACCATTGCTGGCGTGCACCACTTCACTCGGATACCATTTGGTGCACTGTGTTCGTCCTGAGAAGATGAGTAAGAGAAGAGGGAGAGGTCGAATAAGATGAAGGAGGTGATGAGTATAGATAAGAGAGATGGCTTTTAGGAGAGGTTTAGATGATGTGAAACCATCCATCTCAAGCAACCTATGTAGCCCATGATTCTATCAATATCGTGGGATGATAGAGATTCCAGATTTTGTATCGTGTAATCACCTACCTGGCTTTCAGTAGCTCAGTGCTTAGTGCATTAGACTTCGATCCCGAAGGTGCTGGGTTCAATTCCCAGCCAGGGCACTGGAAAAATTTAGCATCAATATTTCATGTTTTCATCAGAATTCGAGTTTCTGCAGCTAAAAATAACTCATCGGTCGCACTACCACTACAACAACATCAGTTCACCCAAGTTAACAGGGAAGCTACAAATAGACATAACACCATGACGACTGTTAACAGAAATGCAGCGCTTCTAGTGGAGAATAGAAACGGTAAGACTCAAATAACACCCATTCCCCGAAATTAACAGACGAATGTTTATTTACAACCGGACAACATTGAGTAGATGAAAACAACATAAGGTTCCCGCGATAATCGGATATATGCCGGAACGAAGTTTGTAATAGAAATAGACTTAAGGATTATCTCCAAGCTGTTACAACAACAACCTAGGTAGGTTTTCGTCTTGATAGAGTAGGACATTGACAGAGAAGGTGTTCGATTGTTTCCAGTTCCTCCGCATCCTCACAGAGTCGCCTGTAGTCGACAGAATCACTCTGCCACTTTGATGTTAAAGATCTAACATTACAGTGGCCAGTTAGCGTGCCTATCATTAAACGAATGCCCCTCTTTATGAGGTTAAGAAGATATTTGGTCCTAGATTTCGATATGGCTGGCCATATAGAGATTTAGTGATTTTACAGTCAGATCGGCTCGACCATTTCTGGTTTGGCAGGTCTTGTAGAAACACTCTATGTTACTGAAAAATGCACATAAGGGGGATATAGGGATGGCTCAACCCTTGCAGCGTCCATCGCTGATCCATTTCGCGCGAGTTCGTCAGCATTCTGGTTCCCGCGCGATATCATAGTGTCCGGGGACCCAGCACAGGCTGATTATGTCTACCAATTGCGGTAGTTCCAAACGGCACTCATTAACCACCGTTGACTTGATAGTGGTTGACTTCAGTGTCTTCAGAGCAGCCTAACTATAAAACATAGACTGTTTTGTGATCATCTTGCCCGAGTTTTCGTCGATTTATAAAGCTGAGGGCTTGCAGTATAGCAAAGATCTCCGCCTGGTGTCGGCTAACCAGTAGGACGTATTTATGCCAAGAGATTCACTGAAAATGCCTGCCCCTGTGCCTGTATCCGTCTTTGAACCGTCGGTGTACATTGCATGGCCCTCCAAAGGAAGGTTGCCGCATAACCAGTCTGTTCTAGGGGGGATCATTATGTCGAGATTTGAGGAGAATTTCTGAACTGTTGACAAATAGTCTGTCGGTCCTTCCAGAGCCCTTAGATCAGACATTCTTGATGCCTCAATGAGAATGGACGAGTGGCCCCAATCCGCGTTGCGCCACACACGAGCTTCTCGGAGTCTGCGAGCGCATTTTGTAGCGCTGCACTTACCAAAAAGACCTACAAGTTGCAGGTTCAATACCATGTCAATTGCCGCCTGTGGTGTGCAATTGTAAGGTTGAATTGCACACCTGTGGTATCGCACCGGACAGAAATAATAATGCCTCTCTTTGTACTTTCTCTAACTTTGAAAGCTGATATTCAACTTCTGCCGTCTTCCACCATACCACTGAACCATAGGTAAGTATAGGACGCACTATAGCGGTATACATCCAGTGGATGGTACTTGGCTTGAGCCCCCAGCTCTTACCTATGGAGTTTCTTCACGAGTATAGTGCGTAATCCCTTTTTGACTCTTTCCTGTGTTTCTTTTCTATCTTAATTCCCGGTCAAGTATGACACCAAGGTATTTAGCCTCAGAGGACAGGTTCAGCTCCACTACGTCCAGAATAGGTTTGGTGAAATGTGGTATCTTATTCTGTCTGGTGAATAGTACTAGCTCGGTCTTTATGGGCCCATTGCCGTTGCCCACCTAGATAGCCTCCTAAGAGCACCCTGAATAAGATCGGTGATAGTCGAAAGAAATTTGCCTCCAACCATGATGACAACATCATCTGCATAGGCGAAAACTTTCACTCTTTCTTACTCAAATGATCTGAGTATTCCATTTAGTACCAAGAGCCTCAGGAGAGGTGACAGTACCCCTCCTTGAGGAGTTCCTCTGGTTACCATCTTCCTAATGGAGCCCTCTGCAAATGATGCTTTGATGATTCTACTGATTAGCATTGAACCAATCCAATCAACCAGTAGAGGGGGAATGTCCACATCCCTTAAGGAGTTATGTATCGATTTCAACCTTACATTATTGAAGGCTCCTTCGCAATAGCTCGTCCATCTTCTTAGGAGCCTTTGGATATTTTCCCACCCGTCTTTTCAATATGGGTCGCAAATTCTCAGTTGAATTGAAATCGGAGGATTGTGACGACCACTACATTATCTGAAAATTGTATTGGGATAGCCATTTATTTTAATAATTTTGTCGGTGTGTGTTTGGACCCCCAAATTGTTAGAAAACGACTTCTTCTTAGAGATTGGCGCTCAAATCTATGAAGTCTGAAAAAATTGGTCAGAAAAATGTTCAGGAAGTCTTTCTCTTCTTTATGCATCTTATTTTAACAAGTGACCGAAACGCCACAATGTGAAGCAGTCCAACACCATCAAACTGACTTCTCCATGCGTTACAGTTTCCGACACATGATGTTTTCTTTAGGTTAGGTTAGGTTAGGTTGAAGAGAGGAGACGTTTAAACGTCTCATGTCCATGGACATACACTTAAGCCAGTGGTTCGGCCTGTTGTGCGCTCCTTATTTATGATCTTTTTATACCTCACGAGTTACAGAAAATCGGTACTAGACACGAATTTTTTCAGTATCTTCCAGTCATATTCTCTGAGATGAGTCAAGTCTGGTAATATGTCGGACCCGAAATGTTGGGATCTTGCATGTGTAAAAGCCGGGCAGTGACACAGAAAATGTTCCATCGTTTCGATGTTTTCTCTGCATGCCCTGCATTCGTCGTTTCCTGCTAGTCCTATGCGATGAAGATGTGCTTGTAAGCTTGAGTGTCCCGTTAGAACACTCATCATCTTACTAATATCGATCTTGTTTAGTTTCAGAAGACTTCTTGTTTTCTTTTCATTTGGGTCACCCCACAGTATCTTTGCAGTTGCTCCTACTGTTGCGCTATTCCACATAGTTTTATGAGCCATCACTGCCCAGTGCTTCAACTAATTTTTCGTGGCTTCGAAAGGTTTCCAATTTTTCAAGTTTATTACTCGAGGTTCTCTGCCCTTTGAAGCCAAGTTGTTTGCCCGTTCATTTCCAATCACTCCGTTGTGTCCTGGTACCCAGCAAATACGCAATTGACCATGGGCTGAGTAATCATTTATCGTTCTTTTACAGTCCAACACAGTTCTGGATTTGACCCTTTCCGATGTTATTGCTTTAATCGCCATTGTGAAGATGTTGGCATATTTAGGCTTTGTCGTGTTACTGAGCCAGTTCACACACTCCGTGATTGCTCGAACTTCTGCTTGAAATACCGTCTTATGGTCAGGGAGGCGGAAGTGAAGTTCGACTTCTGGTTCATCAATAAAAAGTCCCAGACCCGTCCTTCCTCCTCGCTTGGACCCATCCGTGTAGCAGCTGGTTCCCACTGGCACATGGGCCAAAGTTCCATTTTCCCAGGAGCGTCTGTCTGGCACAAACGTATCACAGTTAGTTGTAAGCCGCACTTCAGGAATGCGGTCCGAGATTTCTGGCGTTTGAATGTGACCAACTAGATATTCTAAAATCTTCTGATGGTACGACTTGTGGTCTCGATTTATCCATTCACCCATCACTTGTAGACGTCTTGCTGTGAGGGCTGCCTCATACTTTATACGGATGTCTATTGGTTGGATGTGCAGTATAGTCTCCAACGCTTTTGTTGGTGCAGTTCTAAATGCCCCGCTTATGCCTAGACAGCACATACGTTGAATTTTTTGCAAAGGTATTACGTTGCACTTCTTGTCCATTGATGTCCACCACACTACAGAGGCGTAGGTGATTATTGGTCTAATCACGCTCATGTAAAGCCAGTGAGTCATATTTGGACGTAGTCCCCATTTTAAACCTATAGCTCTTCTGCACAACGACCAACATCTGTGTGCCTTTGTAACTCTTTCTTCAAGATGATCTTTCCAGTACAGTTTCAGATCCAAGATTACTCCCAAGTATTTTACCTTTTTAGTTATAGCAATTGTCTTATTCAGGAATCGAGGCGGGGTAAAACGTGGGATCTTCGTTTTCCTTGTAAATAGACATATTTCTGTTTTGTCTGGGTTAACATTTAATCCCCTTGGTTGTGCCCAGTTATATGCTATGTTAAGTGCCTCTTCAGCTCTTCTGCATAATAGATTTGGATGAAAGCCCCTTAGAAGTATTACAACGTCGTCTGCATAACAGACTGGTTTAAGTCCTTCATTGGTGAGGGCTTTTAGGAGACTGTGTATCGTCGTAACCCATAGAAGAGGCGATAAAATGCCCCCTGAGGTATACCACGATTTACCTTGTCTCTAATTTTTACGTCATATGACCCACAAATAATCCACCTATTCCTTAGCATATTGTTGATCCAGTTTTTCAGCGCCCGGTCAACCTGAAACTCGTCTAAGGACTGGATAAGTGTATCGGTCTGTACATTGTTAAATGCGCCCTCAATGTCTATGCAAACAGCAAGTGTATGCATTTCTTTACTGAAGGACTCTTCTATGTGGTGCACTACCTCATGCAGAGCTGTTTCCACTGATCTTCCTTTGACATAGGCGTGTTGTTTGAATTTTAGCCTGTCATCCGCTATTTTACCTTTGACCATGTCATTCGCTCCATTGTTTTTAACAGGAAAGAAGTAAGGCTAATGGGTCGATAAGCCTTTGGGGTCGTGTAACTCGCCTTGCCAGGCTTTGGTATAAAGACCACCCTTGATTCCTGCCAGTTTTTTGGGGTATACGAATGGGCTAGGCATGCAGTGAACACTCCAGCCAGATGAGTTGATACCAGATCCACCTCATTCTGCAGAAGTGCTGGAAATATTCCATCCGGTCCCGCAGCCTTAAAGGGAGAGAAACTTTTTATCGCTTCTTTAACCATACCATCTGTTATATCCGTAATAGGTACTTGATGCAATACATTTTCATTCTGTAACTGTTCCTCTGTTGGTCCAGCATTACCAGTCGGAAAATGAGTTTTCATCAAGAGCCTTACGGTATCCTCTATAGTTTCCATCCTTTTACCCGTTTCATCCACCAGTGTTTCGGTTTGGACATGAGTTTTTGAGAGGAACTTTTTCATTTTAGACATGCTGTTAACGCTGTCTACCTGTTCACAGAAATGTTTTCTTTAGTTCGACGCTAGTAATAGCTTATACCATTAGACTGAAATCGGTTAAACTCCACTTCACTGGTTGTGTTTTAATATTTCTCCAGAGTTTTAAAGTTTAAATTCTTAAACATTTTCTCGGTTTTGCACTGTACTGTATATATGAGAGCCATATCTAAATCTGAACCGATCTCAATAGGGTTCTTTAATGTTTATTTGTACAAAAAATCACATTTTTCCGTTTTTTTTTAAGACACATTTAAATGATTTTTTAACTAAAACCAGCGATATATTGTAGTGTAACATTCGAAGTATATTTTGAAAAAATTTCATGAAGAAATAAATTTCATTCCGGTGTTATCGGCAAAAACAAAAAAAAACGAAGCGTTTCTTCAGGTTTTCTAAAATATATAAAAACAAGTAAAAGCCTTAAGTTCGGCCATGTCGAATCTTATATACCCTCAACCATGGATTGCATTCAATTTTATTACTGGAAAAATCTTTGGATATGGAGCAAATCATGTTATTGTTTAAGCAAATTTTTAAAAAATGCTGCAATTTTAAGCCATATTTTAGGTCGCATTTTTGAGAGCAACAACAATATAAAAACTGATTTGTATAAATTTTATTGAGATGCATTCTTGCCAAAATAGAGTACAAACTGCAAAGTTTCTGCTAAATTTCTTAGAAAATGAGGTGTTTATGGCTTAAATAAGCATTTTTGGGAGCGTCATCTATAGGTGGACTATAACAAAATATGAACTGCTTAGAAAATGTGTTATTTATGGCTTAAATACGTATATTTTGGAGCGACCTCTATAGGGTGACTATAACAAAATATGAACCGATTTGACATTTTTTTTTGCTGTGATGAATTCTTGTCAAAATAGAATACAAAACGCGTAGTTTCATCTAAATTGCTTTAAAGATGTGGTATCTATGGCTCAAAAACTGTATTTTGGAGCGACCTCTATAGGGGAGCTATAACAAAACATCGACCGATATGGCCCATTTGCAATCCCAAACAACCTGCAACTATAAGAAATATTTCTACCAAATTTAATCAACCTAGCTCTATTATTACGGACTGTAGCGTGACTACAACAGACGGACATGGCTAAATCGTCTTAGAATTTTACGACGATTTAGAATTTATATACTTTATGGGTTCTCAGATCAATATTTAGAGGTGTTACAAACGTAGTGACAAAATGAATATGCCCCCCATCCTATGGTGGAGGGTATAAAAATGGGAAAACCCAATACAAAATGTAAAGCCAACAATTTAGCCAGGTCGTTTGTTTAAATGTATACTAAACACTGTTAAAAAGTCAAATCGGAAAGAACTTTAATATGGGGATTTATGTTAAAAGCTGGGCCGATATCCCCCATTGTCTAAGCGGATGGGAACTGTAATAGGGGCCAAGTTTCCTTCGCAGCGTATTGTTTAGTGTGTTAGGCATGGATTCCGAAGGTGCTGTGTTCGATTCCCACTGGAAAAATTGTACATCAACAATTCATGTTTTCATCATAATTCTAGTTTCTGCAGCTATTCACAGGACACACTACTAATATAACAACATCTGATTGTCCAAGACAACAAGCTAAAAACAGGCATAACATCACGACGATTATTAACAGACTAGCTGGACCAGGTCCACTTCGTTGCCCCAGATTGAGTTTTCCGATCCCGTAAATTTTTGAACCAATCACGAATCCTGCCACCAAGTACATAAACACAAAATTACAGCACACTCGGGAACAAACAAATTGTTCAGGATATCTCCATTCATGGCTCATATGGGTGGGCCACACCCATTGGCCCGACCCCACCACTCACGTAGACTGCCAACAGATACATATACACAAAATTACAGCGCTCTCGCTAACAAATTGTGCAAGATATCCCAAATTCAAAACTTGGCTCACATGGGCGGGGCCACGCCCGTTGGACCGATCTTGACCATTTTTGGACCAATCACATATACTGCCCCAATATAAATATGCACAAAATTACAGCACTCTCGCTAACAAATTGTTTTATATTTCTCCATTTCAAAATGGCGGCGCCACGCCCGTAGGTCGTATCCCGCCCACTTTTCGATCTATCACGTAGACTGCCAAAGATACATATACACAAAATTAAGCACTCTCGCTGACAAATTGTGCAAGATGTCTCAATTTCCAAATTTGGTTTTTATGGGTGGGGCCACGCCCACTGGTCCAATCCCCCTTTTTTTGGACCAATCACATTGACTTTCAGCTACCTCCAGTTGGACCCCAGAAAGCCCTGGATAGGGACAGTAGGAATCTCGTTAATATATTCGTAGGTACGGACAGTAGGAATTACTCAAAACTAATGATAACTCCAAATTGGCTTATATGGGCGGAGCCACGACCCCTCAATCAAGAATTTATATAGCCTATGTCACCCGCTAGGGTTATCTGAAGATTCCCTGAAAATGTCATCAAAATCTGTCAAGCCGTTTTGGAGTCCCTACGATACATACACACATCCAATTTCATATATATAGAAATGCAGCGTTCCTAGTGGAGAATAGAACCGTTAAACTCAGATAACACCCCTTTCCTAAGATTAGCAGAAAAATTTTAATTAACATCCAAGCTGCTACAACAAAAACAACAATAGGAGCTATATCAAAACGTGGACCGATATGCTACATTTTTACTAGGGACGAATTTGTACAATATAAAGTGCAAATGCATACATTTCAGATATATCAATTTAAAAATGTGTTTTCTGGATCGTCAATTAGCCACTTCGGAGGGGACAATATAAAGTATAAATGCATAGATTTCAGTTAAACAGATGGAAAATGTATTCTCTAGTCTAATCAGAAGGGACCTTTGAATGGGCCTATATCAAAAGGTGAATCAATGTGCCCACATTTTCACCACGGAACGAGTTAGAGCAATATAAAGTACAAAATGCTTAAATGTCAACCGGATCAATTGAAAAATATGTTTTCCATATGAGGGTTATATCAAAACATGGACCGAAAATTATCAGACAGCAAAAATTTCAATTATTTTGAATATTACCATCTGCTTACATGTTTACATCTCACATAAGAGAGCTAAGTTTTGGAGTAGGGCGTTGATGGGATTTTTCCTAAACGTAAGTAGTATAATTTGGGGAGACCTACACTTCTCCTCATCAGATGTGTAATATTATAGAATTAATATTACAAGTGCATTCATATTGTATATACCTTAAGCGAATTTCTATTCTTACTCACCTGATTGCATTCCAGACACTGAGCTTGTCCCTGATTAATATCTCGCATCTTTAGACCTTTTCTCGAACCGAAATCGTGTGCTGATTCAATATGTTGTCGCCATTGCCCTGTTGTTTCACTTTCAGAACCACACTGTGGGCACGAAAACAATATGTATTCCTCCAGTGACTCATCAATATCATCTAAAAGCTTTGTTGTTCGTGAGGACCCTCGCTGCTCATTGGCAGAACCATTTGTAGAGGCATCATCTAAAAATGTTGGCAAATCTCGAGCTATTCTCTTTGCGGGTGGTAAACCAGGCAGTGAGTTGTCCGCATCGTCATCATCATCATCAATAAGCACTTCATTGCGCACCTCAATATTGTCCGAATTATTCTCAAATATATCCACGGCATTCTCCTTAACTTGACCAATTGCTATGCTGGGACGCGCTGTGTTCATATTTTTACTTGGCGGCTTATTAAGAATGGAGCGTATAGTTTGATTTTGTGATTCCAGCTGTTTCTTTGATTTCTCCTCCTCTTTAGCAAGATTTATCAAATCATCACGATGGTTCACCTTTAGGTGAATCATAAGATCTTGGCGGTATTTGTATTGACGCTTGCATATATAGCATTTACAGCAACGATACGGCAGATGGGTGAATTTATGCTTTAGCAAATTCTCCATGCTATGCATGGCAATTCGTTTGTGGCATTCCATGCATTCGTGATACAATTTATCCAGTTGAATGAAATTCAGACCACGTCTGGTATTGTATTGATGCATAGAATTCAAATGTATTTTCCAGTTCTCTTGGGAACGATATTCGGCACCACAGGCCGGACAAATGTACACAATGGCATCTTCATATTTAACCAGGGAATTATAGTATTCATCCTCGGCAGATAAGGGAGTTTCCGCCTGTGCAGATCGACCACCTCTACCTGAATTCGAGTTTTCCGAATTGAAATCAAATAGAGCTTCATCTTCTTCGTTAGGATCTCTATCACCATGAAGTATTGAATGGAAACCACCAAAACTATTTTCATCGTCGTACGCTTCTTCCATGGGCTCCTGTGGTTCTTCTTTCACCTGCATGTCTTGTACGGGTGAGGGTATGGCAAACTGTTCTTCGTCGTTATTTTCTTGACCATCACCACCGTCGTTATTCTCTTCATCTGCCGTGCCAACACCACCACCACCATCACCACCGCCGACATCGTCTGGTGTAAAGTCATTGGTAAACATATTCCAGGGCTCCAGCTCCTCCATTTTGCTTACAACTTCTTCACACCTTTAAATAGATTGGAGACACATTTCATTTTACAACATTCCTTGTATTGTCTGCACTGCTGCAGTTTTAAATCCAGTTTTTGCAAAATTCTTACCTTTTATTGCTTTCGCTTGCGCTTTTGTTCAACTGTTCACACTCGCTCTTCTTTATGCTTTTGGGCCCCTGTCTGCCTTTTTCCCTGTCACTTCAATTAAATCCTCGTTCCACTTTTGAAAAAATTATGCATTTTCTCTTAACGTTGCCTTTGCGCTTTGCGACACTTTTTCACCAGTTTTCTGTAATGTTTATCAATTTCGTTTATTTTGCAAAATTTCCGCAAACTCTTTATTGTTGTTTGCATCTGCGAATTAAATAAATTGAAATTCCGAAATTTATTAATGCTTGCTTTCGACCTCTCTTTCGCACACAAGCCAAATCGGATTGCAATGTTGCCAGATGAACATGTTGCCCACACAACTTTTCTGACATTTCCCTTTAACACAATTCGCTTGTTGTGACATTTCATTTGACATCGTTTTTATGCCCCCAACCAAATTCAATGTGTTTTGTGGGCGAGTGTGTCAAACTCATAACTAACTTTTTCTTGTCTTAAGTTTCACGTCGTGATGGGGTTGGTTGAATCTTTAAGAATTCATATACCAGAACTGGTTAGATACGTATTAAATAACTTTATAATTTGATAAATAAATTAATATAACTAACCGCACAGATGTGTGATAAACTGATGAACAACAATTGCGGAGTTAGTGGCACAAACGTATCGTAAGGTGGTTAACGCTGTGATGGTGTACTGATACTGCATTCAAAGACAAGAATACTAAAAAGGGCCCTCGGCCCTTATTCATAAAAATTTAATGAAGGTTTGAGAAACGCTTTAACACTGCTAAAGCGTTCCTCAAACCTTCATTAACTTTTTATGAATAAGGCCCGAGGTAAATAAAATTACCCAATAGAGATAATTTTAACCGCATAGATGGAGCTATGTTTTTATTGAAACATATGTGTACAGTACATACATATGTCGTGTTCATTTCTAATAAAATATGAAATAATTTTCATCAGTTTTAATGATATTGCTTTTACTTCAATTTCTTAATCACCAAGCCCCGGAAATATAATTAAGAAGGAGATTTGGTAGTCCAGTCGTTCTTTTTAAAAAAAGATTAGTTCCTTATGCACAAACGACATCTGTTTCACGAGTAAAAGATTAGGTCCCATTTTAACAACGCCATCTGAGGTATATTTTGCACAAACCACCTGCCTCATCTTTGGTATTCTTGTCTTTGCTGCATTGTC
Organism: Eudasyphora cyanicolor; assembly: GCA_963930755.1. NCBI lineage: Eukaryota > Metazoa > Arthropoda > Insecta > Diptera > Muscidae > Eudasyphora > Eudasyphora cyanicolor. The sequence goes on along the minus strand of OZ005734.1, from coordinate 46,173,266 downwards.
TACACTCAAAGAATTTTGTGAGTATCATTAGCAAAAATGTTTGTTGTTTCAACGGTCTGTGCATGATACAATAATATAAGGTAAAATCACTTGCCCAACAACAAAACTGGTATACAACCCTGTACATTATTTTCGTACAATAGCTTGTCAAAATAGGCAGCCGACTCGAACGGCTGACCAACAATTGGTTGTCAAATACATTTTTTATTTGAAATTTGATTTTTTTTCAAAAGGATAATTTTTACTAATATTTTAAACATACGTGCAATTACCCTTTAAAGTAAATCTGGTGACTGCAATTTTATTCAGTATAACAAGTTTTCTCTTGTATTTGGATACACACACAATGTAAGTTTTGTCTTTAAGGAACTATAAAATTTAAATAATTTCCTCATTTTAATCTCGGAAGGATAGTGTCATTATCCTTCATGGCACCCATATGATTTTGCTGTTACAGTATTGAGTAGCATTGATGATGGATGGCATATAATACAATACTGCCCGGTCGAGCTTTCCAACGATTTTACTTCTTTGGAATACATTTTTTAAAAGGTTTGTCTCTTCAGAGCTTGCCCTTACAAATGAGTAGCGAGAGGCATAAGCTGAATGCGGCCATACGTGTCACACATATCACCCATATCAGTAAAAAGGCAGAACAGAAAAAATGGAGCAGTAAATGCATAAAATTGAAGACGGCCGGCCTCTCGTGCAATGGAATTAACTCAAAATTCCGACATCAAAATCCTTTTGGGCAGAATGGGCCTCCTGATGACGTAGAGGACTTTGGGTTAACTCAAAATTCAGACATCAAGATCCTTTTGGGCAGAATGGGCCTCCTGATGACGTAGAGGACTTTGGGTTGAAGAGCTAATCCTCATGTTAAAACCAATTTTCAGGTTGTATTTATTTTCTAGTTAGGAAATAAGTTTTTCATGTTATAAGAAAATACACACTCGTACATATGTATATGGACCATTTATTAAAATATATGATGAACGAATAATGTAAAAAGAATTGAGCATATTATATATATTTTTTAATTTAATAACAAAGTTTGCCGTTGATACAAATAATAAGTTAGCTGCAAAATTGTTCAAGCTACATCTGTTGAATTGTCCATCAATTATTCAGTTTTATGAAAATGGGTGCTGTCTTCCGCCTAGTTTACCTTTTGTTGATGACAAAATTGAACAAACAAGAGTTCCAAGAACGTCCAATTCAAATTGAAAAAGTTGCTGTTTGATGTGGATTTGGGGCTTACCAACTTCTTTTGAGCTGAATTGGATGATATGGACGCTGGTTCCAACAGGACGGCGCCATAGCCACACAACTCATGCTACATGGCATCGTCATCTCACGAGGAGGTGATGTGAACTGGCCTCCGAGTTCGTGCGATGTGACCCAATTAGAATTTTTTGTGGAGTTTTGTTAAGTGGCACGTCTATGAGAACAATCTACAAACCATAACAGCCAACACAACCCTTAACATCGGTAAAATTCAGCTTGTCTCATGTGCCAAAGTCAGGGAAAATTCGAAATTACGGATTCGCGACTCTGCGAAACCGTGGCATACATTTGCAAGATATTATATTCCATTTATAATGACATCAATAGAACTTTAAAACGAAATTAATAAAGTTATGTGATATCACACATACACACTTTGCTTTATTTACATTTAAATATAGGAAATATTAAATACAATTTACATTATTTTTAATTTGCGTGAATTTTGTTTGATTGTACACTATTTTTTAAAACGCTCCCAACAACAAAATGTAAACAAACAATCAAACGTCATCCATGACTTTGACAGTTCATTGAGCTCTGAAAAATGGCGAGAAAATCAGCTGTTCGCTGTACGCTACCTTGTTCAATAGGCGTGTTTTCGTTACACCATAAGTGCTTAATTTATATGGGGAGCTAAGCACTTTTAAGCACTATTAGTTCCCGATGAAGTTTGGTGCTTGTGTTCATGTCTTAATCGAGTATAATGTTGCCAGATTGGTCACCCTATATTTAGCAATATGGCATCCCATTTTTGGAGAGATTTTATCAATTATTGTGAATTAACGGGAAGAAGAAGAACAAAAATGGGAAATTATTTTAATATTTGCAAAAGAGTGTAAACAATTGAACATAGAATAGTAAATATATGTTTTATAAATACTTTTCACGAATTTTTTGTCTGTTTCGCACTGTTCTTTCTTCGCAACTCATGACACCATTGCTACCAGATAGTGAAAATCCGCCACTTATTGCTTATGTGCCAGTTAGTGGAGGTCAGTTGTTTTCGTTGCAAAGTGCTAAACTAAAAGTGCTAGCTTGTAACGAAAACATGCCTAATATACCTTGGGTCTGTGTCTGCTGAAAAGGGGAAAGCAGACTTCGTCTGTTATTTTAGCAACCCTATGGTTGTTATTCTAGCACACAAATTTGCCTGCTAATATAGCAAACTAAAATAGTCGTTTTAACAAATAATTTTACTATTATTCAACAGAAAAAAGCGGCTGGATTAACAAACTATATTTGTTGTTCTAGCATACGTCTTTTTCTTTTTTATTTTAATAAAAGAAATACAAATTTTATATTTTCCTGATATTTGAGAAGAGTATATCAATCAGGATTCCAACCTGAAGTAATTCAGCCCATGTATTGATAAGCGTTTCGAACTGTGAAATCTGTATGTACGCTTGATCTAAAAATATAAATGAAAAAGAAATCATTTAGTAAAATTGAATAGCAATAGGAATATCTACAAACAACACTTACCGGTCACTGGTATTAACAATTATCATCTTTTTGTCCGAAGGATAAATATAAAGAACATAAGTCGTACGACATCGACGCGAACCCTGTCAATGTGTTGGGTTCAACCTATAGACACGGTAATTGTACATGTCCAGAGCCAAATCATTGGGCAAAATTATCTTATCCGTGGATTACATCCAAATTAGACTACATTATTGCGAGTTTTTTTGGAGCCAAAAGTTGCTTCGTGACTTGGATATTAGCGACCATCGTTCGAGCATATGGAGTAAAAAAACAATGTTGCCATTTCGTTAAACGGATCACAAAAAGGAAAATACTTACGAGTTGTTGCAGGTATTTTCATTAGCGTCACACTTCCAAGAGGTGTATGCGATTTGGAAAAGTGGACAAGGAAATAAATTGCTAGTCCATCGCTTTCACAAGTTCTCTGTATGGACAGCATATATTTGCTATGAAATTTAAGTTCATCTTTTGTAGCCGTATTTAGGTAGAGGGTTTTAATAGGACACTGCTTGCTGAGAATCGCGAAAACAACCAGAAATAAGCCTTTCACAATCATAGTGAATTTAATTTGCAATTTGTGTACGCTTACCTGTTGCGACTTGATAAATTGATAACGCGGTTCTTTATGTGCCACATCCCTTAGTCCCCATTTACATGGTACATTTTTTTAAGTAACTTATCGACTTATTCTCTTTTGAAAAAGTATTTACGTTCACACACGTACTTTTTTTCAATACTTATACTTATTTTTATTTCTTTTGTTTCGGCTTTTCCTGTGTGAATTGTTGTTGTTTTCAAGTGCGAACGAAAAACACAAAACGATGAGTACGAGTACGGCATACTTTTTTCCCCCCGTTTCCGACTGCCTCTCTCGCCCACAAAACGCCGATAAGTATATTTAATACTTAAAAAAAGTATCATGTAAATGCAGACTTTCCGTACTCGTACAGATAATTTTGGAATTTAAATAAACTTTTTGACGACATATATCAACTTCGAAAAATTTATTTTACGGAGAAAACTTTATGCAAAAAGGGAACAAGATTTATGCCGCCACGATTTTTTCGCTTGAATAGGATGCATTCGCTTGTATTTGACTCCCAGGTTAATTCAACAACTTCTTGCTTTTATTTGATCATTCTTATACAAGCCCGGCAAAGAGGCGGCATCAGTCTTCCAGGCTTTTCTTCGAGCAATTTTTTTCAATTCACATTTGTTTCTACTAATAATTCCGGTATTTATGTCCTGACCCCAAGTAGTGAAGCTGCTGGTGGGCCTGGAGGTAAAGCTGGTGGTGGATCCGAAAGTGAAGCTGTAGCTGGACCTGGAGGTGAAGCTGGTGGTGGATCTGAAGGTCCTGAATTGAGCGATGAACAGAAAAGAATAGGTCAGGAGTTGTACTACAAATACAATGATCATTACCCTGATTTTTCTTAGTATGTCAATTTTACGTTGCCTAGTTGGGAAGAAATAATAAATTGGATGCCGGTAAATATGATATATATCATTAACTACAATATAATGGTCACATATATTTTTTCTAGATTAAGATCATGTCGCCAGGGATAGACCAGGCGGTCTTCGGCAAATTCAGGGATTGTTTCTCGAATCTTTCGCAGGAAGATAGAATAGTTTTTCTCACGTTCGACAAGCTTTCAATAATGAAAGATGGTGACAATGTGAAAACCGAGGCCAAATTAAGAAATTTGTAGGCCCCTTAACTCGGAAAATAAGGCCCGCCGCCAAAAATTTTATTTTATTTTTTTCTCCAAATAAGGTCCCCCACCACCTAAAAAAAATGGAAGCTATGCGAAAGGCAGAATATCGATGGATGGGCCTGGTGGTAAGTAATATTGTGATTAAACAAATCAGTACAAAATATAATTTTATTATAGCTGTTGGAGCACAGTGAAGAAAAATAAAAAGAAAGCGGTACAGTGCAACACCCAAATCTCATTCAGAAACCGCACGTTTTTTGAGGGGGCACACCTTTCTATTTGCCAAATACTATTTTTTTTCTTTTTTGTGGGTGGAAAATTTGGAGTTGTTATTTATAGTGAAGGAGACGGAAATTGAAGGAATCCAAACTGGAGTGGATTGGAACAACTTCTATAGAGAAGTTGTTCTGTTTGGATCCTTCCAAACTGAAATTAAAATAGGAGGACCGGGAAAAACGGTAGAGATAGACGAAAGTAAAGTTGGAAAGCGAAAATACCATCGGGGCCATAGAGTGGAAGGGCAGTGGGGTTTTGGTGGTGTAGAGCGTGGTAGTGGGAAATGTTTCATGTTTCCGGTGGAAAAGAGAAACAGGCAAACGTTAATTCCCATTACCAGAATCATTCCCATTCTTATTATTCAGAATCAAAAGTTCTACCTATGTTGTAAATTTTGGCCTGATCCGATGAAAAATAGGGAAGATATTGAACAATAGTCTCCAAAATTTCGGGGGCCCGTAACTCGGAAAATATGGGTCGCCGCCAAACTGGAGTGGATTGGAACAACTTCTGTAGAGAGTTGTTCTGTTTGGATCCTTCCAAACTGAAATTAAAATAGGAGGGCCGGGAAAAACGGTAGAGATAGACGAAAGAAAAGTTGGAAAGCGAAAATACTATCGGGGCCATAGAGTGGAAGGGCAGTGGGTTTTTGGTGGTGTAGAGCGTGGTAGTGGGAAATGTTTCATGTTTCCGGTGGAAAAGAGAAACAGGCAAACGTTAATTCCCATTATCAGAATCATTCCCATTCCCATTATTCAGAATCAAAATTTCTACCTATGTTGTACATTTTGGACTGATCCGATGAAAAATAGGGAAGATATTGAATAAATTTCGGGGGCCCGCAACTCGGAAAATATGGGTCGCCCCCAATAAAATTATTTATTATTTTTTATTCAGAATCAAAAGTTCTACCTATGTTGTAAATTTTAGCCTGATCCGATGAAAAATAGGGAAAATATTGAAGAATATGTCTCCAAAATTTCGGGGGCCCGTAACTCGAAAAATATGGGTCGCCGCCAAAAAAATATTTTTTATTCAGAATCAAAAGTTCTACCTATGTTGTAAATTTTGAGCGAATTGGTTCACTTGTGCTAAACTAGATTTAAGCCTGTTTTATAAATACATTTCATGAATTTTTGTCTGTTTCACACTGTTCTTTCTACGCAACTCCTGACATCATTGTTACCAGATAGTGGAAATCCGCCACCTACCGCTTATGCGCCAGTTACTGGAAGTCAGTTGTTTTCGTTGCAAAGTGCAAAACTAAAATGGCTTGCTTGCAACGAAAACATTCCTATAATGATAATAACAAATCAAAATTGTCCATCGATTCCCGTGATCCAAAGAAGTCGTTGGTTTTAATGGATGCCGTGATTTGCCACCCTGCTTGCATTACATCAAACCCTCCCTCTTGCCGCCCTCTAACACCAGCAACCCCACGATCACATCGCCCGCCACCACAAGCGACCACACAATCACATGAAATTCCGAGGCGTCTTCAACGCAACACCCCCTTGCTTTATTTATCCCTGCTGGTCGAATACCCAAAACGACCTAATTTCTCAGCAGATGCAGGGGGACTCACAGAGGAACGTGATGAAATTCGTCCTTCTAACCCTGCTGATCCTGGAATCAGTGAACTGAATCTAGAAATCAGTAGGAAAATCAACGAATATAAGGGGAATAAATGGCTGGATTATTTGAAGGAGTGCAACCTAAGTTCCGGTATGGGTAAATTGTGGGCAACGGTTAAGTCACTCTCGAATCTAGGCAGGAGAGACGACCGGACGGGAGTCACATTTGGTGCCATCACTGTGACTGACCCGAAGAGGTGCGCGCGTCATTTATAAAACATCCCGTAACAGAGCGAAAAGGATAGTAATTAGTCGTATTCACGCTCTCCGCTGGTTAAAACCTATTAAGCAATCACAAAAAAGTCTGGAAGGCCTACATCATAGTACCTATTACGGGCTAGTACAGACAAAAAATACAAAAACAAAGGCCCTGCTTGGTCTGCATTTACATGATACTTTTTTTAAGTATTAAGTATACTTATCGGCGTTTTGTGGGCGAGAGGCAGTCGGAAACGGGGGGAGGGAAAAAGTATGCCGTACTCATCGTTTTTCGTTCGCTCTTGGAAACAACAACAATTCACACAGGAAAAGCCGAAACAAAACAAATGAAAATAAGTATAAGTATTGAAAAAAGTACGTGTGTGAACGTAAATACTTTTTCAAAAGAGAATAAGTCGAGAAGTTACTTAAAAAAAAGTAAAATGTAAATGGGGACTTGGATTTTTACCCCACCGCCTGACGGGGTTTCGTTTCGCAACGGCGACATTACTCTTACGTTTACCTAACCCAGCCTTTACTTCCACGCTTGTAGTGACAGAGTTGCAACTTTTTTAAATATAAAGCGCCCTGGAGACGATCAAATAATTCCATCAAATCTTTAAGTGTGTGGGTGCAATCGGCTTTCGTCGGCTACACGTACACTACACGTACGCGTTGTCGACTCTGTTTGATGAAAATCAAAAAATTTTGATTTTCTAATTTGATGACGTTCTATTTGATGGTCTCGCGTTATGTTTGACAAAAACAAGCTCAGTTGCGTAGTGAACGCCGACATGACAAGTGCGCGGATGAAAACTAATTTAGTGAACGCCGACATGGAGAAGTGCGCGGATGAAAAAAAGTTTCCGCTGTTTATACTAGTTTTTCATCCACTCTTTCTTTTTCCTTTTCATGTTCTCTTTCTTCTTTTTTAACAAAACTGCTGCACAAGACAACAAAAGTAAATCATCATCCGACGACGACATAGTAACCAAACACAACGAACTCAAAATACCAAGTGATGTTTGACGTATTTATTTGAACGTTTGCGGGCAACACACGAGCGCACCACACTAATACATACACACTGTTTGATGAAATTATTTGATCGTCTCCTGGGCGCTTAAATTTGTGCCTTTCAGCTGCAACGCCCGATCCATAACGGTTAATGCGTCTTATCAACCTGTTACAGTTCAAATAATATTGAAATATTTGAATAAAAATAGTTTTAAATGATTTTATAGCGACTTCAAAAATGTAATTAAATTATTGTTTTTAATTTAATAAAAAAAAAACTTTCTAATGTTTTTTTTTTACAAAAAATGTTGATGTATCAAAATGCTTTTTGTACTTCTTAAACAGTTTAAAATGACAACCTAACATTAACACAGACATAACTTACAACTTCTTATTTATGAACAAACAATAATTATATAAAACAAGAAATAAATATTATTTCGATGTGGGTATTGGCATCAGCTGAAAACCGCCACTTGAACCTAGAAATGCAAAAAGTAAAGTAATGCTTTTGTAAATGAGATGATTATAATTTACCAGTTTTTTTAGCTATCCAAGTACCACCACCACCACGGGCTGACGTAGCCCCTCTACCGCCACGACTTGTTGATCCCCGTTTCCCTCGTGCGGGTGAGCCAAAACATTTTTTGCTTCCATATTTTCTGGATGGACTTATTGCGGCTGTACTTCCGCCCCAAGCGCCGCCACTAGAAGCCGCAGATGCTTTTCTAGATTTTTTGGCACTGCCACCTCTGCCACGCCAAGTACGTTTTCGTTTTCCCCCACGATAACTGCCACTTCCACCACCACTATTCGCACTGCCCTGAGAGGCAGCTGCTCTACTCCAGTCGCCCTCATTGTCATCACAACCATCACTATCGTCGTCATCATCATCGTCATCACCATAAATATTATTATTATTGTTATGTTGATTGGGTTGTGCCTTCTCCTGTATCTCTTCCAAGTCCATTAGTATGCATAATTTTTCGGCTGCATAATTTCTTGTTATTTCCAGTAGTTTGGCACCATACTTGTCAAAGTTGGCTTTGGTAACATGCGGAATGGAACACATTTCCGCTTCAGTCTCAGGCAATTGTTCGGCCATGGCTTTTATGGCCTGTATATTCATAATACTGGCCATGGTTACGTTGCGTTGAGCAGCTATGGTACGACATAAATCCAAAAGGTCTGAATAACAACGATGATAAACATCCGTAAGCTGTTCGCTTCCTTTGGTGGCCGCCGATTTATTGCCATTAGATGACAAATCATCATTTTCCGCATTGGCTGCCCGTGCTCCACGGCCTTGTTTACGTGTTACAGCAAATTCCATGGTGAGTGATTCTTTCATTAGCTTTTCGATTTTGGGTCCCAAATAAATATACGCTTGTGGTATATCCTTGGCAAATATAAGATCTTCTCGCAAATACTCCTGGGTAACCATAATACGCAATAACCGCTGAATATCCGCTTTATCCCAGTCTTTAAGTATACCATGGTGGCGAGTTTTGTTGTGATTAAAATCGACAATTTTCTTAATATTTGATCCTTTGAGAACATCGGCTAAAATTTACAAGATGGATATGTAATTATGTAAAAAACTTTACTTCATATTATCTTCATAAAATAAAAAATGTCCCAAAAAAATACAAACTTCGGAAGAATTTTATTAGTTTATCTCCAGGAGAGACTATTAACTCCGGCGTCTTTATGACCTCGTTTACCCAAGAAGGTATGCATTTCGAGAAATACATTATTTGAATATCTTGGAGTGAGTGTCTAATTTGGGAAACATAATTCATTGCAATTCTAAAAAGCATTTTAGAACAGCGAGATGTTTTTCAATATGTTTGGCAAAACCACCCAGCAAAGTTATATGAACTATACGCTGCCATGCTTACTTACCAATATGCAATAAGGTAAACCGCGAACGACCGCTGCACAGTTCCTTCACACAATGAGCAACTTTTCGACAGTGTTCCAAAGGATTAATAACCTAAGCGAAGGTAAAACAAATGAATAATCTATAATAAGCATAATGATGGACATTGAATAAAGAGATTTCTTTTTTGTAGACAAAATTTTGTGTCGATTAAAAAATGTCTTATTAATTAATAAAAGCCTACAAGAAATTAACTCTATCCCACAATTATTTTCCTCACTCTAATAATACTTACAGTATACTGTTGTAATTTTATACAATTATCACAAGCAGTGGCACGATTCTTTAAACATTCATCTCGGGTAAAATGTTCCCCAAAATAATCCAGTTGCTGAGCTCGGCGACAATCCGTAACATTTTCACAATAACCCACAATACGATTTAAGTTCTCAATGTGAATATTTTTTACATTTGCCGTTATTGATTTGTCCACTAAAAAAAGCAAAGAATAAATTAATAACAACTAACTCCATAACAGACCCACTTACTATCCATCATTTTACGATAACGCATCATATCACTGTAATTATAATACAAAACACATTGGGCCAATTCGCCATCACGCCCCGCTCTGCCGGCTTCCTGGTAATAGCCCTCTATTGATTTTGGCAGTGAATAATGCAATACAAATCTTACATCGGGTTTATCAATGCCCATACCAAATGCTATTGTGGCACAGATAACACGATACTTGTTGGTAATCCAATCCTTTTGACGTGTCTCGCGCACACTGTCCGAGAGGCCGGCATGATAGGAACAAGCCTTAATACCAGATTTACACATACGCTGGGCCACATCATCACATTCTTTGCGAGACAAACAATAGATAATACCACTATCCTTTGAAGGGCGAGCTGCGATAAAGTTTTTAATGTCATCCACGGTGGTTGAACCCTTTTTTGGCAATACCGTATACTTAAGATTACTGCGATTAAAACTGGACAGAAACCATTTGGGGTTTTGGAGATTCAATTGTTTCAATATATCCATTCTTACACGAGGTGTGGCGGTGGCAGTCAGAGCCATTGTTGGCACTTTGGGAAAACGTTTTCTTAGTATGCCCAAACGTTTATAGTCTGGCCGAAAATCATGACCCCATTGTGATACACAATGAGCTTCATCGATAACAAAACGAGATAAGTTATTGTTATTATATAAAGTATCCAAAAGATCTTGAAATTTCGCTGAGCTGGAAATTTTTTCCGGTGTTACATACAATAGTTTAATACGAGGTGGTGAAGTTTCTAAATCACAATAAATAGCTCGTTGTTCCTGCAACGATTGGTCACCCGAAAAGTTTTTGGCATAGATCTTGAAAAAAACAAAGAAGAAAATTAAATAGTAGTACTATTTTAAGTATGTGTAATACTTACATCCAATGAAGCCATTTTATTTACTTGATCGCAAATTAATGATTTCAAAGGGCTTATGACAATTGTTACCCCCTCGGTTAAAATGGAAGGTAATTGATAACACAACGATTTGCCTCCACCCGTGGGCATCAAGACAAAACAATCGTTTCCGAGGAGAGCAGCATTAATCACCTGCAGTTGATTAGTACGAAAACTTTTAAGACCGAAATTTAAACGTAAAGCTTCCATGAGACGACTTGAATGTGGATATTTATGCCCATCAAATTCTCCAGTTATACCATCATTTTGAACATTCGAATGAAAATTGCCGGCAACTTTCTGAGCCGATGCCGTTAAGGTTGGTCGTTTACTCTCTGCTCTACTTGTTGGTGGAGTCTTTAGCATATCATTTATAAATGAAGCCCGACTTGTGCTTGGCGTATCCATATCATCGATGACTATGGTGGATGTGGAGGTACTAGGACGTGAACTATATGGGTTACTTCGGTGAGAATTATTCATAGCGGCAGCTTGTGAATGCTGGATTTCAAATTGCTCGGGATCATAAATCTAAAAAATTAAAATTGTTATTTTAATAAGACGAGAGTAGGGTGCTAGGTTCAATTTCTACAGACGACAACAAATGTAAGACACCGAGGGAATGTCCTAAGAGTTTTGGGAGAAATCTGTTTGAAGTTTTAAACCGTTCGTAGTTAAATTTTTCGATATTTAATATATATTATAATATAATTTTATATTCAAGAATTGCAATGCGCTATCATTGGCTTTGAAGGCTTATTGTATTGCTTAATAAAAATATAAAAAAATAAATATGTAATACATTTTGTGGGCCTTGTAGGCTTTAGTATTACTGTATGGAATGAATAAATAAATAGGAAAAAATCTTAGATCTATACTGCCCTCCTTAGAAAGAAAGTCGTATCTCCATTTCAGTAGCTTTGATATATTGAGCTTTTACGTTTTATAACTTTCGCGATTTTTAATTTTATGTTTATGTTGGTGACCTAAATTGGTCTAGCTGGTAAAACCGGCTGCCACCCCACCATAAATATAAACCTGAAGGAGCGAAACTTGTAAAACGTAAAAGCTAAATATCTCAAAACTTCTGAAATGGAGATAGGACTTTCTTTCTTAGGAGGGCAGTATAATAAATGTTCCCCCCCTTTTCTTTCTCAGAAGAGAAAAAAACATAAATAGTACTGATGGCGATTTTGATTCTCGAAAAGTCCAAAATTTTCTTTACCTATTTCCCGAAAACTGCACTTTTCTAACGCACTTTAGAAATTTGAAAATCGGAGTTAAGTTAAATTCGAGGAATTACATCATTTTGACCCAAAAGTTGCAAAGATTTTTCTAGTATTTCATGTCGACGGGCCAACATTTTTTCCAGAAACGAAATAGCCATAAGTCTTACCTCAAAACCGTCCTCATCCAGTTCCACTGCCTTTACTTTATTCTTATTCTCCACAGGAAAGGTAATACGTTGAGCTGATGCCTGTTCTGCAATCATTTGTTTTTGATGATCAAAATCAGCATAAGCATAACCATTAAATGCGGATTTTCTTCCCTTGAGTTCGGCATCTTGTTCCTTAATATCATTTAGCAAATCATCAAGTTCGCAATCATCTTCATCATCGCCGCCGTTGCCTTCGTCTTGCGTACTATTGCCTGTTCTATTAACTACACTATCATCACAATCGTCTAGATATATGGTCTCTTGCAAATATTTGGCTTGTATATATTCTTCGTCATAGTCATCATCATCCTCGCATAAATCATGTACCAATTCTTGTCTTATCTTCTGCAATTCCTTATTACTCGTCGAAGCAGATGCAGAGGAGGATATTGTAGACGGCTTGGTAACATTTTGTTTTTGCGGTATTAAGTCATCTTCTTCATCGGGTGCTCCATTATGATAACTTTCACATAATATGTTGTTTTTCTTTGCCGGCAGATTTTGTTGTTCAACTCTGATTTGTCTTTCCTCTTCTTCCATATCATCGATATCGAAATCTGGTTCGGGTTCGTAGTGTATGAGAGGGCGATTATTTAAACGTTTTGGTGTTTCTTCAGATGACTTTGTCAGCGTTGTTGTATTTTTTTGTTTTTGCTCCAACTTAATTTGTCGCTCCTCTTCCTCCATTTCATCAACATCAAAATCCGGTGCTTGTGAATAAGTTATTGGCGATTTATGTTGTAACTTCTTGGGCAAATTATGCTGTTTTTCTTCAGCTTTCATTTGTCTTTCCTCCTCTTCCATATCATCAATATTGAAATCTGGCTCCAATTGATGTGACATTAATGTTGCTGGATTTGCTGATGCTCTGCTTTGTTCGAAGTTCTTTTGGTTTCTACCTCCAGCTATTGCCTGTTCAACCACAGATTTGTTAAGCTGTTTTTGTTCTTGTTTTTCGAGGGAACTCTGTAAAAGTTTCGTTTTGGCTTTAAATTTTTGTCTCATTATTTTCAATTTCAAAAATGTGCCCGTTTCAAAACCAGCAATGCTGTTGAAATAATCAGCGGGTATTTGATCGACAATGTTGCAATACTTTTCCATTAAATCGCCGTAGGTGTTCTTGAAGAAGGCTAAACTGGCTTTAAGCACATGGATGTTATCCTAAAATGTATAGATGGTATTAATAATGTCTTAATTATAACTGGAATTATATGCTCACCTCATTATTGTTTGTTTTAAAGTGATGGCTTTGTGTCAGGTCACACAAATAATCGCTGAGACCATTCTCAAATACCACATTAACATCCGACTTTCTGGCTTTTTTATCCTGTCGTAAATGATCATTACTACTGCTTGTTGTTAGCTTCTTTTCTTCGACAACTTTTTCATTCAAACTTCTGCAACTATTGTCTTTTTGAATTTGCTGCTCCGGCTTATCCTCTGAACTATCGTTATCTGGACTTTCCACTTTTTCGGATTTTATTTTTATTTCTGTTTCGAAAAAAGACTTCTTTGGTTTCTTCTCTACAAATTTTTGTGTCTTATCAAGAAAATCATCAAAACTATCGGTGGATTCATTTAGATTCTGTTTAGGCTTGATATCCGCCACATTTTCTGTTTTTATTTTGACTGCCCTCTCATTTGAAACAATTGTTTGCTTTTCCATAAATTTTTGGGTTTGATTAACCATATCATCAAAACTATCCGTGGATACATTTAATTCCTTTTTTGGAGTTTTTACATCCGTTCCCGACGATGTGGATGATGATTGGGCCGTGGAACCTTTAACTGGAGTTAATGTATATTTACTACGTTCCTTCGCAGCCTTCTCTATACTTTCGTTAAGGGTTTTCATAGCCGACTGATATGTTGTTTCGATATCATCGAAATTAATTTTAGATGGAGAGGGGCTGCTTAGCTTATACGATGGTGTTAGTGGTACAACCGGCCGACTATTAGTGGGCGCCTTTTTTGTTTTGGTGGGAGCCAAAGGTGACGTAGAATCATCCTCAAATAAATATTTTTTAATGAGAATACTTGTCTTTGTGTTACCGATGTTCTTATTTTCTTTACTTTTCTGTGAGTCGCTGCTTTTAGAGTTCAACTCATCTGTATCAACATCATCTTCATCTGTTCCAGAGTCTATGTATATTGGATTTATTTGCTTTGTGGCTTTTGGTTTCTCCTTTTTACCATCTATAAACAACAAACAGTAGTTAATTCACCGTTTTTCATAAATATTTTTTAGTCTATCTTACCGTTTGCCTTCGTCTGTGAACATCCAAGAAAGGAACTCAGAGACATTTGTTTAGTTTTAGGAGCAGCCACTTTTTGCGACGATAGTTTTCGTGACATTGTTAGGCGGAAGTATGATATGTACTAGTCATAAACGGATGTATTTGTTTAATGTAATTGTCATTCATTAATAGTTAATATTGAAGCAAATTACAAAATTTTAATGATAACTAGCGAAGCGAAATCAATCCGCGTAAATTCCAAATCCATCAACAACACTAAACAACAAAAAAATTACAGAAACCTTGTTGTGCGGATGTCAACTTAAATGACAATATAGAACGTCTGTCAAAAATACGCGCGCGCTATGACGTCTATTTACAGGCTGGGTTAGGCAAACGTAACCGTAACACCCCCGTAGCGTAACGAATCTGTTTCCATTTACATGTTACTTTTTTTTAAGTAACTTATCGACTTATTCTCTTTTGAAAAAGTTCACAAACGTACTTTTTTTCAAAAATTATATTTATTTTCATTTGTTTTGTTTCGGCTTTTCCTGTGTGAATTGTTGTTGTTTCCAAGTGCGAACGAAAAACACAAAACGATGAGTACGACAAGCACGAGTACGGCATACTTTTTTCCCCGTTTCCGACTGCCTCTCTCGCCCACAAAATGCCGATAAGTATACTTATCATGTAAATGAAGACTCAGCTGATTCAATCTGACATATGGAAAGTCCCGATTTACACTGGCTGAATGTTCAGCAGATTATCGGCGTTTTGTTGGAGAGGGGCAGTCGGCAAGAAGGGGAAAAACTCTCCCTGAACGTTTTGAGTTCTTCGTGCAAGTTCAAAAGAGAATTTGATGAAAAGCTGCTGAAAAAACTTGGCTTGTGTAAATTGGTACAAATCGGTGTAAACGATTAGCCAACGGAAACGAAAACGGACGGCAGAATCTGCTGAAATTTGATTTGGGCGGTACGTTTACGTGCATTTGCAAACAAAATTAGTAATATAATGAAAAAAGAATACATTTATGCGAAACTTTTGAAAAGTAATGATAAATAAGTAATAAAACGATTAATTAGTAGCAAATAAATATTAAATAAAATTAATTTGTTGCTATTTATGTTGTGAATGTCTGAGTGATACAGCACGTTTTTCAAGTTTTTGGTAATTGCTCCAGCGGACAACGTTACGGCGGCGCTAAAGTTAAATTACGGTTAAGTTTGCCTAACCCGGCCTTGGTACGTCAACTTGGGCTACGATTACGTTTACGTAATCCCGTCTTCTGGCCGTCGACAAACGCCAACGACTTGGTTGTGTTTCTTCTGCCAGTGATGCATTAGTAGAATCTGACTCATCTGACATTCTAGTTATCAGACAAGGGAGAAGAAGAAAATATTCTTGATTAGTATGAAAACAAAACAAATAGACTAAAAATGAAATAATTGGTGAATCTCTTTAGAAAGTCACCTGTAATTTCTTGTTTTTGTGACTAATTTATTGGAACAGATACTCTTAGTAAAGCTTACATTAACCTCAAGCTCATGGATTTGAGTGAAGCTATTGATGATGATCAAAAATTCATCATTTACAATGATGACTTATTTGGAGAAAGTTTTCCAGTTTTCAAGGAAATCAGGTAAGTATCGTGATTCAACAAAATCGAATATCTATTTTTTAAATCGATTTCCACTGTAAACTCTCTTTCTAGGCGAATGGGAAAATTATGCGATGTAACTTTGAAGGTGAGTTAAATTGCAATTGTGGGGACTTCAAAATCATGCACGTAAAAATGTTCTCCTTTTTCTGTAAACTTATGAGGAAAAGTTATTTCTGTGATTGATTGATAGATTTGGTGAACAATAAATCCAAAAAATATTGTGGTTCTTATTAACATATGAGACATGGCTTGAAGAATTATTGTTTCATGTCATTTAAAAAACCTAGGCCACTTGTATATGCAAGGTTGATGATGAAGGCAATTTTCCAATTCTCAATGTTAAATACCTACTGTGTTTTCAATGTTCATTCTATTTTTCAATATTAGTATATTATACACCTTTCAAGAATTGCAGCAATAGACGTAAACATATTAAAAAGCTCCCCAATAGAGAACATTCCTAAAGTAGAAGTTTCCAAGTTTGCGACCCAGTATAGAGGCTTTGACCAAATTACTCGTATATACTCTTCCTTCAAGGTTGAATTTGAGGCAGAAGACGTCAAAACATGAATCTCATGTGCGAGAACAAAACAAATTACGTCCAGGAACAGATATTCTTGTTAGTGTAGTTGCTAAAAATCCAATAGAAGTCGTGAAAATGTTCTGGTTATATATTCAGGACATTTCTGTAAAGCTAAGGTTTAATTTCGTAAATTTCCCGTCGTATATCCTGTTTCAATTATGCAATCGTTTAGGTTTGGTGTCGTAGACTCTACACATCAAATGCCCCAAAGAAAGAAATCGAGACGAGCAAAATAAGACCTTTTCGGGGTCAAATAAATGTCGTTACTGAACAAAAAATATTTAATAACACTCTTTATCTACTTCTTATTTTTTCTGACAAATCACTTGAACTTTTATCATAATTTGTATACCCGCTTAGAATAGGGTTATACTTTCCTTTTCCTTTGAAATATTGATCAGATCCACCGATAAGAAGACAATTGATATTCCTTCAACCATAGGAGGGATGGGGAGTATTTTAATGATGATTTCCATTCGGAAAAAAAATTGCCGTTTTCAAATTTCCAAAATGTTCTATAAAAGTCCAGTTTTCGGGAAAAGGGCAAGAAAATGTTGCATTTTTTGCTGAAACCAAATGGCCATAGGTTTATCATTTCATTTGCAATGCCTTGAAATATTGATCTGATATCCCATATGTATAATAACTATTCTTAACCGTCGTAAAAGACAAGACAATTTAGCCATGTCCGCCTGTCTATAACGCTGAAATATTTCTTACGTTGGGTCGTTTGGTATTAAAAATGACCAATTTCAGTCAATGCTTTGATTTAGATCCCCTGTAGAAGTCCCTCTCATATATTGTCATCAGAAACGAGAAAGGGCGGATCATCATATTTGAATATTTTACAGGAAAAACAAAAAACTAAATAAAATGAAAAATGTTGTTAGAAAATCGGGGTTTTCAGGCATAAAGATATGACATTTCCATCCACAAAAAGGTAATCCATTGAGAACATGGGGAGTCCCCTGCATATGTGCGAAGAGCGGCATTTTCACATGTCTGAAAGTTTCTTCATTGCGTTTGCTGTGTGGCATGCAGCTCTGTCCTACAAACACTAACCCTTTGTGGATGCAGTAACATACTCATAACATACCACTACCATACCAATATGACGACTTTAGGATTGAGAAAAACATCAGTGGTTGACTCTAGGATAGAGGAAGACCTCAATGACCGACGCTGGTATAGAGAAAGCACTCAGTGGTCGATTTAGATAGAGCAAGAAGAAAACCTAAAAGACCGACTCTAGTCAGTGGTAGATTCTGGGATCTAGGAAAACATCAGTGGTAGGATAGGGCAAGTTCTCAATGCTCGATTCTAGGATAGAAGATAGATACCCTCAGTGATCGAATCTGATATAGCGCGATCGACTCTGGGTCGATTCCAGTATAGCGCAAGACCTTCGTCGTTGACTCTAGGATAAATCAAGAAAACAGTAGTATACTCTAGGATGGAGGAAACCCTCTGTGATTGACTCGAGCATAGAGCAAGACCTCAGTGGCCGACTCTAGGATAGATATGATTGAGTGAGACCTCAGGACAACTCTACTTGGTCGAATCTAGCATAAAGGAATATCTCAGTGGTCGAATCTAGAATAAATCAAGACTTCAGTGGTCAAATAAAGCCAGACTTCAGAGGTCGACCTGAGTATCGAGGAAGACCTCAGTGGTAGACTTTAGGATAGAGCAAGACCTCGGTTGTCGACTCTAGGATAGATCAAGACCTCAGTGGTCAACTCTAAGATAGAGAAAAACTTCAATGGTCGACTCTAGAACATAGGAAGAACTTGGAGGTCAACTCTATGACAGAGGAAAACTTCAGTGGTAGACACTGGATAGAGCAAATCCTCAGTGTTTTACTCTAGTATAGGGAAAAAGTTCAGCGGTTGGACATTTTTTTTTATAAGTACACTTCTTTCTCCTCGTTCATTTCACTTTTTTTCTTCTGCATTTAGATAAATACGTTATAATTATGTACATAACGTTGTCTCATATATTTAAAAAGTTTACAGATTAATGAGAACATTTTCAAATTTGTCATCGTCGTGCGAAATTTTAACACCGAGCCGCGGGTTTGCTTTCGCAAACAAACGCCCATTGGCGGCTATACTTATTTACTTTCTTTTTGTACTCAAAATAAGGTGGAAGATCAAACATTTTCGGCCCATCGCATTGTTTTAGCCGCTACTATACCATATTTCTATGCCATGTTCACAAATAACATGGCTGAAAGTCGTATTAAGGAGATAACAATGAGAGAAATCGAACCATCTGCCCTGGAAAGTTTGATCAACTTTGCATACAGTGGTCAAGTACGCATTGATAATCAAAATGTCCAGTCACTTATGATGGGCGCATCTTTCCTACAACTCCTAAAGGTGCGTAAGGCTTGTGCAGAGTTTTTGATTTCACGCTTTCATCCCCACAACGTTCTGGGTATTCGACACTTTGCCGACTCCATGAGTTGTTCGCATTTAATAAAAGCAGCTGATAAATTTATCGACCAGAACTTCGCCAAAGTCTCACAATCCGAGGAGTTTTTAACTTTGGATTTCGAAGAGTTAATTGAATTGATCAAGAGTGACTATTTAAATGTCAAATCAGAGGAGGTGGTATTTGAAGCCTGTATGAAATGGGTGAAATATGCCGAACCAAAACGCGCGGAATTATTTCCGCAGGTCTTGGCTCAAGTGCGACTACCTCTATTATCTCCGCAATTTTTGGCCGACCGAGTGGCACGCGAGGAAATGATACGTTCGTCACATCAATGTCGTGATTTGTTGGATGAGGCTAAAGACTTCCATTTGATGCCAGAGAGAAGGGGTCTGCTGCAAAGTTTCAGGTATTTATGTATTTTAAGGTTATATGGAAATAAGCTGGATCAGCAGACAATTTTAGTTCTGTTCTTCGTGGTAGGCAGAACAAGGTAACGGAAGTAAATATTTTTATTTTTTGTTTGTGTAACAGTCTAAGTTAAATAAACCTCCTATTTTTCCCTCTCTTTGGGGGGAAGTGGGTGGTTGTTTTGAAGCCCTTATAGTGGCATTCAATCAAAGACGATCTTCCTGCAGTCTAATTAACCTGTAACATTTGAAGATAGTTGAAACCCTAAGCACTTATATATGTACATAAGTTACGAGACTATAGTTTAGTTTAAGTTAATTAAGACTTACAACATATATAATCTATATAATATAACAAAATATTTCTATTAACCCCCAATTTCACAGCCTCCGGTTAGAGCTAACTCACAATTAAGGGCCATTAACAATAAATAAATAAACTAGGTTTAAGAGCTAACTACCGGTTATAGCTGTCAAATTCCATACAATTTAACTTTCGTCATCTCTAACTCTCGGATATTTTGTTTTGTGTTAATGGGGGTAAAGAATAAAAATTTCATAGAATTTGACAGCTATAAATGTAGGTTAGCTCCTAACTGTAGGATAACCGGAGATTGTGGAATTGTCCGTAAAACACTTAAAACTAAAATGTTCATGTTCGTTTTAAAAGCAATCAACGCTTGACTACTATAGCTGAGTCTACAATGATTACACTGGTCAACATTTTTTTCATCACAGTGTTTCGCTGTCGATTTGGATATATGAGATATTATAGTTCATAGCCTTAAAGGTAGTATCTTTGAATTAGCCATAGTTCTCGCAATAAATCATGATTTCAAAAAATATCAAGGTTTGGAGACATTCTATAGCATAACTCGAGAACCATTTAGAAAAGTTTTAAAGAATCCAAAAATAATTAGCCTTCAACTTCTTCTAGTACCATTTTTCATCCGTCCAGCCGTTTCAACATGTCTTACAAAATAGTGCTAAAAATCCTTGTTTTTGAGAATATTTTAATAATTTTTGAATAAATCGAAAAATGCTCAACTATTAAATTTTTATACAGTACATCACACTTTGGTACGGGGTATTATAACGGGTGGGCAATTTTAAATTTGAATCGGCTATAAAAAAGTACTGATAATTTTTTCAAATTTCTGGTTTTATTGGAAAGGTTGAACTTCGTCATTTTTAAGGTACTAGATACACTTTTTTCGGGTAGTTTTGTTTCGCATTTTTTTCTCCTATTCAATATCTACAACTTTGCTTCAGACACAAAAGACGATCTACCGAGAAAAAATATAGAAAAAACGTTTAAAATCCACCTTGATCAAAAAATTCGTAAGGCCATTAAATTATTAAATGAGCCAACTTGACTAAACGAATGATGCAGAAGCTCTTATTTTTTGGGGCTACTTTCACTTCCAAATCTCAGAATTGAGTCCCAAATCAATGAGCTGAAAAATGCTGTACTGTTTAATGGAACACAATATCATTCATATGACTAACACGCTGGCTTGGCAGTACCTCATCCGATCTACCCAATTTATCAGTACATTTTCGATTGTTTCGGGTCGAATCTTTTCAATGGCAACTTTGATTTCATGTTTCAATGCTTCAATTGTCTCTGGATGCTTTGCGTAACATTTATCCTTAATGGCTCCCCACAGAAAATAATCCGAAGGGCTCAAATCACAAGTCAAAGTAATCGGTAATTCAAATTTTAAATTTTAAATTGCGCATCCCTTAACGTTTTTTTCATGGCAGATGTTTGTAACACCTAGAAATATTACAGCTAGATCCACTCTTAAATGTACCGATCGACTCAGGATCACTAGCTGAGTCGATCTAAGCATGTCTGTCCGTCCGTCCGTCTGTCTGTCCATCTTATCTTTTTCGTTGAGTACAGGTCGCAATTTCAATCCGATCGTGCTGAAATTTTACAGTTAGGGGTCTTTCGAACCTGGAAAGAAGCCTATTGAACTTGGTTTAAATCAGATTAAATTTAGATATAGGTCCCAAATGTATATATGTCTCGTCCGATTTGGTCCTTTAGCCCTATAGAAAATTTAGCATGGTAGAGTTTCTTGGTCCATGGACCAACATTGCTCAATTTGAAGAAAATCGGATCAGATTTGGATATAGCTCCCGTATATACAGTATCGTACTATACATATTGGACTGAACATTTTTTAAAGTTTTTTTTTCACTTATTGCGTCAATATATAGAAAATGAAGTCCGATAAAATGTTCGATTGTTTAATTTTAAATTTTGTGTATTACGAAAACGAATGACAGTTGTATTTATTCATTTGAATCTCAGAAAATATATTGGACTCCCCTTTAAAAAAACTCGGGCAAAATCGAAAGTATCCATTGCGGTGTTCGATCAAGGTGTCGAGCAATCAAAGATGATTGCAGAATAATTAGAAAACTTCGAAAGATGATGTGGTAAATGCCTGTAACCTAAAAATACGTAGTAGGGCAGTGTAGAGGAGAGGAAATGCAGCGCGTTTACTTTAAAGTCCAGCATCATTTGCTCTTCTCTGCAGTGTCCTACTACTTATTTTTAGGTTTCGGGCATTTACCACATCAACAGCCGATTTTTCTGGAATCTTTCGAAGTTTTCTAATTATCCTGCAGTCATCTTACGATACTAGATAGGGTACCAAATAGTCGACACCGCTCGACTTTAGCCTTTTTCGTATTCCAGGTGTCATTTAAAAGGGGCGGCACACATTGGAGGTACCCCTCATAATTTGTACTTTTGGCGCGATTTCATGAATGCTACTTCAATCTTCCTCAGTGATTATTCGGATCAAAATGCAGCTCTAGAAGGGAAGGCTTAGTCCAAACTACTGATATTCCAACTCAAAAAAAAATTACACCAAGTAATGTATTTGCAAACAATTGCTTATACGAGAGACTAATTAGGTCTAGTCGAGTACAAATGTTTCACACTAATGTATATAGCTCATCGAGTTGTACGTGTTAATGTGTTTAATCGGTTGTGCCGTGCCAATGCGCTTTGTTATTGTGTTTTCGTTTGTTTTATTTTGAATTATAAATCAATATTGATTTGTAACTAGAATATTATTCTGGCTTTAGACCATTTTTGACTCTATAGACTGTTATATATCAAACACATACAACTCGACGAGCTGTATAAGTGTGAAACATTTGAATTTCAATATTTGAAGACGTTCGATCACTCCTTTCGAAAGTTGTCTAGACGGACAAACTTAGCTAAAATTAATTTAAAGGTCTCAAAACGAATATGCCTCAAACACATGATATAGAATAAAGGTCATATTCATACAAAGTTTTGGAGTAAGTATTAGTTTTATTAATATTAATTAGTACGTTTTTTTTTGATAGGGTCGATTTTTAAGATTTTTTACAAAAATATCCTGTTCTTAATATCAAATATCTAGGCTGTAAGACTTTATTGAATAAAATACATATGTATGTTTCGCTTTTGAAAAATAATTAAATAAGATTATTTTCTTATACTCTTTCATTGTTGTTATACTTGCTCTATGTATGTATATCATTTAGGACTCGTCATCGTGGAGAATTTATATCGGGACAAATATATGCTGTTGGCGGTTTGGCGAGTAATGGTGAATCCGTTTCGACTGTCGAGATATACGATCCAATCACACAAAAATGGCGGATGGGCGAACAAATGTCTATGATGAGGTAAATTGTATAGTATACAATTATGTATATATTATGTATGTATGTATATGGTCAATTAGACATACACTCAATTTGAACCTTTGTAGGGAGGAGGTACAAGAATTTAGCCTGAGACAAGTGAAAATAATAACCTATACAAAATTTGAAGTCGTTAGGTCTTCCCTTTCGAGAGTTATAGTGCTCTCCAGTCAGACAGACAAGCGGAAAAAGTTACTTTAAATGTCCAGAAAGGGTTACCGCCAAACCTATATATGGTATTTGGTCACTCCTTTAATGTGTTACACCTTTTATACCCTCCTTTTAAGATAAATGAAAATAACGTCTCTGTTCTGAATTCCGATGTTCCGCTCGGAATCGAGTTTTGAGTATATATTATATAGAGCGGTATACATATGTAGTGTTATGCAACAAAAAAAATTGTTTGTGTCCGAGACCTTAAAACTAGTTCTTTTTATATGTATGTATTTATATTCGCTACTTAATTCGGCTATATTTTGCTCCCTTTGTTGCACAAAAATGGCAAATTAAGAAAATAAGTTATGAAAGAATTTAATAAAAAATACTGCGGTTTTGGATGAACAGGACGGGGAAGGGCATTGAAAAAATAAAAGAATCAAGAAAACGGAGTATTTTAATTTTGAAAACTGTCTTGTCCAAGTGAAGGAATGCCGACACAATAACTTACCAATCGGTGATAATCTTCGAAAGGAAAAGGCAAAGATATTTACATTAAGTTGTGGAATATACGGTTTCTTTGTAAGCAACGGCTTGTTATAAGGATGTCAAATAAGCCATGATTTAGGGCCTGTTTCTGTAACATATTTTCGTTCGTCTACGGCGAACGATCAAAAATCACTCAATGATTCCGAGAAATCTATAAGTCACAGCAGTTTATAATTCGTTGTGTCTATAGAAAAGCAAGTTAAGAACTTATACCTAAAATATTTCTAACCTGGGTTTTATAGAATTCAAGTAATAGTTGAGGGATTTTTGATCGTTCTCCGTAAACTAACGAAAATAAGTTACAGAACAGGCCCTTAGAGTTCCGAAAATATGCGGCGAAGGCAATGTTGAATGAATGAATGTAGCAAATGAATCGAGGGCTTAGAAAAACAACGATGGAGACACTCGAAATGAACTAAACAACAATTTTCAAACTTCCAAAATTTGCTAAGAAAGTGATGTTATCAGGATAAGGGCAATGGAAATGTTGTACTTTTTTCCCGGAAACGAATCAACAACGAAGTTAGCATTTTCTAATGCTAATCGATATGACTCGAAATGAACTAAACAACAATTTTCAAACTTCCAAAATTTGCTAAGAAAGTGATGTTATCAGGATAAGGGCAATGGAAATGTTGTACTTTTTCCCGGAAACGAATCAACAAGGAAGTCAGCATTTTCTAATGCTAATCGATAGATATAAAAGCAAATTACACTTAAAAAAACATTTATTGCTAATATAAATATGTAAATTCCACATTAATTTCCTTCTATTGAAACACTTAGATCTCGTGTCGGTGTGGCCGTAATGGATGGACAACTTTATGCATTTGGTGGTTTTAATGGCTCTGAACGTTTATCCACCGTTGAAGTATATGATCCAAGACAAAATAAATGGGCTCAAGGCAGTGCTATGAATTGTAAAAGAAGGTAGAGAGAGTAATGGGTGTTGATTTCGTCCATGAAATTCATTTTTAATTATAATTTCATTTAAGTGCTGTTGGTGTGGCTGCCCTAAATGATTGCATTTATGTATGTGGTGGCTATGATGGTGTCACTTCTTTGAATACGGTGGAGTGTTATTGTCCCAAAGCAGATCTCTGGAAAACGGTAGGAATCGTTTTTTTGTTTGCTTCTGAATAAAATGTGATTGTATTTATTCTTTAGGTGGCTCCCATGATGAAATATCGTTCGGCTGGTGGAGTGGCTGCCCTAGACAAGTATGTCTATGCTTTAGGTGGCCATGATGGTCTGTCCATCTTCGATTCCGTTGAACGTTATGATCCGGTCAATGATGTTTGGCACAAAATGAAACCAATGCTAAATCGCCGCTGTCGCCTGGGCGTGGCGGCTTTAAATGGCAAACTTTTTGCTTGCGGTGGTTACGATGGCAATTCTTTTTTGCGCTCCGTAGAGGTCTATGACCCGATCAAAGACTCCTGGTCATTGGTAACATCGATGAATTGCAAACGTAGTCGTGTGGCATTAGCTGCCAACATGGGTAAATTATGGGCCATTGGTGGTTATGATGGTGAAACCAATCTCTCCACTGTGGAAGTTTACGATCCTGAGGCAGATGTTTGGTCATTTGTGCCATCTATGTGTGCCCATAGTGGTGGAGTTGGTGCAGGCGTGATACGCAATGAATAATGAACTACAGTTATTGAACAAAAAACAACAATTATCGCTATTTATTAATTTTTAGATGTATGTATATTACACGCGACTGTCGCTTAGTTATTTAGAGATTTTATCACTATTACCTATTACCAAAAATAACTACGGAGAAGTTATTTTACTATTTCTCATTCGCTTATTTTTGTATCATTCCAAAATTTTCTAACACAAGACTTTTCGGCTTACTATCACTACGCTGAATTTCAAGATGATCTTTAAATTGTTAATGCCAAAAATTATAATAATTACATCACAAAATACTCTCTTGTTAAGTTCAAGATTAATATGTGAAAATATGAACAAAATAAATAAAATGCAATTTATCCTTTTGGAATTTAAATACATAAATAACGTAAAAAAGCTGGCTTTTTTTATTAAAGTAAATTTATAAAATTCTGGGTAAAATTAATTTTTTGCGGGACCTGGGACCAAATCACGGCATTTGATATCGAAAACTAAAATAATGACTGATTTTATTCAAAAATATAAAATAGATAAGATCCAGTTTCATCAGTTAGGTTAAGGACGCGCGACACACAACCATTGCTGGTGTGCACCAGCGGATACCATTTGGTCCATTGTTTTTATCCTGAGAAAATGAAGATAAATTAAAGAAGATGAAGAGAGCGAAGAAAATGAAGGAGGTGATGAGTATAGAGAAGAGAGAGGATGGAGGGCTTTTCAGTGGTGGGGGAGTACCAAAATATCTCCTGTTGATTCGGATGTATAGGTTGTTGCCAAACCACCCATCTTAAGCATCCTATGAAGCCCATATTTCTATCAATATCGTGGGATGACAGAGATTTAAGATTATGCATCGTGTAATCACCTAGGTAGCGATGTCTCCGTCTTGATAGAGAAGGACATTGACAGAGAAGGTGTTCGATTGTCTCCAGTTAATCTTCATCCTCACAGAGTCGACATAGTCGGCAGTATCACGCTGCCAACTTGAAGTTAGTGTTCCAACATTACAATGACCAGTCAGCGTGCCTATCATTAAGCGGATGTCCCTCTTTGTGAGGTTAAGAAGATCTTTGGTCCTAGATTTTCATATGGATGGCCGGAGAGATTTAATGATTTTACAGTCAGATCTGCTCGACCATTTCTGGTTTGACAGATCTTTGTAGAAACACTCTATGTTACTGAAGAATTCGCATAAGGGGGGATATTGTGATGGCTCAATACATGCAGAGTCCATCGCTGATCCAATTCGAGCGAGTTCGTCAGCCTTCTCGTTCCCTGCTATAGCACAGTGTCCGGGGACCCAGCACAGTCTGATTCTATCTGCCAATTGCTGCAGTTCCAATCGGCACTCATTAATCACCTTTAAATTAATAATGGCTGACTTCAGTGCCTTGAGATCAGCTTGACTGTCAACATAGACAGTTATGTCACCATGCCCGAGATTTTTTCGGTTTATCAAGCTGAGGTCTTGCAGTATAGCAAAGATCTCCGCCTGGAAAACATTTCAGGTGTCGGCTAACCTGTAGGACATATGATTGCCAAGAGATTCGCTGAAGATGCCTGCCCTGTGCCTACATCGGTCATTGAACCGTCAGTGTATATTGCATGACCCTCCAAAGGAAGGTCACCGCAAGGCCAGTCTGTTCTGGGGGGATCATTATGTCGAGGTTTGAGGAAAATTTCTGATCTGGTGACAAATAGTCTGTCGGTCCTGCCAGAACCCTTAGATCAGTATGTACCCTGGACATGAATAACAAACGTTATTTAATAAAACAGTCTCTATTGAGCTGAATTATTTAATTTCTGAATGATTTTGCGTAATACAAACTAAAAAACTTTTTGTGTATAAAACATTTTTATTAACATAATTTGTACGAATAAAAAAACAACATATAAGTACCTCAACAATTTCATAAGATCTTTACTATTCTAAAAAATTCAAGCAAAATGCTCAGGACTTCATTCATAATAATTCATGTAAGATTTATAATTAAGTTTTAAATGTCTATAAACCAGGCACAAACTATTATCTATCAATGAGCAGGTAGCAATTTATATGCCGAAAATGTAAAATACGTGATTCTGTTTTTAATTTTTTCTCAAAAAAAGCAAAGCAGTGTCTTTTATATTATAAGTACTAGATTATTTAATAGATAGCCTCCAATGGCAAATATATTCAATACCTGAACAATATTTAGATTTATGACATAGAAAGGGAAGCATTAGTGCACTAGAGAGTAAATTGTTAAAATTTCAAAACATATTTTACATTAACGACAAATTTCATTATCTAAAAATTATAAAATGCAAAAATTAAAAAATCAGCTAAGGATCTACTCTTAAGTATCAGAAATAAGCTAATCATCTTCAAATCGAAATACTCCCATGGACCATATCAGTGCAGTGTCCGTCTCTATTTCTATTGAAGTTGAGGCATATGTATTCGAAGAACTCACCATACCACCGAAAAACAAACTGGCATGAGCTGGAAGCGAAGGTAAAGAGTGAAATATTGTAATTCATTTTATGAAAAGTTCGTAAGATAAAGCACTTACTTAAATTCCATTTTAAACCAGTTGTTGTAACATTTGTAACCTTTTCTCCAACGGGAATTAGAGAACACCATCTCTGCTCTTCCACCAAATGTGAGGGTATATCAATGGAATGTTTGCCTGGCTGCAGTAACCATGTCAAAGAACAGCTTCCCAGTAAGTAAATATTGCAATTGTCATCATTGCGGGTGTATAAAGTATTAATATTGGACATCATTTGGTCAAAACGTCCCGAAGTGTCATGTAAAACAATAATGTCATGTAACTGCAAATATCAATTATTAAGAAAGTGCTGAATCAAATATAATTTTAAAATAACACACCTGTTTATCTTTAAGTAATGGCTTAACAATATCCACGGCTTTGCTAAAATCTGTGTGATTTTGATCAGGCGTATGTACCCTTTTAATGCCCTTTTTTGCAAAATATTCTGAAGTATCGGCAGTTATAGAATCAAAGTCCCCAGTTATTAAATCTGGATCTGATAGTTTAATAGGACAGTAGTCGTCGTTGTTTTTTAGTGACCTGATAAAATGAAGCCATCGATTCGCCCCTCCATCCACACAACATCGCAATGAAGCTACAACAGTAACGAATAATAATTACAGTTTACATAATATTTCTTTAATCACTGATTGATTGCCTTTAATTGAAGTGTTTACCATTTTCCCACAAATTTTTAACCACATGAGTTGGAATTTTTATTTCTCGATTTATTACCAGACATCCATGACCTCGACGAGCAGCTTTGTAGGGATCACTTAGAATAGTTTCTGGCTGCCATTGGTGTACACGGTTAAGCTGCTCCTGGAAACCTCCATTAGTTCTACAAGAATTATCTACCATTCCTAGATGTCTGCTGGTAACTATTGTTGTTTTGAATAATTTAAGTGCTGTGTAGTGTTGGTGGTGTGTTCTTGCTATGATTATCAGCTGTTTCATGTTGACAAGAGTCATTTTATCAGGCCGTTAGCTAATTTATATATGATGTAAGGCGTGTTGTTACCGGTTTGGGCAAACGAAACCGTAACGTTTGCGCAACCGGAACGTTGCCTGCTGGAGCTATTACCCAAAACTTCGAGAGGAGTCAAATAAGTCCAGATTTACACTGAACGTTCACGAAGAACTCAAAACATTCAGGGAGAGTTTTTCCCCTAACTTGCCGACTGCCTCTCCCACTTACAAAACGCCGATAATCTGCTGAACATTTAGCCAGTGTAAATCGGGAATAAGACTAACACATTCACAATTGAAATATCAATAACTTAATTTTATTTTATATTTTTTGATATTAGGCGTGTTTTCGTTACACCATAAGTGCTTAATTTGTATGGGGAGCTAAGCACTTTTAAGCACTATTAGTTCCCGATGAAGTTTGGTGCTTGTGTTCATGTCTTAATCAAGTATGATGTTGCCAGATTGGGCACCCTATATTTAGCAATATGGCATCCCATTTTTGGAGAGATTTTATCAATTATTGTGAATTAACGGGAAGAAGAAGAACAAAAATGGGAAATTATTTTAATATTTGCAAAAGAGTGTAAACAATTGAACATAGAATAGTAAATATATGTTTTATAAATACTTTTCACGAATTTTTTGTCTGTTTCGCACTGTTCTTTCTTCGCAACTCATGACACCATTGCTACCAGATAGTGAAAATCCGCCACTTATTGCTTATGTGCCAGTTAGTGGAAGTCGGTTGTTTTCGTTGCAAAGTGCTAAACTAAAAGTGCTAGCTTGTAACGAAAACATGCCTATTATGTTAACATGTTATTACTTTTTTATTATTCAATTATGAAAGTCTCACATACATTACTTTTTCTTTCATTGTTTTACTGGTTTTGTTTACAAATACACGTAAACGTACCGTCCAAATCAAATTTCTTCAGATTCAAGGACTTTAACGGTCGCGTAACTTAACGAATCAGCTGTTTCAATCTGTCCCATGGAAATAAGTGAAAACAATTATACAACGAAAAGGAAACGTAAACGAACGGCGGAACCTGCAAAACAATTAAAAAATAAATAATAGAAAATATATGTTATGAAGTTGTTGCTATATTAGGCGTGTTTTCGTTACACCATAAGTGCTTAATTTGTATGGGGAGCTAAGCACTTTTAAGCACTATTAGTTCCCGATGAAGTTTGGTGCTTGTGTTCCTGTCTTAATCGAGTATGATGTTGCCAGATTGGGCACCCTATATTTAGCAATATGTCATCCCATTTTTGGAGAGATTGTTATCAATTATTGTGAATTAACGGGAAGAAGAAGAACAAAAATAGGAAATTATTTTAATATTTGCAAAAAGAGTGTAAATAATTGAACATAGAATAGTAAATATATGTTTTATAAATACTTGTGGCAGCACCAAGACCCCTTGTTCGAATGACAAACAATCTGGCAACGTGTTAACGAACCAGAGGAGGAGAAAACAACAGCTAATACCAAGAAAAGTCTTCACAGTAAACGGTAGCATTTTTAGTAATACGAGTACTTCGTAAGATTTGTAAAATAGTTTTGTGAATGTTTTAGTCATGACACGTTTCATGTTTTCAGTAATTGCTCCTACTATCAACGTTACGATGACACTAATCGTACCTCAGCGAACCAAAAAATAGTTGCCACCGGGTGAAAAAACCGTAGCATGTGTACAGCCAGCCCTTTTGATCTGGCATCTAACAACAATCAGCGTTTTCCGTTTTTTTCGCGTCAGTTCAAGCTTTGTGAAAAAATGATAATAAACATTGGGAAACCAAAAACCCGTGCAAGAATGAACACAAAAATCCCTATGAATTTCTTCATGCCCTCGAAACTCCTTAAAAAAGGTGGCCCAACATTTTAGCACAAACACAAACCTTGAAAATTTGTTATGGAAAGTTAAGCTAGTACCGATTGCAACTAAATTGAAATAAAAATAGAAACAGATGTACAAAATGCGAAAAGCAGGCCTCATGAAGTTCATGCATAATACATATGTATATTTGAACAGTACATGATATATACATACATTCCACTGTACTGTGGTACGGGTTATTATGAGCCTCATAAGAAGAAAAACTAGACTTCGATTCGGGATCGTTCTGACTGGAAATAGCCATGATCGTCTGTCTGTCGATATATATTCCTGTGATGAGGTTCACAAATATCAACCGAGAGCCCTCTTGGGTCTAAAATGTGGTATATCCCACATATGTGTGTATAAAAGTCGTCGACAATTTCAATTATTTCAATCGGATGTTTCAAAATTTGATGGTCTTGAGCGGAATTTCTTCATGCCCTCGAAACTTCTTAAAAAAGGCACGCCTCCTTGGTGGCGTTGAAAGTTAAGCTAGTACCGATTGCAACTAAATTGCAACGCAAACATAGAAACAGATGTACAAAATACAAGAAGCAGGTGTCAGGTAGTCGGTAAGTTCAATCATAATAGTATATGTATACTTGAACACTACATAATAAATACAGCCCACTGTACTGTGGTAAGGTTATTATGACCCTCATAAGAAGAAAAACTAGACTTCGATTCGGGATCGTTCTATATATATTCCTGTGAAGAGGTTCGCAAATATCAACCGATCTTAACTAAATTTTTAAGAGCACTCTTGGGGCTGAATGGATGTTTTCAATAATGGAGTCCTATGGGAGACGCCACACCAACTTATTTTATATCTCTGTTTTTTGTTAAATGGAGCATAATGCTGTCAGATGCATCCACACCAAATGTCCAGATATATACTTGGTGCAGTGGTACTCCACGCTGGTCTGATCCCGATCATTTTTGTACCAGGCACTCTATCACATGCATATATCGTAATCTGAAAACCAAAATGACGTAACATCAAAAAATCTAAATTAATTTTATGATTGATTATAGTCTATTAGACTACACTGCACATTCCAACAAAATTTCAGAGTTCAATATCTAAAATTGCCCATTTTATGCGTGCAATTTAAAATGACGTAACAGCAAAGATCATTAAAAAAGGGGAAAGATTCATAAAATGTTACTTTCTTATTCAGAATATACCACACCTAGGTTTTTTAGGTTTAATTTAACTGGATTTGTTCTTTGATTTCGCCTTAATAGTCTGGAAATCCATAAATCTGGTCAAAATCTTAAAATTACAAGGTAAAGTAATTTTAAGATTTTGACCAGATTTTGACCATTTCTCCTGAAAAAGCATGAAAGCATGACGTAATTTTGGATTTCAAGTGACGATATGTATGTAGGTTACCAGCTGTCTAGCTCTAAAGCTGCTAAGCTGGCCTCGTACTATTTTTATTAAATGTTCGAATTATAATAATATAATACGTATATGTAATTTATTAGTTAATATTTTATATTTGAGGAGGTACTTTTCAAAACTTGACTATTCCAATTTTTGTTTTTTGGCACAATTTCAGAAAATGGCCCTATGTATTTAACCCGAAATCTTGATGCATTTATATATACATACGTCAAGATTAGTTATACAGACTTCACGCAATTTTATTTTCTCTGAGTTTTGAATTCAATGCTACCAAACAAAATATTATTAGAAAAATCACAACACTAAAATAAACTGGATGCATACATCAAAAATGGGGGAAAAAATCGTATTTTAAAAGTTTTTTTGTTTCCTAGGATGCACAAAAGTTTAACCATTAATATTTAGTGATGTAGTATTTTTTCCGATTACCTATGACCCATACTTTCTTTTTGCTCTTTTTTAGGTTAGGGTATGGCATACCGAGCTTCCGGTACGGCCGAAAATAGATCGTTAATTTTTTTTGCATTTTTTTCCTATTTCGTTCTCGGTTTCATCCCAAATATTCTCTATAGGATTTAAGCCAGGTATCTAGGCTAGTCCACACAAAACTAATTTTTACTAGTTTGGAAGAGAAGCGGACCTTCACCAAGCCAAGAAAATGCACCCCAATCTAGAATGCTGCCGCCACCATATTTTACCGAATTCTTAAACATAAACTTTTTCCACAATAACCACCACTAATTTTTTTGGGCGATATGAAAATTGTGGTTTTGGACGAAATGACGCTACGCATATGTGTAGTAATTCTACAATCAGCACATTAGAGGTTTCACATGCAATTGAGAAAATTCTGCATATAATCAAGCAAAAAC
This sequence comes from Eudasyphora cyanicolor, assembly GCA_963930755.1. NCBI lineage: Eukaryota > Metazoa > Arthropoda > Insecta > Diptera > Muscidae > Eudasyphora > Eudasyphora cyanicolor. Next base: position 46,139,807 of record OZ005734.1, on the reverse strand, counting down.
GATTGAAATTTTTAATTTTTTCAAAGAATGGTAGACGCTAATAATTGGGATGTTATTGTTTTTCACTTATGTTCTGAACAAAATTATTTCAATACGATTAACGTTTGCTTTATTCATTTCATTTTTTCCATTTATTGTAATATATAAAGCCTACAAGGCCAATATTCCTATATTACAGAGTAATAAACAATAATTTTGGTAAACAATTGTTCTCTAATCTAAAATACAATTATGCAGTTAATTTTCTAATGATTAAATAAAGTGTGTATTTACAAGCATACACAAAATAACAGTGGCTCCCCAGCCATGAATCAAAAAGAAGTATAAATAGTAAATAAGCAGCCCAACCAGCAACCAAAAACTAATTACTGTTAGATATAAGGTATTCAAAAATTTTATGAAAGAAAGAAATAAAGAATCAGAAAAATTACGCAGAGTAAGAGGAATGTGATTCCATATACGAGCCACTCTAACCATAAATGATCGTTCGTACAACTGAGTAGACATATGAGGAATTAAAATCTGGGGATTCCTTGTACTTCTGCAAAAAACAAAGTTATCTTTAAGTAACAGTGGTAAACCTGATTTGATAAGCCTATAAAAAGATAGTAATAAACGAAAATCAACCAGAGACTCAAATGGAAACCCCAAAAACTGGAAAGCATGATGTGATACGTGGTCATGTCGACGCAGCCCGTAAACATATCGTATTACCAAGTTGAAAATTCTTTGTACTTTAGAAAAACTATTTGCAGAAGTTCCAGATACAACTTCAATTGCATAGTAAATGTAAGGCATTAATAAAGCAAAAGCAAACCCGACGCAGTCTATTCATTTATCGTTGAATTTTATTAATACTCATTTTCAACTACATGCATCTTTTTATTTCGGTAAGGACCACAGATTACAAACGAACATAAACATACTTTTCATTTAAAAACTTTATTCGTAAACAAAGAATAGATAGATTAACAATAACTAAATGCACTTTTCGTATAAAAACGTAGTTTTTATTAAAAAACTTAAACTTGGATGGTGGTAAGTAAGTTCAATACAACTTACTTATTCTCCTTTGTAAACGGGTTTACGTTTTTCAGCAAATGCCTTCAAACCTTCCAAACGATCCTTTGTAGGTACAACTTGAGCATAGCATACTTCCTCTATGGAATATCCTGTGCTCAGATCCACTTGCATACCTTTATCTATTGCTAGCTTTGCCATCCGGACACCTACAGGGCCGTTAGGAAGTATTTCCTCGGCTATCGTTACAGCCTTGAGATAAGCAGCATCCTTAGTTTCGTTTTGTGGTACAGCATGATTAACGATACCCATTTCTTTGGCTTCTTCGCCATTAAATATCCTTCCAGTAAATATTAACTCCTTCGCCAAAGAGGGAGACAAGATGCGAGGTAAACGCTGTGTACCACCAGCTCCGGGAATAATGGCCAATTTCGTCTCTACTAATCCCATTTTAGTATTCTGTGCGGCCGTACGCATGTCACAAGCTAAAGCCATTTCTAGGCCACCACCCAAAGCGGCGCCATCCAAGGCCGCTATAACAGGCATTGGCAATTGTTCAATGGCGATTAACAATTGTCGTAGTCCGGTAACAAATTCTTTGACCTCTTCTTCTGGCATTCCCTTCCTCTCCTTTAAATCCGCACCCGCACAAAATATACCGGGAGTGAGACTTCTCAAGATGACTACGCGAGATGCATTATCACGTTTAATTTCATTGAGAATATTGGAAAATGTTTGAACAAGACCACGGCTGAAAGCGTTTTTCGCTTCAGGGCGATTTAGACCCAAGACTGTTATACCCTTTTGATCCCCATCCAATCGTTGGACTAGTACCTCCTGACCGCTGGCAGCAACCGAATAATTTGACTTACATAGAGTTGGAGAAAATCTGAGCAAAGTGGATCGAGATGACCTAACCAGACTGGGTATTAACAGTGCCATTTCCTAGTTCTGGCGAGAGATAAAATATTTTTAATGGAACTAGAATTATTATCAGGAGGCCGGTTATAAAACCATCAGATTGGTTTTTCCCAATCAGCTGTTCGAATTTGAAAAATTGGCATGTTAAGCAACAGGTTACTTCGTATAGTGTCGTGTAATATCGCGGGCGACGGCCTACGTCAAATAATGACAATTTTATGTTATAAATTATTGTGAATGAGTATTTACCCTGCCTCGTGTGATTCGGAACCTATATGGACCAGCAACATTTTAAGGGCCATAATAAACTAGGTTTAAGAGCTAACTACCGGTTATAGCTGTCCATACAATTTAATTTTCGTTAGCTCTAAAGGCCCCCATAGACGAGTACTGCCGCAGGAACGGCAATATGTGTGTATTGGTGAATTTGACACAACATGAGAGTGTTTGTTTGCAGTATGAAAATCAAAATACTTTTGATTTTCAAAATGAACACATAGATGAATTTTGTTCATCATTATATGCCAGATTATTGGAAATTTTATTATAAATATGTAAACAACAAAAATTTAAAATAGTTTTGTGTGAAAAGTTAAAAAAATGGATAAATTAAATTTTGATTGATATGTGTGTATCGAAAATGTCAATCACACACGTACACAAGGGGTTCATCGGCATGAACTGCGGCAGTACTCGTCTATGGGCGCCTTAACGCTCGGTTATTTTGTTTTGTGTTAATGGTGGTAAAACTGTTAAATAAAGGCCCATTTTCTTACCTAATAATTATTTATAATTTTCTTAAAATATGTATATAAATCTGCTTCAAACGTCGACAAACTTGAAATTCCACAACGATACCAGCATCCTTTAATTAGTCGAGATTCACACTGGCAATGTTTTCCAAGCAAGTGTCAAAGTTTGCTGGAGAGAGAGGCAGGCGGAAAGAGCTCTCTGCCTCTTTCTCCTATAATCGTCACACTTGCTTGGAAAAAATTGCCTCATGCACGGCTAAAGCTAAGTACACACGATGCCAGATCGGACAATGTAATCAACCCTGTTAAAGTGCTGCAAATGTACGGATAATTACAGATTGTTAGGCAAAGGTGAATTGACAGTTCAGACGATTGCAAAAAAAAATTACAATTTCATATATTTACAATAGCCGCCTTCTTTCTATATGCGGTACGAAAAGAACATCTTGCCGGTTAATAGAGTATACTTGGAAGCACTTTCTTAATATATACTTCCTTATGAGGGAAGGTATCTTCAACTTATCATTACATTTGTAATAAAATAAATTACATATATCCCTATAAATGTTACATATTTGTATTACTTTCAGTTACTAATAATCCGAACACAGTTGTCGCGAATTAATTTTTTTTTAAATTTATGTTACACAAGATTTATG
>OZ005734.1:45491455-45528955 GCA_963930755.1 Eudasyphora cyanicolor | reverse complement strand
AATAAAATAAATAAAATAAATAAAATAAATAAAATAAATAAAATAAATAAAATAAATAAAATAAATAAAATAAATAAAATAAATAAAATAAATAAAATAAATAAAATAAATAAAATAAATAAAATAAATAAAATAAATAAAATAAATAAAATAAATAAAATAAATAAAATAAATAAAATAAATAAAATAAATAAAATAAATAAAATAAATAAAATAAATAAAATAAATAAAATAAATAAAATAAATAAAATAAATAAAATAAATAAAATAAATAAAATAAATAAAATAAATAAAATAAATAAAATAAATAAAATAAATAAAATAAATAAAATAAATAAAATAAATAAAATAAATAAAATAAATAAAATAAATAAAATAAATAAAATAAATAAAATAAATAAAATAAATAAAATAAATAAAATAAATAAAATAAATAAAATAAATAAAATAAATAAAATAAATAAAATAAATAAAATAAATAAAATAAATAAAATAAATAAAATAAATAAAATAAATAAAATAAATAAAATAAATAAAATAAATAAAATAAATAAAATAAATAAAATAAATAAAATAAATAAAATAAATAAAATAAATAAAATAAATAAAATAAATAAAATAAATAAAATAAATAAAATAAATAAAATAAATAAAATAAATAAAATAAATAAAATAAATAAAATAAATAAAATAAATAAAATAAATAAAATAAATAAAATAAATAAAATAAATAAAATAAATAAAATAAATAAAATAAATAAAATAAATAAAATAAATAAAATAAATAAAATAAATAAAATAAATAAAATAAATAAAATAAATAAAATAAATAAAATAAATAAAATAAATAAAATAAATAAAATAAATAAAATAAATAAAATAAATAAAATAAATAAAATAAATAAAATAAATAAAATAAATAAAATAAATAAAATAAATAAAATAAATAAAGTAAATAAAATAAAATTTGTAAAGTATTGTCTAATTTCATTCTGGTTTGTTGTGGGTTACTGAAATTTCTTCATTTTCTATCTATGTAATTGTTTTTTATAAAAAATAAATTTCTGTTCAAAACTATAAAATCCAACAAAATAACTTAAACCAAAAAATGTGGTTAGTGATTTCCCATTATTTTTTCTCTTTCTCCGCCACTACCAACCTTGTAATTACTAATATTTAATAAGCATTTTTTGATAAATATTTATTTTTCGAAAAAAACGAGTTTAAATTTAATACTATTACTTTACTCCCGTTTTTTGTAATCCAATCACACCACATGAACTATTTTTAAAGCAAAAAACCACCGCCGCCACCACCACTGGGCTACTAAGCGCTTTCGGCATTCAGAAAAACTGATTTTAATTTATAAGAATGTATTGTTTTGGAATTGTTTTATTTAATTTTAAGACAGAGCTACAAAAAGACACTCACTCTATATATGATGATGACTCTCTTGTAATAATGAAGTAAAACTAACAACAAAAGAAAAGAAAAGAAAAACAAACAAATAAATTAAAAATAAATAAATACAAAAATTGAATTACGAGTATTGTACAATATTTGTTATAGAATTATTTTTTTCATAAATAATCTTAAAGAAAAACAGAAAAATAAGAAGAAGAATAATGGGTATTATTGAAAATAAATTGAATAAAAACGTAAATTGTAAAAAACAGAAAGAATGAAGTGAAGTTTTAATTATTTAGTGCATGTAAAGGTAATATATTGGCAGGACATCCGCTTATCACTGAGTGGGCTCAGGATCTAATCAGGAGAAACACAATTGGATTTTGTTAAAATGATATTTTTTATTTGACCTATTTTCTTATTTTCAAATATAATTAATTTTTTATTTTTTAATATAAAAAGATCGACAGGACCAAATTTTATATACTCCTGGACACGTTCAATACCATAGGAGGACAAAACTCTGGAATTCGTAAGCAAACTGTGAGAGAAAAATTGTGATGGACATTCTAAGTGAAGTATAAATACAATTAGTTTACTAAAGTTTTTGCGTAACATTTTCTGGTGTAATTCATTGTAGGAATTATGTGCTTCATAATTACCATAGAAATTGATAAAAAATGCGTTTTTATTCTTAACAATTTTTATATTCATATACTTTAAAAAAAAGACTTCTTTCTATTATTTAATAATTGTAGAAATTTATAAGAAAAAGAGCAAAATAGGAAAAAATGTTTATAAATTGTTTCCTATTTCTATTATTAAAAAATTGCGCAATTTTTTAATAATTGTTTTCCTATTTCGCTCTTTTCCTTATCAATTTCTATATTTATTAATTTTCAAATAAGAATTCTACCATTTAATTAGTATAGAAATGATAAGAAAAATTCTATTTTAAAAATTAATATTCAGAAAAACTCGAAATCAAATACTTTTCTAGAAAAACAAAATTGTCTAAAAAATTGAAATTCGGTAAGTTTCTTGAAAAATGCAATTACGACGAATTTTTCCAGAAAACTTAGTTTTTTCACAATTTTTTGGAAAAATGAATCTCCACGAAAGTTGCAGTAAAATGAGATTTCAACGGAATTTTCTAAAAAAAAACTAAAATTTTTCGTATGGGATTTTTTAGAAGAATAAAATTTCGACGAAATTTTCAGAAAAACTCAAATATTTTTCTAAAAAAAAAAACAAAATATTCTAAAAAATTGAAATTCGGTCGAAGTTTCTTGAAAAATACAATTACAACGAATTTTTCTAGAAAACTTAATTTTTTGGAAAAATGAAATCTCAGCGAAAGTTCAGTAAAATGAGATTTCAACGGAATTTTCTACAAAAAACTAAAATTTTTCTTACGGGATTTTTTTCGAAAAATATAATTTAAACGAAATTTTCAGAAAGACGAATATTTCAGTTTTCTAGAAATTTCGCCGTAATTTCATTTTTGAGAAACTTTTGCCGAATTTGAATGTTCTTAGAACTTTCAATTTTTTTGTCGTAATTACATTTTTCTAGAAAATACCCTTGATTTGCAATCATTCTGGAATATTATTTCAAAAAAAAATTTTTCTAGAAATGTTCGTCTAAATTGTGTTTTTCTTGAGAATTTCGTCAAAACGTCGTTTTTTATATAAATTCTTCGAAATTAATTTTTTCAGATTTTTTTTTCCAAATTAACAAATTCTAGAAAAATTCGCCGAAAATTTCTAGAAAAATTCTTTTTTGAAATAATATTCCAGAAAGACTGCAAATCAAGGGTATTTTCTAGAAAAATGTGATTACGACAAAAAAATTTAAAGTTCTAAGAACATTCAAATTCGGCAAAAGTTTCTCAAAAATGAAATTAAAGCGAAATTTCTAGAAAACTGAAATATGTACATAATTTAAAAGGAGATTTCGACGAAATTTTCTAAAAGTTTTGTGGATTAATTCGATTTTGATAACATTTTATAGAAAAATTTAATTTTGATAATTGAAAAACAAATGCAAAATCAACGTAAATTCTCATGAAAAACACAATTTAAAAGAAAACATTCTATTTTGATAAAATATTTTAGGTAAATACAAATTCTAGGACATTTTTTAGATAAATGTGATTTTTACAAAAAATTCTAAAAAATTAAAATTCGGCGAAAGTTTCTCAACTTATGGCGAAATTTTCTAAAAAACTGAAATTTTTAAAAAATTTTCTAGGAAAATAAAATGTTCACGAAAATTCAAGTAAAATGAAATTTTCTACAAAAAACTTAATTTCGACGAAATTTTATAGAATAATTCTATTTTGACGAGTCTTTCAGGAAAAATGCAATTTTGTTCGAATTTTATAAAATAATTAAATTTTGAAATTTAAAAAAAAATTTAGTTTTGACAATATTTTCTAAATATATTTTCACAAAAAATAGATTTTGAAAAATTATCTGCAATAATGACGAAATGTTTATAAAAACTTTAATCTTGTCGGAATTTTCTTTAGAAATGCTATTTCCACGAAATTGTGCAATATCGACGAAAAAAGCTAGATATGTGTGATTTCGACAAAAAATTCAAAGTTCTAAAACATTCACAATCGGCAAAAGTTTCTCAAAAATGAAATTACAGCGAACATTTTCTAGAAAATTATAATATTTAGATAATTTAAAATAAGATTTCGGCGAAATGATTTACCAAAAATGCAATTTCGATAACATTATCTGGAAAAATTCAATTTTGACTAATTGAAAATGATAACATTTTATTTTATTTCAATTATTAAATTTAATTTTGAAAATTAAAAAAAAAATGCAAATTCAACGTAAATTCTCAGGAAAAACATAATTTAGAAAAAGTGCTATTTTCATAAAATATTCTAGAAAAATACAAATTCGAGGAAATTTTCTAGAAAAATTTAATATCTACAAAATATTCTAAAAAATTTAGATTCGGCGAAAGTTTCTTGAGTTATGGCGATATTTTCTAGAAAACTGTAATTTTTACATAACTTTCTAGAAAATAAAATTTTCACCAAAATTCAAATAAAATGAAATTTCCAAGAAATTTTCTACAAAAAACTTAATTTCGACGAAATTTTCTAGAATAATTCTATTAAACATTTTTTTTCCAAAAATACAATTTGCGAAATTTTCCAGAAAAAATGCTAATTCAAAGAAATTTTTTAAAAAACGCAATTCCGACAAATTTTTGTTAGAAATAGCAATTTCAGAGAAATTTTTTAAAAAAATATTATATATGTATATGGTATTTTGACGTTTTTTGTTAGCGACAAATTTAACATAGCGATTTTTTTTAGAAAATAGTATTTCCGAGAAAATTTTCTAGAAAAATATATTTTTAGGGAAATTTTGCAGAAAAATATAATTTTTCGAAACTTGTTAGAATGTGATATTTCGACATAAATAAAAAGAAAATTACGAAAAATATTCAAGAAAAATTCCATTTCTACGATATTTTCTGAAACAAATAACCATCAAAATTGATGAAATTTTCTTAAATTTAATTTCGACCAAATTTCTAGAAAATGTAATTTTGTAAATATTATTAAGAAAACATTCAAATTCAAAGCAAATAAAAAAAATAATTATTTTTTTCTAGAAAAATGCAATTTCGACAAAACTTATTGCATATTTTTAAGAAAATATTGCCGAAATCGCATTTTTTTAGAAACATCATCAAAATTGTCTTTTTTTTAACAAAATTTTTTAGAAAATGTCAAAATTATTTTTTTTGACGGAAAATGTTGTCAAAATTGAATTTTTTGAACAATTTTGTTATCTATTTTTTTTCTAAACATTTTTTCTTTTGGAAAATTTTTCCAAAATTAAATATTTCTAAAAAATTATGAAAATATTTGGCAAAATTAAATTTTTCTAAAAAATTTCGTCAAATTATAATTTCTCTAGCAAATGTTGTCAAAATTGTATTTAATTGTTGTCAAAATTCTATTTCGTGGAATTAAATTTTTCTAAAAAATATTGACTAGTTTCCATTTTTCTAGCATTTTTCCTCAAAAAGACTGTTTTCTAGAATGTTCTCGAAAATGCTTTTTTTCAGAAAATTTCCTCGAAAATACTATTTTCTAAAAAAATTGTTGCAGAAAATTTCGTGAAAATACCATTATTTGTGGAAATTTTAAAAATAGCATTTTTTTAGAAAATTTCGTCGAAATTGAATTTTTTTAGAAAATTTCTTCGAAATTGCATTTTTTTTATAAAAAATTTCTTCGAAATTGTTTTTTTTTTCTATAAAATGTTGGCGAATATTTTTGAGCAAAATGGAATTGCAACAAAATTTTGTAGAAAAATGCATTTTCTTTAAATTTTTTGTGGAAAAATTCAATTTCGACGAAATTTATTGAAAAATGCAATTTCGATGACTTTTTTTTGAAAAATTCAATTTTTACAATTTTTTAGAAAAATTTAGTATTGCATTTTTTTTTTTTGAAAAATGGAATTTCAACAACATTGTTGAGTAAACCCGAATTTTGAAAAAATCAAAAAATCTAGGAAAGTGCACTTTCGACGAAATTTTCAAACATAATTTTGTACAACATTTTCTGGAAAAACGTTTATAATTTGTTTAGAAAAATTCTAAAAAATATTGACTAATTTACATTTTTCTAGCAAATCTCCTCAAAAATACTATTTTATAGAAAATGGCCTCGAAAATGCTTTTTTACAGAAAATATCCTCGAAAATACTATTTAAAAAAAAAAATTTGCAGAAGAATTCGTGGAAATACCATTATTTCTGGAAATTTTAAAAAATAGGATTTTTTAGAAAATTTCGTCGAAATTGAATTTTTTTAGAAAATTTCTTCGAAATTGTTCTTTTTTCTAGCAAATGTTGGCGAATATCAATTTTTCTAGAAAATGTCCTCGAAAATACTATTTATTACAATATATGTCAAAGTTAAATTTGTTGCAGAAAATTTCATGGAAATACCATTATTTATTTTTGTGGAAATTTTTCTTCTAGAAAATATTTTCTAAAGTAATTATTTATTTCTTAAAAATTTTGGCAATATTTAATTTATATACAATTTTTTTTTTAAATTGTATTTTACCGCGAAATATTCTCTAATGATGCAAATTCGTCTGACTTTTCTAAAAATACAAGTTGGACGAAATTTTCGCAAAAATACAATTTAGCAAACTTTTCGAAAAACGCAAGATTGACTAAATTTTCGAGAATAATAAAACTACAACGAAATTTTCTTCATTATTTTTGAGACGTTAGACTCTGATCTATCAGTTTTAAAACTTTAATCCTATTTTATGATTTCTGAAATAAAACTACAATTTTTCGGTATTTGGGTTTTAAATTTATTTTCAATAAATTTAAGGAGTTTTCTCTCTCTCTCTCTGTATTATATTATTTTTAATTTATATGAGTTTTTTTATCGGCTCCTTCGTCCATTACAATGAATGTTTTTTTGTTTGGTTTATTTTTTTGTTTCTGGTTGATTTTAAATGAATCCATTAATTCTATGAATTTCTGTAATTTATTATGAATAAATTTTTATGATTTTAATATATTCATTTGTTAAGTACTTTGTTTGGGTTGTTTTGAATTCGCCATTCAATTTGAATTGAATAATTCAATAATCGTATCATCGATTTTATTGAATGTTTATGTTTTCGCTTTCTGTTTTGTTTTTTTCTTTTTGTGATTTTTGTGTGGTTCAAATATTTACGACTATTTTGATAATTATTCAGACAATGACATTGATTCTACTACTGAATTTATTACATTTTAAATGAATGCTGCTGTTGTGTTGTTTGTAATTGTTTTTCTTTTTTCCTTTTTGTTTGTTTCATATGAATCGCAGTTTGCATTTATTTTTTTTCTGTTATGAATTTTCTATTTTTTGTGTTTTAATTATTAATGATGTATTTCTATATATATTTTATTTATGCATCGAGTTTTTGTATTTATGTATATAAATGGGGGGTTTTATCTCTTGTATATAATTTGCTGTTGGGGGTTTGTTTTCCTCCTCCCTTATAACTTTTACTTTTTTTTATGAGAAACGGTTTCTGTTTGTTTTTGTTTTTAAATTTACGTTTTCAATATTAAATCTATGAACGACAATTATTATTGACTTTTAAATGCGATTAACAAGGAGGCTCTTCCAGATGTTTTCGAAAAGAAATTGTCTAAACTTTAATTATACGATTTCTAGAGAATTTATATAAAAACATTTGCAAAAAATCCGATTATACTCGGAAAGAATTATTTTCATAATACTTAAGATTCTTTATTGCCTTCAAATTCGCATATATTTCGACAGTTGACAGCTCAAATCATAACAAATAAAACGAGAAACCGACAATTGACAAAATTTTTCGGAAAAATTTAATTTTGATGAAATTTTGTTGAAAAATGCAACTTTGACGAAATGTTCTAAAAAATACAATGTTAACGAAATTTTTTATAAAAACGCAATTTTGTAAAAAGTTTCTAGAAAAATGCAATTTTGTCAAAAGTTTTTAGAAAATGTTCTATAAAACTCCGATTATAACATCATTTTCTATATTAATTCAATTTCTACAAACTTTTCTAGAAATATGAAATTTTCTAAAAATTAATTTAGGTGACATTTTTTGCTTTATTCTATTTTGAACAGCTTTTTGAGAAAAAAAAAATTGCAATAAAATTTTATAGAAAAATGCATTTTCTTTGAATTTTTTAGAAAAATTCAATTTCGGCGAAATTGATTGAAAAATGCAATTTCGACGATTTTTTTTTTTGAAAAATTCAATTTTTATTTTTTTTAGAAAATGTAGTTATGGATTTTTTTTAGAAAAATTGCGTTTGAACAACATTGTTGAGTAAAAAATCTAGTAAAGTGCACTTTCGACGAAATTTTCAAACATAATTTTGTACATTTCCTGGAAAAACGCTTATAATTTGTTTAAAAAATTCTATTGAAAAATTTTTCTAGAGACGTGTTACTTTATCGGATTTTTTCATAAAAAATGTAGTTTCAACAAAATTTTCTAGAAAAACGAAATTTCAATTAAATTTTCTAGAAAAATTTTGCTTTGGAGAAATTTTGTAGAAATTGCAAATTCAACAAAATTTTTTAGAAAAAAAGCTTTTCGAAAATATTTTGTAAAAAAAATGTTTTTTCGACTAAGTTTTTGTATAAATTGAAATTTTGTTAAAATTTTCTATAAAAATTCAATTTCTTTAACAATTTGTAGAAAAATGCAACTTCGTCGAAACTGTTACTTCATCGGATTTTTTCATAAAAAATTTAGTTTCAACAAAATTTTAGAGAAAAACCAAATTTCAATTAAATTTTCTAGAAAAATGCAACTTTTGCGAAATTTTGTAGAAAAATACAATTTCGACGAAATTTTCGAAAAAAATTTCGTAAAAAATGATTTTTGGCTAAACTATCTATAAAATTAAATTAAATGTATTTCTAGAAAAAATATTTAATTTTTTTTTAGAAAAATACAAATTTGTTAAAATTTTCCAGAAAAATTAAATTTTTTTTAGAAAAATACAAGTTTTTACAAATTTTGCAGAAAAAATGCACTTTCTTCGAAATTGTCTATAAAACTGCATAGAAAAATGGATTCTCTATGAGATTTTTGAGAAAAATGCAATTTCGACGAAATTTTCTAGAAAAATTAAATTTTGAGAATTTTTTTAAATTTGAATGAATATTTTTTTTATAAAAATTCAGTTGATAAAGTTTTACTAAAGAAATGAAAATTCGTCGGATTTTTCCAAAAAATGCCTTTTCAACAAAAATGCCAGACAAGTTAAATTTTGACGATTTTTTTTTGAAAAATGTAATTTTGCGAAATTTTCTAAAAATTCAATTTTTTTAGCAAAGTTTTTATAAAAACGCAATTTTGTTTAAATTTAATAGAAAAATACAGTTTTGTTAAAATTTTGTAGACAATTTTCGACAAAACTGCGATTTTACATAATTTTATAAATTAATTAACAAGATTTTCTACAAAAAATAATTTTGATGTTCTTTTTTCTATGAAATTTTTCAAAAAAAAAAAAAAATGGTATTACAACAAAATTTTGTTGAAAAAGGCATTTTTTTTATATAAAAAAACAGACGACAATTTCTGGGAAAATATAATTTTGACTATTTTTTTTTAGAAAATTTTATTTATAAAAAATTTCGAGATAAATATATATAAGAGTGAACCTTCGATGAAATTTCTATCAATTACAACAGTTTCTGTATAAACGAAATTTTTTAATTAAATATTCTAAAACAATACTACTTTGACGAAATTTTGTAGAAAAATGCTACTTCCAAGAATTTCTCTAAAAAATTAAATGTTGGCAAAATGTTCTATAAAATGCAATATAGAAAAATGCACTTTTGACGAAATTGCGATTTTACACGATTTTCTACGAACATTTCTAGATGAGATTTCCACGAAATTTAACAAAAAAAATATTTTCGATGTTTTAGAAAAATTCAATTTCGACGAAATTTTGTAGAAAAATTCAATTTTGAAATGTTATAAAAAGATAATGGAATTTTAATTATTTTTTTTTTTGAAAAATGGAATTTCGGCAAATTTTTTGAGTAAGACCGAATTTTGAAATTTAATTTGCTCGGAATTTTTTAAAGTATTTTTAATAATTATTTATAATAATTCAATTGACACCATTTTCTAGAGAAACGATTGCAAATTCGTCGAATTTTTTTCAATAGAAGCAATTTTGACGAAATTTTCTATAAAATTGAAATTTTAGCAAATTTTCTATAAAAATTAAATATTGTAAACATTTTATAGAAACGTACAATTACTTCAAAATGTTCTAGCATAAATGCAATTACGTCAAAATTTTCTAGAAACATTCAATTTCGACGAAATTTTGTTTAAAAATCCAATTTTGAAATGTTATTAAAAAGTGCAATTTTGACAGTTTTTTTAGAAAATGATATTTCGACAAAATTTTCTTAAAACTGCAATTTTTACATAATTTTCTATAAAAATAAAATTTCTATAAACTTGTCTCAAAAAATTAAATTCGATGAATTTTTAAAAAAAAATCGAGAAAAATGAATTGCAAAAACAAATTTCTTGGAATTTTTTTTTTTAATTATTTTAGAAAAATTAAATTTCAATGAATTTTGTTAGATAAATGCAATTTGGACTAAATTTTTTAGAAAAATGCAATTTTGATTTTTTTTCAAATGTAATTTTAAATTTTTTTAGAACAAAAGTGCATTTTGAGAAAATTTTTGAGTAAATCCGAATTTTGAAAAAAAAAGAAAAGTGCGCTTTTTACGAAATTTTCAAACGTCCTTTTGTACCAAATTTTCTAGAAAATAGCGAAATTTAAGAAAAATGCGATTGCAAAAATTTTCTAGAAAATGGAACTCGTCGGATTTTTCAAAAAATGCAGTTTCAAAAAAATATTCTAGAAAAATAAAATTTCAACGAAATGTCAAAATTGTAGAAAAATACAATATTGGCGGACTTTTGTGGAAAAATCCAATTTCGGCGAAATTTTTTAGAAAAACGCAATTTCGAAATGTTTAAAAACGCAATTTTCGAAATGTTTAAATTTCCAAAAAATGAAATTTCAGCTAAATTCTCTATAAAACTGCGATTTTTACATATTTGTCAATAAAAATACAATTTCTAAGAACTAAGAAAAAATGATATTTCCAAGAAATTTTCAACAAATAATTAGCAAAAATGCAATTTTAACGAAATTTTCCAGAAAAATGCAATTTTCACAAAAATTTTTCAAAAACGAAATTTTGGAAAGAAAATGGAATAGTGCACTTCAACGAAATTTTCGACAAAATTTCCTAGAAAAACTTGGATATTTTTTATTGCAAATTCGTTCTATTATTCCAAAAAAAAAAATCAGTTCCAACGAAATATTCTAGAAAAATTTAATTTCAGCGAACAGTTCTAGAAAACAGGGCAAAAAAAAAAAGATAAATTTTCGACAAAATTTTTTAAAAAAAAGTTTTTTGTCAAAATTTTCTATAAAAAAAATAAATTTCTAGAAAAGTGCCATTTCATAAAAATTTTGCAGAAAAATGCTATTTCGGCTAAATTGTCTATAAAACTGCGATTTTTACATATTTTTCTATAGAAATACAATTTCTACAAACTCCTCTAGAAAAATTTGATTTCCAAAAAATTGTGTACAAAAATTAGAAAATATATCAATTTCAGCGAAATTTTGTAGAAAAATCTAACGTTCACAACATCTTTTAAAAACATGGAATTTTGACAAAATTTTCAAGTATAACATTATTTTGAACAAATTTATAAAATGCACTGAAAAACGTAAAATGGATAAATCCAAAAAAAATCAGTTTCAACAAAATTTGCTGAAAAATCTCGAATTTCGGCAAAATGTTCTAGAAAATGTAATTCTGACGAAGTTTTGAAGAAAAATTCAATTTAGACATATATTTTCTATAAAAATCAATTTTGTCAAAATTTTCTAGAAAAATAAAATTTCGTCAACATTTCTAGAAAATAAAATTTCTTCAAAATTTTGTAGAAAAATTCAATATCTACGAATTTATCTATAAAACTGCGGTTTTTATATAATTTCCTATAAAAATACAATTTCTACGCACCATTCTACGAAATTGGGAATTTTAAGAATTTTTTTACAAAAAAATACATTCAATGACATTTTTTGGAAAATGTTATTTCGTTGAAATTTTCAAGAAAAATATAATTACAACAAAATCTTAAAAAAATAAATTTTCTTTTGTTTTTTTTAAAAAAAAATCGACGAACTTTTTGAGTCATTCCAAATTTTGACAAATTGTCGCTTTTTAAAAAAAGACAAAATTTTCTAGAAAAATTAAATTTCAATTAAATTTTCTTGAAAAATGCGAAAGTTTATAGAAAAAATCAATTTGGACAAAATTTTCTATAAACTTCGTCAATATTTAGTAGAAAAATGTATTTTCAAAATTTTCTATAAAAAATATGTACAATTCTGTCAAAATTTTCTAGAAAAATTTCATTTCGTAAAAATTGTCTATAAAAATTAAATTTCTATTAAATTTTCCTGAAAAATGTAAAATTTTGTAGAAAAATTAAATTTTGACAACATTTTCTATAAACTTCGTCAATATTTAGTAGAAAAATGTATTTTCAAAATTTTCTAAAAAAATAGAATGTCAAAATTTTCTAGAAAAATAAAATTTTGTCAAAATTTTCTAGAAAAATAAAATTTTGTAAACTTTCCATAAAAATCCAATTTTGTCACCATTTTCTAGAAAAATAAAATTTCGTCAAAATTTTCTGTAAAAATGCAATTTCTTCTAAATTGTGTATAAAACTGAAAGTTTTACATAATTCAATGGAAACATTTTCTAGACAAAGGCAAAATCGTCATAATTTTCCAAAAAGGCAGTTTTAACGATATTTTCCAGAAAAAATAAATTTTATTTTCTAGAAATGTTAACGAAATTTTATTTTTCTTGAAAGTTTTGACAAAATTGATTTTTATAGAAAATATATGTCTAAATTGAATTTTTCTTCAAAACTTCGTCAGAATTGCATTTTCTAGAACATTTTGCCGAAATTCGAGATTTTTCAGCAAATTTTGTTGAAACTGATTTTTTTTTGGATTTATCCATTTTACGGTTTTCAGTGCATTTTATAAATTTTTTCAAAATAATGTTATACTTGAAAATTTTGTCAAAATTCCATGTTTTTAAAAGATGTTGTGAACGTTAGATTTTTCTAGAAAATTTCGCAGAAATTGATATATTTTCTAATTTTTGTACACAATTTTTTGCAAATCAAATTTTTCTAGAGGAGTTTGTAAAAATGGTATTTCTATAGAAAAATATGTAAAAATCGCAGTTTTATAGACAATTTAGCCGAAATAGCATTTTTCTGCAAAATTTTTATGAAATGGCACTATTCTAGAAAATTTTTTTTTTATAGAAAATTTTTTCAAAAATCTTTTTTTAAAAAATTTTGTCGAAAATTTATCTTTACACATTGCCTTTTCATAGAAAATTTAAAATAAAATTTCGGCAAAATATTTTATAAAAATAAAGTTTTTTCAAAATTTTCTAGAAAAATAAAATTTTGTAAAAATTGTCTATAAAAAAATTTTTTCTAGAAAAATCATTTTTTTAGAAAAATAGAACGTTAAAAAGTTTTCTAGAAAAATAAAATTTTGTCAAAATTTTCTTGAAAAATAAAATTTTGCTAAATTTTCTAGAAAAATTCGCTTTCTACGAAATTTTCTATAAAACTGGGATTTTTACATAATTTTTTATAAAAATCCAATTTCTGCGGACTTCTCTATAAAAATACAATTTCTGCGAACTTTTTTAGAAAAATGGGAATTTTATGAAATTTTCTACAAAAAAATAATTTATATGTAATTTTTTAAAAATGAAATTTTATCGAAGTTTTTATAAATTGGAATTTCGGAGATTTTTGCTGAAAAAATGCAAATGTAACCAATACTTTGATGTAACGAAAATTTCCTTCAGAGTCCCCATAGTTGTTTTGTTTATGTTCAAAAAATTTGGTTTTTCTTTTCTTCTTGTATAATTTTTGTAGTGTTTTTTATGTGTTGTTGTTTTGTAAAATATTTGTTTGTTTTGTCTGAATCGTATATTGAGTTAGATTTCTGTTGCCGTCGTTTTTTTAAAGAGATCATATAAAATTTTTATAATATTTTTTATTTTATTTAAATATTAAATTTCTAGAATTTTATTTTATTAGTATTAATTATTATGTTTGTTTTTCTTTTCTTATAATTTGTGTTGTGTATATTTTTCTATTGTTTATTTAAAGTCCAACAATTAAAGTAAATATGTTTTAATGAGAATCATTAGTTACCATTTATTTTCTTATCCAAAAAAAAAAAATTCAATAAAAAATAATTTGTTTAAAAAATAAATAAAATTAAAAAATTTGCTCCTAAAAGCAGTTATTTTAGCAGAGGATTTGTAACATAAAGTCATCTGACATAGCAATATAATAAAATTAGATAGGCTGAAGATTTTTTTTTATAATAATTCAATAAAATTTCTTCATACATTTTGGTGGTTCGTTGGTAAATTATGCTGAATTACTGAAATATTGCACTAATAGTAACATTTTGGGTATACAGAATATAGCATAAATTTGGTAAAGATGGGGGGCACATGTGTCCAGATATAAATACAAATTTTTCATTGTTATGATCTAAATAAACAAATAAGAAAATACAAAACAACTAACTGAATCAATTAATTATTTAATTTAGTCAATTAATTACATATTTAATTTAGTAAATTAATTATTTAATTGAGTCAATTAATTATTTAATTGAGTCAATTAATTATTTAATTGAGTCAATTAATTATTTAATTGAGTCAATTATTATTTAATTGAGTCAATTAATTATTTAATTGATTCAATTAATTATTTAATTGAGTCAACTAATTATTGAATTGAGTCAATTAATTATTGAATTGAGTCAATTAATTATTTAATTGGATCAATTAATTATTTAATTGAGTCAATTAATTATTTAACTAATTCGAATAATTATTTATTGGTTTAATTATTTTTTTAATTGGTTCAATTAATTTTGTAATTGATACAATTAACTATTGAATTGATTCAATAAATTATTTAATTGATTCAGTTCATTTCTAATGAAAATTAAAATCTTAATATCTGAATTCCGTATAGTTTTCGGAGCACATCCTCTTAAGTGGAATTTTTTTCGTACGACTTTTGTCCAGAGTCTAATTTACATATGCAATTGAAATATGAACATTAATTTGTATTTAATATTTTTTTCAGTTATAGTGTTAATTTTCATTACAATCTATTTATTTGATGGTTGTTTTTTTTTCATTGTTTATAAATGTTGAATATTTCTGAATGATTTTATTTTTCCATGTATTTTCTTTCTGATAAATATGTGGTTTTTGAAGTGTGTATTTTGAAGACTTATTTTTATTTGCATGAATAGAAAGTTGTAATAAAAATTGTGTCTTGTTTTCGGTTTCAATACAAATGGATTTATTGTATGTTCGAGTTGTTGTATATGGTTTTCTTTTGAGGATTTTATTTATAAAAAAATCATATTTGGTTTTTTATTTCTTCATTAAATTCTCTAACAAATCTGTAGGGGATTGTGTAAATAGTATTCTTGTATTCAATAAATAAATAACATTTTGTGTGTGTTTAAAAATGATTTATTATTTTTTTTTTGTGGTAATTAATGGTTACATTTAAAAAATAATATGTAGACATATAAATATAAATATACATATATTCTTTTCTATTAAAGTTAGACATAAAATTCTATATCGAGTGTGTGTTTGTTTAAATAGAAAAAAACAGGTTATTTGATTTACTTTTTTGATTTGATCAACGGTGTTCGTACGACGAGTTAATAAATAAATCATTTCTAAAAGCAGGTAAATAGTTTCAAATTTAAGGTTGGTTTCTTCTTCTTACTGGGTACAAAGTTGTATTTCTTTTTTTTTACATAAAATAATTATGTTAAAAAATTTTTGCTAGACAATTTTTTTTTCATTTTGTTTTTGGTTTTTGTAAATATTTACCCAGTGAAAAGGAGTACTAAGGGCTTTTGACTGAATTGTCTTTAGGTTACTTTTTAAATTTTAAAAAAAAAAAACAAATTTTTCCGATATGTGAAATCTATCGGAAAACGGTACATTTTTTGTCATTTGCCCCTCATATTTTGAGTACAACTTTTTTTGCACTGTGTAAATTCTATATTTTATATAATTGTACAAAAATAATATACATAAGAGGTTTATTTTGTAACTTTCAAAAATCATTCAAGTGGACAATGAGAGGAACTTCCAATGAAGCAATTGGGTACTGCCTAAGAAATAACAAAACGATATATGAGTATTACGTCTAAATACTGGGTTCAATTGCAACAAATTTTTTTCAATAAAAATGGCAATTAATTATTTAATTGTTTCCATTAATTACTTAATTGATTCATTTAATTATTTAAATCATTTAATTAATTATTAAATTCTTTCCATTAATTGTTCAATTAATGTAATTAATTATTTAGTTGATTCAGCTAATTATGTAATTGATTCAATTAATTATTTAATTGATTCAATTGAATATTTTATTGATTCAGTTAATTATTTAATTGATTCAATTAATTGATGTAATAAATTATTTATTTGTTTCCATTAATTATTAAATTGATTCAATTAATTATTTAATTGACTCAGTTCATTATTTAGTTTATTCAATTAATTATTTAAATCATTTAATTAATTATTTAATTCTTTCCCTTAATTGTTTGATTAATTCGATTAATTATTTATTTGACACAGTTAATTTTTTAGTTGATTCAATATATTCTTTGATTGATTCAATTAATTATTTAATTGATTCAATTAACTACTTACTTGCTTTATTTAATTATTTAAATCATTTAATTAATTATTATATTCTTTCCATTATTCATAATTGATTCAATTTATTGTTTAACTAATTCAATTCATTATTAAATTGATTCAGTTAATTATTTAATTAATTTCAGTTTATTTTGTTATTGATTCAATTATTTATTTAATTGATTCAATTAATTATTTAATTGATTCAATTAATTATTTAATTGATTCAATATATTCTTTGATTGATTCAATTAATTATTTAATTGATTCAATTAACTACTTACTTGCTTTATTTAATTATTTAAACCATTTAATTAATTATTATATTCTTTCCATTATTCATAATTGATTCAATTTATTGTTTAACTAATTCAATTCATTATTAAATTGATTCAGTTAATTATTTAATTGATTCAGTTAATTATTTAATTGATTCAGTTTATTTTGTTATTGATTCAATTAATTATTTAATTTGTTCAAATAATTATTTAATTGATTCAATTAATTGATGTAACTAATTATTTAATTGTTTCCATTAAATTGATTCAATTAATTATTTAATTGACTCAGTTCATTATTTAGTTTATTTAATTGATTCAATTAATTATTTAAATCATTTAATTTATTATTTAATTCTTTCCATTAATTGTTTGATTAATTCAATTAATAATTTGATTGATTCAATTATTTTTTTAATTGATTCAATTAATTGTTTAATTGAATAATTTAATTGATTCAATTATTTGATGTAATTAATTATTTAATTGTTTCCATTGATTATTAAATTTATTTAGTTAATTATTTAATTGATTCAATTAATTATTTAATTGACTCCGTTCATTATATTATTATAATATATAGTTTATTCAATTAATTAGTTAATTGATTCAATTAATTATTTAAATCATTTAATTAATTATTTAGTTCTTTCCATTAATTGTTTGATTAATTCAATTAATTATTTATTCGACTCAGTTAATTTTTTAGTTGATTCAATTAATTATTTGATTGATTCAATTAATTATTTAATTTTTATTTGATTAAATTAAATATTTAATTGATTCAATTAATTATTTAAATGATTCAATTAATTATTTAATTGATTCAATGAACTATTTAATTGTTTCAATTAATTATTTATTTGATTCAATTAATTATTTAATTGATTCAATTAACTACTTATTTGATTCAATTAATTTTTTTAATTTATTCAATTAATTATTTAATTTATTCAATTAATTATTTAATTTATTCAATTAATTATTTAATTGATTCAATTAATTATTTAATTTATTAATTTAATTATTTAATTGATTCAATTAATTGATGCAATGATTTATTTACTTGTTTCCATTAATTATTTAATTGATTCAATTAATTATTTAATTCTTCCCATCAATTGTTTAATGAATTCAATTTATTATTTAATTGATTCAGTTAAGTATTTGATTGATTCAAATAATTACTTAATTGATTAAATTAATTATTTAATTTTTTATTTGACTAAATTAATTATTTAATTGATTCAATTAATTATTTAATTAATTCAATTAATTATTAAATAGATTCTATTAATTATTTAATGAATTCAATTAACTATTTAATTGATTCAATTAATTATTTAATTGATTCAATTAATTAATTTAATTAATTATATAGTTAATTCAATTAATTATTTAACTGATTCAATTAATTATTTAATTGTTTCAATAAATTATTTAATTGATTGAAATGATTATTTAATTGATTCAATTAATTATGTAATTTTTTAATTGATTCAATTAACTATGTAATTTTTTAATTGATTCAATTAACTATGTAATTTTTTAATTGATTCAATTAATTATTTAATTAATTCAATTAATTATTTCATTGATCAATTAATTATTTAATTGATGCGATTAACTATTTAATTGATTCAATTAATAATTTAATTTGTTCAATTAATTGTTGAATTGTTTCCATAAATTACTTATTGATTCAAATAATTATTTAATAGGTTCAATTAATTATTTGATTTTTTCCATTAATTGTTTAATTAAATCAAATAATTATTATTTAATTGATTAAATCAATAATTCAATTAATTCAAAATAAATTATTTAATTAATTCAATTAATTACTTAATTGATTCAATTAATTATTTAATTGATTCAATTAATTATTTAATTGATTAATTTAATTATTTAATTGATTAATTTAATTATTTAATTGATGTAATTAATTATTAAATTGTTTCCATGAATTATTAAATTAATTTAATGAATTATTTAATCGATTCAATTAATTATTTATTTGACTCACTTCATTATTTAGTTTAATCAATTAATTATTTAATTGATTCAATTAATTATTTAAATCATTTAATTAATTATTTAATTGTTTAATTAATTTAATTAATTATTTACTTGACTCAGTTAATTGTTTAGTTTATTCAATTAAGTATTTGATTGATTCAATAAAATACTTAATTGATTAAATTCATTATTTAATTGATTCAATTAATTATTTAATTCATTCTATTAATTATTTAACAGATTCAATAAATTATTTTATTGAATAATCTAGACATTACAATTTTAATTCGGAGTTTTATGATTCTATTAATTTAAAAATAGACTGAATTATTGAGAAATTAATTGACTGTAAATTAGTTAAATCATCAGTCAGAATATTTATGTATGAATTTTTGTTTTGACAAACAATTTCATTAAAAAGTTTCTAAATTGTAAAATATGATCTCGCTTTCATTTATTTCATAAAAAAAATTTTATGGGGATTTGAAATTTTCAAAGAAATGCATTTTTGGGTTTTACGAAATTTGTAATTGCTCTTGAATGGCTAAACCAATTTTTTACAGAGCTTAAATCGCTTGAAGGAGAACAAATATAAGGGCTATTTTCGTGGATTTTTAATAAAAAATTTATAAATTTTGTTCGATTTTTTTCAATACTTTAATTTAAAAAAATTGCTACACCTTTATGTAGTTACGAGTCTCCCAAAACGAAAGCAGCAACTGGATTTTTGAGGTCTCAATATTTGAGTAATTTAATTCCATGTGAAGCGGATTACTTTGTTAATTGATACACTCCATTTTTTAATTGCAGACATTAACATTTTGTCCATGAGAAAAATATATATTTTTTAACTTGAAAACCATTGGCGCTACCCAGTAATTTTTTTAAAAGTTACAAAATTCTAAAAAAATTTTTATCTATTTTTTAATTTTTGGCAAAAGAGTTGGTATTTTAAATTCCAAACGGATAATCAGCAGATAACAAAATTCGTTAAGGGATAGTTTCAATATTTATTTTTTTAAATAATTACCAAATTTAATATGAATTTATTGAAATAACTAAACATTTCACAAGTCAAAAAAATATTTTTTTTAAATTAATTAATTATTTTTTTTTTGGAATTTCGGATTCGATGTTTGGAGGCTTTGGGCTGTTCTTTTTATTTTTTTGTATACAAATTTGATCTTTGAAAATGTAACATCAACCAACAAAAAATGTATTGGATATTTTTATCTTTCTTTGAGCTTTATTTTGAACTTGTGGAATGTGTTGTTTTACTTTTTTTTAATTTGTAACAAATATCTTTAGAATTTTTCTAATAACAAATTAAACTGAGTATTTTTTTTTTGCTAGGGTGTTTGTATGTATGTAAAATTATTTGGCAAAATTGGATTTGGAAAACACATTCAAAAAATTCGTATAAAAAATATTAGCAATAAATACTTAATAAGCGGAAGACTTTAAACTGAAACGAGTACATTAAATTTTAAATAAAATATAAAATTGTTGGTGATAAAGGAAGTTACCGAAAGACCATGAACTTTTGTTACAAACCTGACTTAGGCGGCTTTGCTAGACGACCACAGATATGTGAAGAGATTCCCATTACCATTTTAATTCGTTCGCCTAAAAGTATGCTATTCGATTAAATTATTGCTTTACTACACAGAAGGGTTAAGTCCCATATGTTTTGCTCGCAGAGACCATTATACGAGTATTTTCAATCTGGTATGTTCAAAAATGACCTCGCTCTGCTAATCCTTTTATGGATTGGATAATTTGTAATTGAGCAATTGTTTATTTATCTCATTTATTTGTGTTATAAATGTTAAAGTGATTTTTTAAATAATGAAAATTCAGTTTTGTTTTTGGTTATTAATAAATTGCCATTAATAAACTGTACAAATTTTGTTTGCTTACAGGTACAGAATAAAAAAAAATAATTGGCTATTAACCGAATTTGCGAATTAACTTCAATGTAAGTATTTTCTCATAATTTTCAAGCTTTTAATGTGTATAAAACAGACTAATTTTGGCGCCCGATCGGTGACAATGATTTCAATTACTGCGAATGCTTTCGATATTGTAATTACAATATATCATGCACAACTTCCTACCAAAATGAAATTTAAATCTATTCAAAAGCAAAAAACTGATTATTGGCGCCCGATCACAAACCTTCCATTTAAAATGATTGATCAACTAAAGCTGAACAAAGAGAGAAATTAAAAATATTCTCAGCAACCTGAGAGGTATAAAGAAGTCCTAACTATCTCGATCTGAAATAAACAATTAAGATGGAATATAAAGACACCCTCGCAGAAGTTTACAAATCGACTTAGAAGTGGAGAAAGCATAAACTGATCTTGGGTCTAATCACGGGACCCTTTTTGTATCGTAGTATAATATTTGCATTCTACTTATTTTGATGTAAATCAGATCTTAATCCTTTTGAGGCGATTTCCTTAAATTGCATCGACATTGGAATGAAAATAATTGAGTTGTGAGGCCTTGCTTAGAGTAAATCCGATACTATCCAGATTTAGATCTCGATCCTTTTTTCTCGGTTCAATATAGGTTTTTAATTCCCAGCAGAGCAGACCGGCAGAACAAGGGTGTCAATAAAATCTGTACCCGTTAGACGCAGTCAAATCTGTGATGTATAGCCCTACAGTATCCGGTTCATAGATTATTAAATTCCACCCAACCACTAAGTTGGTAGGAGCCAGACTTTCCCATGTTTGACAAATCTAAGTCCACCAAAGACGCATCATAAACTAAGTTCCTGAATCGTTATCTCGAAGCTGGATTCATTAGAGTTTCTGTGGTAAATTCGATGACTGAAGTCTTTTTCCATGCTATAGGTTATTATTCATAGCCTCATCTTTACTTGCTTTCCTCCTTGATGCTAGAGACGATCACTGAGATCTTCTCTTATGATGTTTCCTCTATATTGCTGTGGTCTTCTGAGATCTTATTCGCCCATGGATCATACTCTGTACAAGAGCGAATATTGGTATTCGACTATAGATATACTAGGGTCGTCCATGAGCATCATTCTACACTAGAGTCGAACATAGGTCTTACTCTATACTAAAGTCGGTCATGGGTCTCCATCTACACTGGAGTCGACCATGCGTCTTCATCTATATTATAGTCGACAATAGTTCTTCCTCTACACTAGAGTCGACTATAAGCCTTCCTCCATGCTTGAGTCATCCATAGGTCTTCCTTTATGCTAGAGTCGACCATGGGTGTTCATCTATACTAAAGTCGACAATGGATCTTCCTCTACACTAGAGTCTAACATAGGCCTTCCTCCACACTAGAATCGACCATGGGCCTTCCTCTATACTAGAGTCTACTATAGGTCTTCTTCTACACTAGAGTCGACAATCGATCTTCCTCTATACTAGAATCAACCATAGGTCTTCCTCTATACCAGAGTCGAACATAGGTTTTCCTCTACATTGAGTCCACCATACGTCAACCACTATACTAGAGTCGAACTTAGGGTTTCCTCTACATTGAGACGACCATAGGTTTTCCTCCACTAGAGTCGACCATAGGTTTTCCTCCACTTGAGTCGTCCATGGGCCTTCTTCTACACTAGAGTCAATGAAACTCCATACTATTGTCGATCACAGGTCTTCATCTATACTAGAGTCTTCTATAAGTCTTCCTCTATACTAGAGTCGACCATAGGTCTTTCTCTATACTACAGTCGACCATAGGTCTTCCTCTATACTAGAGTCGACCATAGGTCTTCCTCTGTACTAGAGTCGACTAAAGGACTTCCTCTATACTAAAGTCGACAATGGGCCTTCCTCTATACTAGACTCAACCATAGTTCTTCCTCTTTACTAGAGTCGACAACGGACCTTCCTCTATACTAGAGTCAACAATAGGTATTCCTCTATACAAGAGTCGACCATAGGTATTTCTCTAAACTAGAGTCGACCATAGGTCTTCCTTATACTAGAGTCGAACATAGAATATTAATTGTTGATCATTGGAGACAAGATCGCGAAAACTATTTCAATGAGGCCGCTATCTCCACCTTTGTTGCAAGTCAAGCAGTTCTGAACGCGATAAGTGCATGTAATATTCTTAGTTGATTCAATACCACTCGGGTTTGTCGTGGCAATCGAGTTTCGGATACAACGTTCTGTTTGTAGTTGCTGGGGACTTCGGCGGCGTCAAAAAAATGTCAGACAGACCTTCCGATATCTGATATACATATATCTCCTCTCTTGCACCTTTGGAGCACACGCCCTATATAATAAAAACCTGCTCGCAGGAGGTATCTATCCATTAGATGTTGTTTTGGATAGCGGAACCTGACCGTTGACATATTCGCCAACTTATCCAGGTGATCCTCCAGAAATATGAAGAGACACCCTGTCGCAGTTCTCTGCGCTACATTATGACTAGTCTAGATTCCTCACTGTGTCTCCTAACATATGTAGTCCTACATATTTAGCTATGGAGTGGTCAATCGCTTTGTAAGAGGTAAAAAGTACCTGTATTTGTAGTTCCATAAATGTTACTGGCAATGCTCTTCTAGAATCCTTCATATGTTTTCAATATAATCATAATGTTGAGATATGGACACATATAGGGTAGCTTGACAAATCTCTTTAAGACACGACTTGATAAGGTCATAATATCCCCCTCGTACTGAAGAGGAAAAACTGTCTACGATAGTGTCAGTTCTGACGGTACACTGCCTGATCGGCGAGCAAGCCAGGAGATTGGGAATTGAATTCAATGATTTCTGCTGAAGCTGTGTAGATGTGGAAAAAGTGGAGAGCCATGAGACCCTGTTTTGTTAGTGTCCAATGCTTGAGTAAACAACGTCTGACCTTTCAACGAATTCTGCCAAATCTGGCCGGTGCAGATATCCGTATTATAAATACCATTGTTTATCAAAGAGGGGCCAAATCACGATAACTTCAAGTAATAAACATGGGAAGTTCGATGCCTCAAAGTATGTGTTGAAGCACTGAGCAGTGATGGCTCATATATTGTTTCAATCGAACAATATATGAGTAGAACCTCATAGTCCCGATTCACACAAGGCACTCTCCTTCCTATGAACTTCCGAATTGCCGCAACTAAAGTTGTTTCGAGTGAATCGGTACATACATACATGGCACCAATGAACGATAGTTGCACAGTCATGGTGAAAGCATCAATCTTCTCCTACCGTGACAATATCGTTCTCGGAGGCCATTCACCGCCTAGATACTGGCGAGACGGAGAAACAGAACCAATAGAAATGAAGTTGAAGAAGATGTTACTAATTTGACGATTACATATTTGTCTACCTTTGTAAGTCCCACTGCTAAAACAAGCCGAGAAATCAAGTATAGTTTACTGAAACTGAAATTAGGAAACTGAGATTAGTAAGATAATGATTTATCTAACAGGACACTTTTCCTACAAGCACATCTGCACCGCATAGGACAAGCTGAAAACGTCTAATGCTGGGCATGTCGAGAAGACATTTATGGATCATTTTGTATGTCACATACAAGATTCCGATAATTCGGGTCTAACAAGTTCGGACTCATCTCAGAAAATCTGATTGAAAGATATTGAGGAAATTGGTACCCGTCTCCTCCTACCGTGACAATATCGTTCTCGGAGTTTGCCCACCGCCCATAGCAACTCAAGAACGCTATCTACCGCGAGCAATACCCGTAGTTTTGGCTAAACTACGATCGGGATCGAGCAATCGTTTGAATTCTTGAACGACTCAATCCTCTACTCGTGGCCTGATTGTGGATCTGGTCCCCATGAAATGATGGATCATTTTCTATGTCAATATCTAGCATTCGCATATACACATAGAAGATCCCAATACTTCGGGTCTGATACATTACCAGACCTGACTCATCTCACAGAATCTGACTGGGAGATACTGAGGAAATACGTGTCAAGGTAGGATTTTCTATTTTTAACTCTTGAGGGTTAAAAAAAGATCATACATTTGGAGCGCACTACAGGCCGATCCACTCTAGACACAAGACGCTAAAACGTCTCCTCTTTTTCAATCTAATCCAATTGTTGCCAGTGTGGAAATATTTAGAAGTTCCACATTTTATAGTATGGCAACTCATTTTCGAACAGATTATTGTCACTTATTTGCGAATTAAAAGATATGTAACTGAGGATAATATATTTAGTATTTGGACTAAATCACCTTTATCAAAAACGTAAATTGTGGAAGAACTACCAGATACCTGTAGTGTCAACCAAGCCGAGCCTGAGTCACAACGTAGTGACCAATACTGCATTTACTCGGATAGTTAGATTGCCATCAATTCTCTGGAGGCCACATCTTTAAATTCACAAACGACCCTCGACTGCCGCAGATCTCTTAACAATATGGCTGAGCAGTTGGACATACACATCATGTGTAGCTGGACACAGGGGTATCCCGGGGAACTGATAAACCTGCTAGGAAAGGGACGAAATTGCAAATCTTCGAAGAATTTGCATATGTTGGAGCACCACTGTTAACATGCAAGCTTTGGCTTAGGCAAGAAGAAGCACAAAAATCGGCACCTGTAGGGTAGCTAAACAAAACCGGCCAAGATATGACCTGAGAAGTTCAAAATGTCTTTTCGCACCAGAGAATAAAATACTGTCTATGTTAATGTAAGTTCTGACGGGACACTGCCTGATTGGCGAACACGCCAGTAGGTTGGTTATTCACTCCAATAAGTTCTGCAGAAACTGTGACGATGAGAAAGAAGTGGAAAGCATTGATCACTTGCTATGATACTGTCACGCTTTGGGTAAACGACGTCTGGATATACTGGGATCGGCCTTTCTGATTAGTTTAACAGATCTTTCCGGTACCGATATTAGTACTATGGATAACTTTGTATATCGAACAGGTTGGTTTGTATGAGAGGCATTTCAATCCGTATGAGAGCTGGTAAAAAAACGGCCGCCACCCTAACCTAATCGTTTTAAACTCAATATTACATTTAAAATGACAGATTGAAGCATGTGCGTATATACAT
Organism: Eudasyphora cyanicolor; assembly: GCA_963930755.1. Taxonomy (NCBI): domain Eukaryota; kingdom Metazoa; phylum Arthropoda; class Insecta; order Diptera; family Muscidae; genus Eudasyphora; species Eudasyphora cyanicolor. The sequence goes on along the minus strand of OZ005734.1, from coordinate 45,502,770 downwards.
AGTTCGCGTTAAAAAAGGCGCATGTCTTACTCATTATCGAAGTCAAATTTAAAATTTGAATTATAATTTAGAAGACTCGAGTATATTTTTCTCATGTATTCTTTTACAAAGAGACATATTTATTCCATCACTTAATATGGACTAAATAGCAGATATCTCCTTTCCATATCATATTTGTTAGCAAAAAAACTTCTGGATTTCCCGATCGACATCCCTAGTGGAAATGCATCAGTTAGTGGAAGTACGTTAGTTAGTGGAAGTACGTTAGTTAGTGGAATTACGTCAGTTCGTGGATATATGTCAGTTAGTGGAAATACGCCACTTAGTGGAGGTACGTTAGTGAGCAGGCATACGTGAATTCGTGGAAGTACGTCAGTTAGTGGAAATACGTGGTATTCCTTGCAGACTGCTACCTACCATCGCTAGCTTGTAACGAAATAATGCCTAATGCTTTTGTAGGTTAAATATTCTGTTCAACAAGTCCATATTTGCACTACTGAAGGGAATTTTGCATAATCTAAAATAGAGCCGCCTTCCTCTAAAGGTTCTTATTTACTTTTTCGTTCATTCCCTCATTACTGAGAGAATTTCAGAGTTTTTATCGGATTCTGTTTAGTTCTTCTACAGAATTTCTTTTCTTTATCACAATTTTGTATTATTTGTGTACGAATTCGATTAGCTTTTTAATTATTCAGGTCTTTCATCCTTTACCTATAAAAAACAAAATAAAAAAAATTTAAACATAAAAATTTGTATTGTGTTTGTTTGTAGTTTTTTTTCCATAAATATGTATGTATATATTTTTTGTTTTTCTTTTCAATAAATTTAATTTAGTCCCTTAATTTACGATTTTTCTTTTTTTTTGTTTGTTTTAATTTAATTTTATAACTAACAAAAAAATTCACTTATTAATTTTAAATTTAATTTAATTTATGCGACAGTTTCTTCTTATTTTGTCTATCTCGGCATTTTGTGTAAGTGTTTTACATTTCAATTTTTATTTATTACGTTACATTCTATGAAAAGTTTATTTAAGTAATGGATTTGGGTTCTTCCGTTTATATTATTTTGTTTTGTTTTTTTTTTCTTTTTATATTTTTGTTATATTAATTTTCGAAAAATTGAAAAGTTTTTGTTGTTTGTTTGTGTTTTTCTTGTTTTGGTTTTTTTAGTTTAGACTATATACAAAAAAAATAAAAAATAAAAATTAATGCAAATTGCTTTTGTTTAGCACATTTTCTGCTTGGTTTTGAGAAAAATACATGAGATTCCTAAAATGTTTGTTTGTTTCGGTTTGTGCGACTTGTGATGGGGCGAGGTGGGAGCGGTAGAGAAGACTTAAAGACTCGTCCATCCTTCCCCTCATACCATCATTCGGTTTTAACTATTTGCTTTCATTCTTCTTTTTATACTATCGATTTGATTCTACTTTCGGGTTAGCCTTTTTCGAGTTCTAAATAATTTCTAATCTTCTTTCAATCGGAAGATTCTTTGTTCTGCTTAGCATTTCCATTCTGTGCTTTTCAAGTATTATTTTTGGTTTCTTATCATTTCCATCTTCCAGGCATCCGTTTGTCCTTCCTTTCTTCCCGTCCTCTGTTTTGGTGTTTCAATAAAAATGCTGCTGTCGATGATGCTGATGCTGCGATTGTTGCTGCTGCTGTTGATGATGTTGTTGTTGCTGTTGATGATGATGTTGATGCAGTCGTTGTTGTTGCAGCTTTTGCTGTTGCTGCTGCAGTTGTTGGTGTTGCTGGCGTTGGCGTTTCCTTAAAGAATATGGTTAGTACTTCTCATCGTCCGATATTTCCCTATGGGAATTCTGTAATTCTCAGGCTTTGTACTGCTGACTTCTGACGGCACAGCACAAGCTCAAGGAGAAGGTCAAAGCCAACAATTCCAGGAAGACAACACCACCGGTAATGGCGAAGAGCAGCACCCAGTTGTCATAGATCAAATCGATCAGTTTATCCACGCAACCCTGTAAGACATAGATGAGGTAATTTACTTAGTTCCTTGTAATTTGCTACTACAAATTGTATGCGCACTTACCTGTTGATGTATGGCCGGATTTAGGGTTCCACCGAATTTCAATTTTCTTGACATTTCACAGACATTTTCCTTTAGTTCATCTTTACAGCACGATTCGGGTATGTTATAGAAGACATTCATGGACGAAATGGCAATATCGACAATATTTGTACGATCAACGTTATTGAAACGACTGGTAGCCCAATCAGCAGGACCATCAGCACCGCAGCATTTGAGCTAGAGAAAGGGAATATAGAATGGAAAATTTAATAACCACGAATAGACAAGTTAAAAAATTACTATTAACACCAAAAAAACTAAGTGTTAGTCCTAAATCTAGAGCCATTGTAAACTTCTCCTGTTTGCTGTAAGATCAGATTTTCTTCAAGTGTTCATGCTTCTTACAGGACATGAACGACAAAGCTCTGGTCCACAATTGTTCATAGCCTAGGTTTATGATAGAAACATAGACCTGAGCTTAGAATTTACAGATAAAGTATGGATGGTGTTGACCTAGGTTTGGTATAAGAAACATTTTTGGCTCTGAATATAAGAACCAGTGTTCTTGGTCCAGATTTCGTATACATTTCGCTTTAAATTTCAAACCAAAATTAGCAGTGCTAGGGCATTGGTTTACGGGACTCGTAGCTTTTCTTTATGGAATCCTAGTTTTTTGATTTTATATAAATATCTTGCCCGGGACACTTGATTCGTAGATACCCTACGGGGAATAAGGTGCCAATTTACCTAAGCCTACTGATCCCAGTACTCTTTAAATTGGTATACACCACAGATCTGATGTCATAAGTATTTATTTGTATCAATTAATCAAAGCTAAATGCACCAAACAATATTGTCGACTACTTAGAAGACGACCAGATGGATTATCTACTCCTTATCTATATACAACAAGTTGGATTATCTACGTCCTAGTAGACGACAAGATTGGTTACCTACTGCATAATAAAATACCAGTTGTTTCATTTACTGCTTAGACGTCCAACTAGGTTATATAATCCTTAGTATAGTAATCCCAGTTGGATTATCTACTTCTTAATAGAGGACCTGTTGGATTATTTACATTAATATACGACAAGTTAAGATATATATTTGTTGGTAGATGACTAGTTGAGTTATTTACTCCATAGTAGAGGACCAGTTGGGTTATCTACTCCTTAGTCGACGACCAGTTGGGTTATCTACTCCTTAGTAGAGGACCAGTTAGGTTATCTACTTCTTAGCAGAGGACCTGTTGGATTAGAAGACCATTTGGGTTATCTACTCCTTTGAAGGGGACGACTGGGATTATCTACTCCTTAGTTGACGACCAGTTGGGTTATCTACACCTTAGTAGAGGTTCAGTTGGGTTATTAACTCCTTACTAGAGGACCAGTTGGGTTATCTTCTTCTTAGTTGACGACCAGTTGGGTTGTCTACTCCTTAGTAGAGGGCCAGTTGGATTATCTACAGCTTAGTAGAGAACCAGTTGGGTTATCTGCTCCTTGGTAGATGAACAGTTGGGTTATCGACTCCTTAGTAGAGAACCAGATACGTTATATGCTTCTTAGTAGACGACCTATTGTATTATCTACTCCTTAGTTGACGACCCGTTTGGTTCTTTACTCCATAGTAGCTGATCAGTTGGGTTATCTACTTCTTAGTAGAGGACCAGTGGGGTTATCTTCTCCTTAGTTGACGACCAGTTGGGTTGTCTACTCCTTAGTAAAGGGCCAGTTGGGTTATCTAATGCTTAGTAGAGAACCAGTTGGGTTATCTACTATAAAGTAGAGGACCAGTTGAGTTATATTCTCCTTAGTAGATTACCACTACTTATCTACTCCTTAATAAAGGACCAGTTTGGTTATATTCTCCTTAGTAGACGAGAAGTTGGGTTATCTACTCCTCAGTAGGGTTATCTAATCCTTATTAGGTGACCAGTTGGGCTTTTCACTCCTTAGTGGATGACAAATTTTATCTACTTTTTATAGAAGACCTGTTGGATTATCTACTTATTGATGTAGGACAAATTGGGTTTTCTGTTCGTTGGTAGATGTCTAGTTTGGTTATTTTCTCCTTAGCAGAGGACCTGTTGGGTAATCTACTCCTAATTTGACGACCTGTTGGGTTATCTACTCCTTAGCAGAGGACCATTTGGGTTATCTACACCTTAGTAGAGGACCAGTTAGTTTATCTACTCCTTAGTGGAGGACCAGCTAGGTTATCTACTTCTTTGTAGAGGACCTTCTAGATTATCTACTCCTTATTTGACGACCAGTTGGGTTATCTACACCTTATTAGAGAACCAGTTATGTTATCTATTCTCTAGTAGAAGACCTGTTGGATTGTCTACTCCTTAGTTGATATCCTCTAGGGTTCTCTACTTCTTAGTAGAGGACACGTTGGATTATTTACTCCTTAGTTGACGACCAGTTTGGTTATTTACTCCTTAATAGATGATCAGTTTGGTTATCTACTCCTTAGTAGAGGACTAGTTCGGTCATCTTCTCCTTAGTAGATTACCAGTTTGGTTATCTACTCCATAGTAGAGGACCAAATGGGTTATCTACTCCATAGTAGAGGACCAGTTGGGTTATCTGTTCCTTGGAAGAGTACCTGTTGGATTGCCTACTACACAATATAGGACAAGTTGGGTTACCTATACGTTAATAGAGGACTAATTGGGTTATTTACTCCTTAGTTGAGGGCCAGTTGGGACCAATTTTCGAATTTCACCCACTAAATAGTAAACATTAAATTGATTTCAAATGTAACCTATGCTGTTTGACATTGAAGGTTCAGGTAATGTACACATTCTTTTAGACCCGTACTTGGATATTTAACTATGTGGCGGTGGCAATTCACCACCTCCAATGACAAAAATTCATTTAATATGGAAAATCGGTGTTTTGATCCCTGTTCTTGGTGAATTTACCACGTCTTTAGTATTGTACCTGTTAAATTTCTCGTAGGGCTTTAACAAACCAAGGATTTACCTTATTTACTTATCACAATCCCACTCCAAGCTTTTATAAAACATTATTTCAATTTCATAAAAAATGTACAGCTATACGCATGAAATCTGAAAACAGAAAACCCTAGACTTCACTTCAATTTATTCTTCTCCTACACTCTTAGAATTAATATCGAAACTCGCCTTATTTTTCAAACCTACTCTTTGTAACCATAAATTATTTTCAACTAAAATTATTACTTTAATATTCCAAAAAAAAAACAAATCTTTTAATCTTACTCAAGTCATCCATTCAATAATCTTTTGACAGGCGTTTAACTTAAAGCTATTATGTTACAAAATTCAATATCTATGTAAAGCTAAAACGTTTCATACTTACATTCTTTTGTATAGTATCAAATGTGACCGTACGCGAACTCATGCTCGATTGTCCGTATTCCTCCTGCACCGAATATTTCACTGAGGCTCGAACAATGTCGTCAAGTTTATCTCGATTATGGAATGCCCAAGCACCGGCAGCGATTTGTGCCACCATCACCACCAATATCACACAGAAGAACTGTGGAAGAGAGTGGGAGAGACAGAGAGAGAGGGGAAAAAAGATAAAATACAAAATAGTTTTTAAGAAAATTAATCAAGCACAAATTAATACAAAAGCCTGAGAAGAAAAGCGAGGAAATCACTTTGATAGGCACATAGATAGATAGCACCGCACACACAATAGACTTGTCTCTAATGAATGACTTCCATAATAGTGGGGGCGTTGCACGCTGCCTTTTTCCCAAACGGTCGGTCGATTGACAAAAGTCAGTCAGACAGTCAGTCAACCAGCCAGCCGCACAAACCTAACCCAGTCTGTGATGTGGAAAATAACATGCAACAGTTGGTCGGTAGAATGTGAGGCAATAAAATCAGTTAAATTTCATTTTCAATCACGGCAACTTGTTGCGAGAGCTTTTTTGTTGTTTTTTTGTTTGTGTTGGCAAAGCCAAAACAGTGGCAACGCCCTTTAACTTCCCACACCTAAATGCAGGCGGCGCAGACACAGAGAAACAAGTACCGGTGCTGCGATTTTTGGGGGGAAAATACTTGATACTTTGTTTAGGTGAGAACACCAACATTTTATTAGAGTGTTGAAAAAACATAAGTACTGGATCCGTTACCCTTAAAATACCTAAATGAACTAATACAATATTTATTAAAAATATATAAAATATATATCGACTATAATAAAGTCGAAGTTCTTCAGTAGTCGACTCCAGTATAGAGGAAGACCTCGTGTTCGACTCTAGTATAGATATAATCCCAATCTGACGAATCTAGTCTAAAGAAGTCCCATGTGATCGAGTCTAGAACAGAGAAAGACCTCAATAGTCTACTATATTATAGGAGGAGGACCCCACAGTGAACGACTCTAGTCTAGTGGTTGACTCAAATCTGGAAAAAGATCTCAATGATCGACTGCAGCATAGAGGAAGACCTAAGCGGTCATATTTATTATTAAGGAGGAGTAAAGAGAAAGACCTCAGTGGTGGGTCGAGTACATATCAAGACCTCAGTGGTCGATTCTAGTTTAGAGCAAGACCTCAGTGATCGACTCTAGTTTAGGGAAAAATCTCAGTGGTCGACTCTAGTCTGGAGGAAGATCTTAGTGATCGACTCTACTCTAGAAGAAGACCTCAGGGGTCGATTCTGGTTTAGAGAATAACTTCAGTGGTCGACTCTAATGTAGAAGAAGATCTCAGTGGTCGAATATAGTCTAGAGGAAGAACACAGTGGTCGACTCTAGTCTAGAAGAAGATCTCAGTGGTCGATTCTAAACTGAAGGAAGATCTCAATGGTCGACTCAGGTCTGGAGGAAGATCTCAATGGTCGACTCTAGTCTTGAGGAAGATCTCAGTGGTCGACTCTAGTCTGGAGGAGGATCTCAGTGATCGACTCTACTCTAGAAGAAGACCTCAGTGGTCGACTCTGGTTTAGAGAATAACTTCAGTGGTTGACTCTAGTCTAGAAAAAGATCTCAGTGGTCGAATATAGTCTAGAGGAAGACTTCAGTGATAGACTCTAGTCTAGAGATAGATCTCAGTGGTCGACTCTAGTTTAGAGAATAACCTCAGTGGTCGACTCTAGTCTGGAGGGAGATCTAAGTGGTCCACTCTAGTCTAGAGGAAAAACACAGTGGTCGACTCTAGTCTGGAGGAAGATTCAGTGATGCATTCTCAACTGAAGGAATATCTTAATGGTCGACTCTAGTCTGGAGGAATATCTCACCGATCGACTCTAGTCTGAAGGAAGATCTCACTGATCGATACTAGTCTGAAGGAAGATCTCACTGATCGACTCTTGTCTAGAGGAAGATCACAGTGGTCGACGCTAGTCTAGATAAAGACTTCAGTGATGGACTCTAGTCTAGAGGCAGAACTCAGTGGTCGACTGTAGTCTAGAGGAAGACTTCAGTTATAGACTCTAGTCTAGAGACAGATCTCAGTGGTCGACTCTAGTTTAGAGAATAACCTCAGTGGTAGACTCTAGTCTGGAGGAAGATCTAAGTGGTCCACTCTAGTCTAGAGGAAGATCACAGTGGTCGACTCTAGTCTGAAGGAAGATCTCATTGATCGACTCTTGTCTAGAGGAAGATCACAGTGCTCGACTCTAGTCTAGATAAAGACTTCAGTGATGGGCTCTAATCTAGAGGCAGAACTCAGTGGTCGACTCTAGGCTGGAGGAAGATTCATTGATCGATTCTGAACTGAAGGAAGATCTTAATGGTCGACTCTAGTCTTGAGTAGGATCTCACCGATCGACTCTAGTCTGAAGGAAGATCTCATTGATCGACTCTTGTCTAGAGGAAGATCACAGTGGTCGACTCTAGTCTAGATAAAGACTTCAGTGATGGGCTCCAGTCTAGAGGCAGAACTCAGTGGTCGACTCCAGACTGGAGGAAGATCTAAGTGGTCCACTCTAGTCTAGAGGAAAAACACAGTGGTCGACTCTAGTCTAGAGGTAGATCTCAGTGATCGATTCTAAACTGAAGGAAGATCTCAATGGTCGACTCTAGTCTGGAGGAAGATCTCACCGATCGACTCTAGTCTGGAGGATTATCTCACTAATCGACTTTAGTCTAGAGGAAGATCACATTGCTCGACTCTAGTCTAGAAAAAACTTCAGTTATAGACTCTAGCCCAGAGAAAGACCGCATTGTTCGCTTATAGTTTAGAGAAAGACACCTGTGGTCGACGAAGACGTCAGTGGTCGACACTAGTCTGGAGGAAGATCTCAATGGTCCACTCTAGTCTGGAGGAAGTCCTCATTTGTCGCCTTTAGTCTAGAGGAATACCTCAGTGGTCGATCTAGTATATAGGAAGACCAAAGCGGACGACTCCAGTATAGAGAAGGGCCTGAGTGGTCGGATATAGTACAGAGCGAGACCTCTGTGGTCGACTTTAACATAGAGGAAGGCCTCAGTGGTCCTCTCTAATCTAGAGGAATACCTCAGCGATCGACTCCAGTCTGGAGGAAGATCTCAGTGATTTACTCTAGTCTGAAGAGACCTTAGTGATCGACTCAAGTCTAAAACAACAACTCAGTGATCGACTCTAGTCTAAAATAACACCTCAGTGATCTACTCAAGTATAGAGGATGACCTCAGTGATCGACTCTAGTGTAGAGAAAGGCCTCTGTGATCGACTCTAGTTTAGAGAAAGACCTGAGTGGTTGACTCTAAGTTAGCAAAATACCTCAGTGGTCGACTCTAGTCTAGATGAAGATCTCAGTGGTCGACTCAAGTCTGGAGGAAGATATCAGTGATCAATTCTGCCGAAAAAATGAGTTTTGTTCCTTTTTTGACCGTACTTGACATAGTCATACATCCTGACCTCAACTATTGGAGAAAAATGTGTAGAGTCTTTTGGATTGAAAATCTGTAATATTCTGGAGAACAATTTGGATACTTCTGGTTAAAGTTATTCGAAAAAGTTGGTATCCCAGTTAGCACAGGGGAAAAACATGCCTTCAATTTTATATGTATTTAAATAGATACTTACCGACACCAGCAGACACTGTGATTCCTTGAGGACACCACAGCAGCCAAAGAAAGCACCGATTGTGATGAGCACACCAATGCCCAGGAAGACATAGAGAGCGATATAATAGTGATTATAGGACTGTGTCATTGACAGCACAAATGTGGGATCTGTCAGCATCCAGGCCGATGCTACGACAATGCCCAAACCAATGATCTGCAAGGAAAATAAATAAAATAGGAAAGAACAATTAATAAAAATGAAAAAAAATAGAAAAAATTTGCCATAACATAAATTGATGAAAAATTAAATAAGAATGGAGAATGTTTCATTGGAATGAGAAAATTAAATCCGAAGACCCAGTTTATCAAAATTTTGAGATTATTATACAAAAAATTCAAATAAAAATATACTATAAACTATTTTATATAATTTTTCTGATTTGAGAAAACCAATAAACGGTTGATGATTATGCCCCGCTCTTTTCGATATTCTTTCACTGTGCATTGGCTGACTTTTATAAAGCGATCAGCTGATTTGCTACGCTGCCGCAACGTTACGTTTATGCATGACTACTCCAGCCTTCAGATGCATGGAGATTTGATTTTATCAACATTTTTTTAGCTAGCATTCCATTGATTCAATGTGAACTTTTTTATCTTTATTTAAAAACTCATAATTTTTAAAATACATGCATATTTTCCCCATTTGATTATCATAAATTATTTGAGATTGACGAACTCAATGTTAGATAGAAATCACACAAATCATCTCAAATATCAGAGATGGCGAAGTGGTAATGTGGGTGGGAGTCTGTCCATTGGAAAAAACGAAACAATATCGTCCATAAATTGTGGGTGCTTTGTTTATTAGTCGGACTTTCTGCCTGATGTTTAGGTGGGGGTGATGCGCCAGTCAATCAGTCCCTTGATTTGAATTTTTACCCAATCTATTTGTGTGAACCCATAACAAAGTGAGAAGACCTCTTCACAAAGAAGAAATCTTCACTTCTCAGGAAGTAATACATAGCATTCAATCAACCATTCTATCTGTCCGTCCCTCCGTCACATCAAAAGTCAATTTTAGATTTTGTTTCTCTCTTAGTTTCCATGTTTTTCAGTGCAATTTCAATTGATACTTCTGTCTGTGTCTTCTTCCAAAGCTATTCCATTTGTAACATTTTCACATTTTCCCATTTTTCATGCTTAATTAGTTTGTGGCAATGAATAATGGCGGCGGCGGCGGTGGGAGTCTTTTTTGTTTTTCTCTCTCAATTCTAACAAATTTTCTAGCCTTACAAAAGACACCGAAAAATTATTTTTGGAATTTGTTTTTTTTTCGGATTTTTTGCTGTTGTGTTGTTTTGGGTGGTAATTTGAAATTTTGTTTATTTTCGTATGGGGGGCAGGGGATTTTTTTCCATTTTAATGTTATCATTTTATGTGTGGCCCACATTTTTTTGTTATGTAGTAATTAATGTAAGATGTAAACAAAATTGCAGCTTTTTTTATTGTTATTATTTCGTAAATACTTTCATTGTTGGGGCATTTGTCTGCACTTTGTTGTGCCTATATATGAATACACTGAAAGAAATGTTATTTGCTTTGTGTCATAAGATAACACATTGCATCCAGCGGGAGAAGAGTTAATGTGTAGGAAATCCCATTTCCAAGTTAATTAGAGATAACCTAGTTTTCAACTAAAAAAACTATTAAGATAAACAAATATGTGTTGCCTAAGTTAAGTCTTGTGAACAAAAAAATCACAGCCATATGTAAAAAACGACTTGTTAAATATTGTAAATGAAAATAAGTAATATAAAATAACACAAAACTAAAATAATTAAATAATAAATTAAATAATATATAACAAATACATAAAATAAATAAAATAAACAAAATGAATAAAAAATAAAATAAATAAAATATATAAAATAAATAAAATAAATAAAATAAATAAAATAAATAAATAAAATAAATAAAATAAATAAAATAAATAAAATAAATAAAATAAATAAAATAAATAAAATAAATAAAATAAATAAAATAAATAAAATAAATAAAATAAATAAAATAAATAAAATAAATAAAATAAATAAAATAAATAAAATAAATAAAATAAATAAAATAAATAAAATAAATAAAATAAATAAAATAAATAAAATAAATAAAATAAATAAAATAAATAAAATAAATAAAATAAATAAAATAAATAAAATAAATAAAATAAATAAAATAAATAAAATAAATAAAATAAATAAAATAAATAAAATAAATAAAATAAATAAAATA
>OZ005734.1:45346455-45486455 GCA_963930755.1 Eudasyphora cyanicolor | reverse complement strand
ATATTCTGTCATTATGGGGCATTAAATGAATCAAGGTAGAAAGGTGCGCAGAATACAAACAGTCCTCCAGTCCTCACTTGCATAGCATTTCACTGTGTACAGTGTCTTGAGTATCAAATTCTTTTGAAAATAAAACGAAAGCTGAACCCAAATTGTTTGGAAAATGTGGCATATATGGCTTAACCAAATACATTGGACCGTATAAAAACATAGACCTACGAGGACGGTCTCAAAATTAGCCGAACAAACAAAGAAAATACAACAAATTTTGGAAAAGTTTTCTTTATTCTCAACATAATCTCCTTCTAGCTCGATACACTTTTCCAGCGATTTTCAATAGCTTCGATTCAATATGCCTGTTTATAATAACACCTGTCCAGCTCCTGCAAATAGCCATCAACCGCCACCTCCACCTCTTCATTGCTGACGAATCTTTTTCTGCCGAGCCATTTTTTCAGATTTGGAAACAAAAAATAATCCGAGGGAGCTGAATCTGGCGAATAAGGGGCGTGGTGAAGCAATTCCAACTTTAATTCATTGATTTTGGCCATCGCAATAGTGGATGTGTGAACAGATGCATTGTCTTGATTGTGAGCAAACGCGGCACCCACATTGAGCACAGCTTTCTCATCATTAAATTTTGCGTCAATATGCGATGTATGCGAATATTTAATAGCGACATCTGTAGGAGAGCTATATCAGAATACATACATTTATGCTAAATTGTCCTTGTTAATATAAATAAAAAAGAATTTGCAAAATGTCAGACAAATCGACTGCAAAATGTGGACTTTATGTCAAACCGAGGCAAGTTTTAAAACGGACCATAGGAGGATCTTTAACAGGTCCATCTAGCGGTTTCATTTTTGGCCCCATAGATAACCCGACAGATAGTCAAGTAAGGAGTAGATAGCACAACTGGTCGTCAAATAAGAATAATAAGAAGTAGATAACCCAACTAGTATTTTAACTCTACTACGGAGTATATAACCCAACTGGTCGTCAAATAAGGACTAGATAGCGAAACTGGTCGTTTACTATGGAATAGATAAACCGCGGTCATCAACTAAGGACTAAATAGCGCAACTGATCATCATCTAAGGTGTAAAAACCCCAACTGGTCATCTACAAATGAATAACTCTACTCAACTAATTGTTTACTCCGCAGCCCTCTACTGCGGAGTAGTTTATTAGTATTTTACAAAGAAGTAGATAACCAACTAGACCTCTACAATGTAGTAGATTATCAACTGAATCTCTACCATGGAGTAGATAGTCGTCAAGTAAGCAGTAGATAACCCTAATGGTCGTTAACTAAGGAGTACATGACCCAACTGATCGTAAACTAAGGAGTAGATAACCCAGCTTGTCATCTACAAATGAATAGATAACCCAATTGGTCGTCAACTGACGAGTAGATAACTTAACTAGTTGTTTACTCGTACTAATGAGTAGATAACCCACTTGTTCGTCAAGAACTGATCGTTAAATAAGTAGTAGATAATCCAATTGGTCGTCAACGCAACTGGTCGTTAAGTAAGGACTAGATAGCGCAACTGGTCGTCAACTAAGTAGCAAATAACACAGCTGGTCATCTACTAAGGAATAGATAACCCAACTGGTCGTCAACTAAGGAGTAAATAACACAACTGATCGTAAACTAAGGAGTAGATAACCCAGCTTGTCATCTACAAATGAATAGATAACCCAATTGGTCGTCAACTGACGAGTAGATAACTCAACTAGTTGTTTACTCGTACTAATGAGTAGATAACCCACTTGTTCGTCAAGAACTGATCGTTAAATAAGTAGTAGATAATCCAATTGGTCGTCAACGCAACTGGTCGTTAAGTAAGGACTAGATAGCGCAACTGGTCGTCAACTAAGTAGCAAATAACACAACTGGTCATCTACTAAGGAATAGATAACCCAACTGGTCGTCAACTAAGGAGTAAATAACACAACTGGTCATCTACTAAGGAATAGATAACCCAACTGCTCGTTAATTAGGTAGTAAATAACATAACTGGTGCTCTTCTAAGGAATAGATAACCCATCTAGTCGTCACCTAAGGAGTAGATAACTCAACTGGTTGTTTACTAATGAGTAGATAACCCAAATGGTAATATACTTAAGAGAAGATAACCCAACTCGTGGCCAAGTAAGGAGAAGATAACCCAACTGGTCCTCAACTAGGGAGTAGATAACTCAAGTGGTCATCTACTAAAGAGAAGATAATCCAACTGGTCATCAAGTAGTGAATAGATAACTCAACTGATTCCCTATGAGGGAACAGATACCACTAAACGTATGCTACATAGTAGATGTCTATGATATAGTCATATGAATATAATCTGAGAGGTAGATATATCAATTGACCGCCAACTAAGGAGTAAATAACACAACTCGTCAACTACTAAGGAATAGATAACCCAACTGGTCGCTTACTAAAGAGTAAATAAACCAACTCGTCATCGACAAAGGAATAGATAACCCAACTAGTCGTCAACTAAGGAGTAGATAACGCAACTGGTTGTTGATATAGTCATATAATGACATACCACATCCAGCAACACTGTTTAATTAATTGATTACAATAAATTCAATAAGGTGCCATCAGATCGGTAGACTTAGATAAATTGACACTTAATTTTCCGTAGGGCACCTACACATATATATACTAAACACAACCATTGCCGACAACGGCTATGTTTTGCGGACGCAACGTATTTACTCCGTCAAAAACCGAGAAGTTTCTCTTCAGCAGGAAGTACAAACTATCAGCTGTATAACCAATATCTTAAGATGGATATGTTTACAGATGTTGCAAAATATCTTGTAGTTTTTCTAGACAGTTGATCTGAATTTCATGCTCAACATCACTGGCTGTATACCACAGTTGGCAGACCGACAAAGCTATACGGATGGTACTCAAAAATGCTGCCTCCTGTAATACGCCGTCTGATGTACTAAATATAATGTAAATTGCTGCCCTTGGCTTGCTACAGTAGGCAAACAGTCGGTTTCAACCAAGGCAGAAAGTTTGAGAGAACTATATCAATGGCCAGGAAATGAATGTGGACAAATCCTTTCCAGGTTGCCTGAAATTGCAGGCATTCCAGACCTGATTCTGTGCGAGCCACTATTTCACAACAAGTATCACAAACCTATATCGGATAGGAATGTATGGAAAGCCGGCATTACGGGCTATTGTCTATACAATTGTTCTAAATTTAATGATTGGTTGTTTGGCCTCGGGGCCTACGTATACCTATAGTTCGTCTGCTGTCTGATCACTATGATTGGTAGCAGAATGTCTGATTTGTAGAAGAATGGCTGAGATTTAGCGTTCTGACAAGCTCGGCATAAATATATTCTACGATATCCAGGTTGCCATTTAATCCCTGAATTCGGTATTCCTGAATTCAAAAACTACCCACGGTTTTCTCATATCTTTTAACGAGATTGCTGAACCGTCCAATATTCACCTGATATGAGTTGCGGGGCACAGTGACATTCTGAAGAACTATAGTACAGATGAGCTTGGCTAGGAATTTCTTGCATTGCAGGGAAACACCTACGGCTATGCACAGCTCGTTGGATCACAGCAGTGTTTACGAGACTGAAATGTAGACTATTTTATAGGTAGCAGCAGAATGGTTGAAATATAGCGTTCTGACAAAAATTGCATATATTCTTCGATAGCCAGACTATCATTAAATCCCTAGATTCTGCATTCCAGGAGTCAAGAACAGAGCACAATTATAACAAACCTCTTAACGAGATGGGAGAGAAGTTCAAAATCCACCAGATATGTGACAGAGTGATATTCGAAGAAACCATAGTGCAGATTAGCTTACAAGGTGAGAAACTACCTTACATGCTCCAGGCGAACACCTATGGCTATATATAGTTCGTAGGCTGCATATCATTGTAAAGTTTACCAGACTGAAATATTGACTACTTGACAGGTAGGCTGAAATATAGCGTTCTGCATTCCTGAATTCAAGGACAGCCCTCAACTGTTGAAGATTCCTTTATGATATCACGAAGCTGTTCAAAATTCACCTGATTTGGATGCCGGGGCACAGGGACATTAGAAATGACTATAGTGCAGATGAGCTTACAAAGCTATAAACTACCTTACATGCTACAGGGAAACACCTACCTACAGCTATACATAGTTCTCGTTGGATCACTGTAGAGATTACGAGGCTGAAATGTTGACTATTTGATAGGTAGCAAAACTGCTGAGGTATAACGTTTTGACAGGATAGGCATACATGCCTACAGCAATTCTAATTATTTAATTAATAATAAACAGCTCAATATTCAGTTCAATATGGATGTCTGGCCATAGGGACATCCCAAAGAATTATAGTACAGATCATCTTACAAGAAACTTCGTTACATGCTGAAGGGAAACACCTACTGCTATACTAGTATATTGTTCGTAGGCTGCCTGGTCACTGCAGTGTTTACCAGACTAAAATATTGACTATTTAATAGGTGGCAGAATGGCTGAGATATAGTGTTCTGACATGTTTGGAATTAATATATTCCCCGATAGTCAGGCTGCCCTTAATGTCCTGTATACTGTATTCCTTAATTCAAGAGCAGCCCTCAACTGTCGCAGATCTCTTGAGGAGATGACTGAACTGTTCAAAATTCACCTGATATAAGTACCGGGCCACAGAGACACTCCAATACACTGAGATTTCGAGGCTAGAAACTACATTATATGCTCCAGTTGAACATCTGCTTCTAACTATAGTTCGTAGGCTCCCTGATCACTACAGTGTTTACCAGACTGAAATTTTGACTAAATGTAGCAGAATGGCTGAGATATAGCGTTCTGACAAGGTTAGCATAAAAATATTATCCGATAGGCAGGCTGCCATTAAATCCCGGGATGCTGTATTCATGAACTCAAGAACAGACGTTAACCGTTGCATGTCTCTTAACGAGATAGATGAGCAGTTTAAAATCCACCTGATATGGTTACTGGACCACAGAGAAATTTCAAAGAACTATAGTGCAGATAAGCTTACAATGATAAGAACTACCTTACATGCCGCAGGGAAACACCTACGGCTATGTACATATAGTTCGTAGAGTGTCTATGATAGCCAAACTGTCATTAAATCTTTAGATTCCGTATTACTGAGTTCTAGAACAGCGTTCAACTATAGCAGGTATCTCAATGAGTTGGCTGAGCAGTTAAAAATCCACGTGATATTGCTGCCGGCCCACAGAGATATTGGAAGAACTGCAGATGTCTTTACAAGGCTAGAAACTATCTTACATGTTCCAATAGAACAACAACGGCTGTGTTTACTTCATTGGTTGCCTTCTCACTGCAGTGTTTACCAGACTGAAATGTTGACCATTTAATAGGTAGCGGAATGGGTGAGGCAGAGAGTTCTGACTAGGCTGGAAAAATATATTCTTCGTGGGACTATCATTATTTCGCTGGATTATGCATTCCTTAATTCAAGAACAGCGCTCAACTATATCAGATCTCTCTATATGGTTACTGGGCCGCAGAGACATTTCAAAGAACTTTAGTGCAGATGAGCAGGGCTAGGAGATACAGTACATACTCCAGGGAAACTAACTTATGTAGGCATGCAGTTCTTCTTGAGATGTAGTACCCCTAAGGGAACTAGGAATTTCACTAATCGTGGCTTCTAGGAGTCTTGTGAAATTACTAGAGCCCGACCGAAGACGGATTTTAAGGCCGAAGCCGAATGTTTTATATTTGTTTACTTTGCACCAAAAAATTGTGTTTTTAATCAGTTTATATCTACTGCGTACGTATTTATTTACTTAGCACATTAACCTTAATGTTATAATGACAAAGAAAGTACTTTTTTCTGCATTAAGACCTTGTATACTATTTCGATAATTTGAATACAGCTGCCCAGCAGCATAAACAACTGCTCTCTAGCACACAAGTACTTTTCTGCCACTATTTCCAAATTTTTTAAAAAATCTCGAGTTACAGTATTAAAAAATTTTAATGATTCTTGGACTCAATGGTCCATTATTATCTATTCGTACTACTTTCACTAGTTGGAGAGCTTTTAGGTGAGGAACTGAGTCATGTTTTTCTTTGTCGTTCTTCTTTCGGTGTCCTTCCTTCCTTTGGTGTACTTTCTCAAATTATTTTTGTAGTATTGTTCACTTCTGTACACTTTTATGAAGATTTCCATAATAGAATTTTCTTTTAAAAAGTCATATAATTCTATTTTTTTGTACTTTTTGAACAAAAATTCGGCCTTCGGCCAACTTCGGCTGATTTTGTGGCCGAATGCCGAATATTGGCCGAATGTCGAGTTTTGGCCGTAGCCGAAGCCGAACATTCGGTCGGGCTCTAGAAATTACCTTGACAGAAGCTGTGGTGGAGAAGAGGAGGAGGAATCGATTGGACACCTCCTGTGTCTAAAACTCGTTCTCCCTAGAATGCGGCAGGTTACCCTAGGCTCACATTTCTTTAGTAAATTAGCCAAACTTCTCTAATAGTAGAATCCGAAAACTCTTATGCCTTTTCAAAACAATCGAAATGGTTTCCTGGCAGGTACGGGGATGGCCTCATATTTATCCATCCGTACCTGTGGCATCACTTCGAACTACGTTAGGCTAAGGGAACTCATAGGGGATAAATTCAATTTCACGCCATTTATTTTATAAACACTTCCTACTATAAAAATTTTGTAATTTAAAATTATTTGTTATTTTCTTTTAATATCCTTATTTTGATTATTTTGTTTGTTTTTAGAATTAAGTTAGTTTTAAGTTAACCTTTGAGAACTTACTCTCTAATTTTTGTCCAGCCCCGGGAGCAAGGGCGCCAACACAGTCCATTTTTATACACAGTATTCAATCCATTTCATGAAAAAGCAAGGTGCTTATACCTATTATGTTAATTAAGATAACACATAATAATCTTAAGTTATTTTCTAAATTATTAATGTAGTTACTCCAATAATAATTGTATAAAAGGCTCAATAAATTAAACTAAACTAAGACTCATATATAATTGAGCATTTTTATTAGATTGACAAAGAATGTACAAAGGGTCGTTTTTAGAAACAATTATGTCCCACTTAAGCGTTTCTTTACGTTATCCAACTTTGGAACAAATAAGATGAAGATAAGAAAACCCGCTAAAATAAACAGCTAAAGAAAACATTACATTTCATCCAAAAAATAAGCTGTAAAATCAATTTGTCACATAAAACACGACTTATGCTTTTTGACCTAAAAAAAGTTTGCACAAAACTACATTTTATTTCTAAAATTTCCTTCCGGAAACATGAAGTGGCCTAAATGACAACTACATATTTTATTCCAAGTAAATAAACTAAAAAACAAACTTGTCAATTAACGACGACGACATGTATTTAAATTGCAAGCAGCTGTTTCCGCCGCCCTCGTTCACTCTCTCTGTTGACACTCATTCAAAGTGAACAAGTATGTTATTTATGTGCTCGTATGTGTAAAGTTGTTGTAGGCCAGTGTAAAACGAAACGAATGCAGAAACCTAAATAAAAATCCTTTTATCGTAATCATGCACAGCGTAAGCATATATATGTAAATACTTGCATATGTATACATATGCCTGTGTGTATGTCTGCAGGTGGATGGATGTGCACATTTTTGCATGTGCATGGATGTATGTATTTTGCAGATGTGTCTTCCGGTGTTAGAGCAGGCGAGAGAGAGAGAGCGCGCGCGAGGTGGAAGAAGCAAAGAGAAGGTGTGTCGTGTGACCGCTTAACACAGATACGGTACTTTTACACTTTGGCGACAACAGCGACGGCGGCGACGCTGTCGTTGAAGTTATTATCGCTGTTGACGGCGGTTGCTGGGGGTCTTTTGTCAACGTCCTGATGCACAGTGCATGCAAATGCAAAATTTAAATATATGTTTGTCTATAAAGACTTGTGGTAAGATACGTAAGCCTTTATAGAGAAAAATGTTTTTAGATGTTTTATATGATTTTGTATGATATGTAATTCCAAATCACAAGCTGGGAACTGTAAATAGTCCAAGCTTAAGTAGACCTAAAAGAAAATATTTACTGAAATAAAATAAAACGCTCCCAGTGTTATGCTACACGTAAATAAATTGTTAATCTCTCTCTCTTGTAATCCACTGTGCATTTCTGTTATTGTGGCTCATTGCAATTTGTAGAGTAAAATGTACTATATATGTATGTACATATGTGTATAGTGTACTCGTATATAATACATAGTATGTAGTAGTAGTGTAGATAGTATCGTTGTAGTTGTTACTCTATGGAAACGGATGCGGTGATACAGAGACATTGTAAACATACAGGGAGCGACACAATATCATGAAGAGTAAGTAGTGAGGAAAATATCAAACTGTAGCAATGACACAAACCGAAGAGTAATAATATGAAAGAGAGTACATAGCTGAGAGTCTCAGGTAAAAATAGTCGTATTTCAATATACAATAACAGAAGATCAAAGAAAGGGAAAAATCTCATTTATATGAAGGGATTGCTTTCTATTGGATACCTCTCAGAGAGTAATCGGAAACTTTTCTCTAACCGCTATTGTCACGTTATCTGCATAGAAAGCAGAATAGGGTTCATGGAGAGGATCCATAGCAGAGGAGACAAAACGCACCCTTGGTGTGTTTCCCTGTTAATATAAGTTCAGGAGATCAGTTGACCTAAAACTAGCTTAAATTATTCCTTTAATCGGAAGATTATCCATGAACCTTTTATCAACCCCCAGTTACTGAAGTTATTATCTGTACATTTTTGGTACAAAAAGTTCCACTTGCTGGGGACCACGTCCTCAAAAGGCACATGGCTATTAAGCCCATTATTATGGAGTCGATAACGTCGAAAGATATATTACTATGTGTGAGAATACAGCAAACTTAGCCCAGTCACCAACAACACATACATCTATATTTTGTTTAAGAATTAATAAGCGGCTCCATTTCATGACGAACTGCAAAAAAAAATTGGGCGATGTATATAAAACGTGTTTTGTTTGGCGATCCACTTCTGGGCACACTTAGGGGGGAAACAATATGTTCTTCAAATTGTAGAAATATCTGTTTATTTTCAAAAGAATAAAGGGATTTTGTTTTGAAATAATTTAACCTTTTGAAAGAGTTTGCCCTGATTTTCTTTAAATTCAAATTATTCATACGCTCCAAAGGCTATACATAATTAATATGAATCATACGCACCCGATTAACTTCTAGCAATCATTGTTTCATTAAAATATAAAATTAATATCAGTTACAGTCAAACTTCTTTGTATGAACTTATTTTTATGAACTGCAAAATTAATATTAATCATTCGAACCATTCACAACATGAAACAACGGCAAAATTAAAATCAATAAGTTATGATTTGTGGACGATCATTAAACATTTTTGGAAAACTTTGGAGAAACGTAATTGTAAAAAAAATCCAGAAATATTATGTAAAATATATAATGAAACTATTATTTTGATTCTTTGTGTTTTGAAAATATGAAAAAATATAATAAAATATAATATGAAAAAATATAATAAAAATGTTTTCTTTACTGGTAAATCACTGGTGGGTGCGATCGAATGGTACCTGCATTGCAAGAAATTCACTATGGTGGCCCTTCTTGAAGTTCTCGGATCCACAACTCTAGCGGGATTTATAAACAGAGGGACTCCACTAGAAGGAGTAATGTATCCACTAACTTGGAATCTAGTGGTGAATGGAATCCTGTTAGATCTTCAACGTTGTAGCTGCAAAGTCGTGGCATATGCCGACAACGTTGCCATCGCTGTAACTGGCACATTCCCCAACGTCCTCAGAGATAGACCAGACCAGAAGGGCCGGAAGCAGTGGTGTAAGCGTTAATCCAAACTATACAGGTTATTTTCGTGGGTTGTATAAGATTCCATAAGTGGACCCTCCTCGGCTAAACGGAACTGAGCTAGTCATTCCTGAAAGTGCAAAATTTCTTGACAGGAAATGGTCCTTCACACTTAATGTATTGGAATTAGTTAAGAAGGCCAATGTTGCCTTTAAATTCCAGTAGGAAAGCTGTTGGGACCTCTCCTAAAATCACCCATTGGATATACAAACGACAAAGTCCACCAAAAGTTAACTTTAATACCAGTACATACATTAAAAGCAACTAAAATTGATAATAATTTAATTTAAAAAAAAAATTAAATATACGAATATTTTTTTGGAGTAAATCAGAGGGGATTCATAAGTCGGTTTGTTTACCCGACTGAACTTTCATACTTGTTTGTTCTTTCCATAATGTTGTTTTTGAAGTTTTACTCCCTGTCCAGTAAAATACCTAAGTATTTTGGGTTTTCATAGAAGGGAATTTCAATACTCTCTAGGAGATAGGTTAAGGTTAGGGTGACAAGCGGTTTTACCAGCTCACATAAACCAATCTAGTGTTACAATGGGATCAGAAGCCCATTATCGAAACCGTCTTGTTTGATATACAATGCTAGCAATAGCACGAATATCGGTACCGAAAAAGATCTGATAAAAATGCTAGAAAGGCCGTCCCCAGTAGATCCAGAAGTCCACAGCTTCAGCAGAAGCCATTGGAATCAATACCCAACCTTCTAGAGTGTTCGACGTTTGGATAGTGTCTCGTCAGAACTAACACTAACGCAGATATTCTTTTCCTCTCTAGTGCCGAGGATATATTTTGACCTTCTTGGCCGTATTTTGCCCAGATTGTCTAGCTACCAGTCTTAAGGCGATTTCTGTCCATCTTTCATTGGACTGCCTGATTGCCTCTTGTACAATAGTAGGCACCTTATATCTTCTGCTGAAAATAACTAGTTGCGTCTCGTTCGCTTCCAGCATTATAGGAAGCTCATCTTAAGGTGATATGAAGTGCCTATTGTACGATGTCTCTAAGATTACTCGGAAACTTCCTTCTAACCTCTATTGCCACAATATCTGCATAGACAAGAACCAAAACAGAATACTGTTCAATGGGAGGATCCCTTGCAGATGAAACAGAACGCCACCTTGGGGGCGTTCCCCTGCTATGAAGATCAGTAGACCCTAATTAAATATGTTTCTCAGTCAGAGTTCTTTGCGTAGCTTTAATTTCAAAATTTAAAATTATTCATACGCACCAAAGGAAATTCATAATTAATATAAATTATACGAACCGATGTAAGGTAAATTCATAAATAATATAAATTAGACGCACCATCAGTGTTCTACATTTTATAAACTAGAAAATATACAATAATCATACCAAGCAATGTTATTGCTATTTTATAATTTATGAATAAATTAAAAATAAAAATAAACACCGAAGTAATTGTCTTTAAATCTTAAACTATCAGTTGTAAACGAATACGAAGCATGTTTTTAAGAAACTCTGGAGATTTGCAATAAAGCACAAATCTGGAAATGTAAGGTTAAACATCACATTGGTAAAAAAAAGTGGGATCTGTGACCTTTATATAGAGGCTATATCAAAACATGGGCCGATGTGCCAATTTTTACTAGGGACACGTTAAGGCAATATAAAGAATACATGCTTACATTTCAGCCAGATCAGTTAAAGAATGGGTGCTCTGGAGTATTATGAAGTGACCTTTATACGGGGACTATATCTAAACATGGGCCGATGTGACCCCCTTTTTCTGGGACCTTTATACGGGGATTATATCAAAATATAGGACCGATTAGCCCTGTTTTTGCTAAGGACAATTAAGAGCAATATAAAGTAAAAATGCTTTAATTTCAGCCAGATCTATTGAAAAATGTGTTTTCTAGAGGGTCAAGAAGTGACATCGTTGGGAACCTTTTAATGGGGGCTATATCAAAACATGGGCCGATGTGCCCTCTTTTTTTCTACGGACGATTAAGTGCAATAAAACGTAAAAATGCGTAAATTTCAGTAAAATCAATTGTAAAATGTGTCCACCAAAGCATCCATAAGTGACATCGGTGGTGATTTTATATGGGGATTATATCAAAACATAGGACCGATGAAAAAAATTTTCTACAGAGCGTCAAAAAGTCACATCGGTGGACACTTTTATATGGGGGCTATATCAAAATATGGGCCGATGTGGCCCCCTTTTTTCTAGGGACGATTAAGTGCAATATAACGTAACAATGCTTAAATTTCAATCAAATAAATTGTAAAATGTGTCCTCTAGAGCATCAAGAAGTGACATCGGTGGGGACCTTTATATGGGGATTTTATGAAAACATAGGTCCGATGAGCCCTGTTTTTACTAAGCACTATTAAGAGCAATAAAAAGTAAAAATGCTTTAATTTCAGTTAGATCTATTGAACAATTTGTTCTCCAGAGCGTCAAGAAGTCACATCGGTGGGAACTTTTATATGGGGGCTATATCAAAACGGATGTGTTCCATATTTACTAGGGACGATTATGTGCATTATAAAGATTAAATGTTTACATTTCAGGCAGATTAATTGAAAAATGTGTTCTCTAGAGCGTCAAGAAGTAACGTCCTTCATGGGGGCTATATGAAAACATTGACCGATGTGCCCCATGTTTTACTAGGAAGGATTGAGTACAATATCAAAATATTTCTTAAGTTTTGCCAGATCAATTGAAAAATGTACTCCAGAGCGTCAAGAGGCAAATCGGTAGGGACCTTTATATGGGGGCACAAAGACAATAGGATCAGTATATTTAATATCGACCTATGTAGTTTATTTCTGGCTAAAATGTTTATAAGCGGTTACAAATAGGTAAAATAAGATCTCGCAATTATTTTTTCTTAAAAAAATTTTTTTGTTTAATTTTTGAAAAAATAAAAAAATAAGTTTTTGTGTTTTACGAAATTTGTAATTGCTCTCGATCGGCTGAAGAGGAAACAATTCGACATTTTTTGTAAAAAAAAATTTTAAAATTTTTTTTGCAAAAGTTTTTTTCTTTACTCGATGTGGCCAACTTTGAGGCCCTCTAGCTCCGTCCCTGTCTGACATAGGGGGCCACATATAAAACTTAACTTCCCTAATACCTCTTCATCTACCATGCCACGTTTGATCGCAATCGGTTGTTTGGTTAAGAAACGGTCGAATTATTTCCCCGTTTTGAATTCGCACCACTGTGCAGTGTTTTGCAAAAACAGACGAAAATTGTCAGACTAGTCTTGGCATTTCGTCCATAACTTTTACAAATATTGAGTCTCACAAAAATGTTTTACTGTTCTGGATTTGTGAGAGTGCGGCGATTATTCTGAAGAAAATCGAGGGGGGGCAATTTTTTCTACCAATGTTTTTTCAAAAACACTTTCGTAAAAAAAAAAATTAAAAAAAAAAAAGTTACAAAAAATGGCGCATTGTGTCCTCTTTAAAACAAAGTAAACTTTGCAAAAATCGGTTCAACCGATCGAGAGCAATTACAAATTTCGTAAAACAAAAAAACTCGATTTTTTTTAAATTTTTCAAGAATTAAAATGCCTACAAAATTTCTTAAAAAAAAAAATTAAAAAAAAAAATTATTTTACCTATTTGTAACTGCTTATAAACATTTTAGCCAAAAATAAACTACATAGGTCGATATCAAATATTCTGACCCAATACCCTATGCCACAGTCTGGTTTCGGGTATACAAATAATTTCCCTCTTCAACGCAAAGTGGGGGTAAAATGAGAATTTAAAGAATTAATCAAGTCTACAACTTGTCACAAACTCAAGTTGTCCGCATGAGTTTAAAACAATTTTTGCGGTCAGCTGATCTACAAAAAAAAACCAAACATATTTTATATAAGTATAATAACTGCCTGGGCTGGCCCATTGCCTCAATCGAGGACACGTGAGTATTGTTGTGGTTCTCAAACATGGCATGTCATGGCATGTATAAAGTCTGGCATACTTTTAGGCTTTTAAACCGGATGCCAGAAGCCTGGCACATTCACTCAAATAAATCCATACATATGTACATACCTACTCGTTTATAAATTGTTATGTATATATATAGGATGTATAAAGAACAATAAATGAGACCCCCATGACAAATCTCGATGGTGATACATTACATTTTACAACAATAACCCAAAAATGAAATTGAAGAAAATTGCAATTTTTGTTTGGAAAACAAATGTATGTGTAGTCTAGCAAACAGAAGGAAAAAAAACAGCTGAGTGGATTGTTTTTATTCATTCTCTTCCCTGCATGCCTGTTCAAATCTCCCTCTCGCACTCTATCTCTCGCTCTTTTTTATCATATCCATTGCATTCATCTAAACTCGGCTAATAATCTGACATTTTAGTGTTTTTTGGTTTTATGTTGTAGCAGTTGTTGTTGCTGCTGCTGTTGTTGTTGGCACTGGTGGTAAACATGTTTGACATACTTGTCATTACATTTGAGCTCTGGAGGTTTTTCTGCAGAAATACTGTGGGATTTTTCTCATGAATTACATGAATTCAACACACAGAGTGGAGAGTGTGTGCGTGCGTGTGTGTGGGTGTCATTGGTAAACCCCCAAATTGTTGTGAGATTTTTTGGTGGAGCCCAACAAAAATCCGGGCTAAGAATAAATGTCTACTATGTAGTAGAGCTGCCGTTGACTGCACTTGGTACTGCTGCTGCTGCTGCTACTGCCGTGGGCAAATGGCGGGTAAACTCTTGTGGATACATAAAACATAAAATGTTGTAAGTAGATATAATACCTACTATGTTTGTATATAATAATGTTCATTTTTTGAATACTTGTATACATATATTATGTAAAAGAAGAGATTTATAGTCCAATGAGGACTGTGATGGCAACGAAATTAAAATTTAAGTCCTTTAAAGAGAGACCAAGGTATACTCGTACGATTGACATGGAATAAATGAGTGCTATTATTAGTAAAGAATAATAAGGGTTAGGCTACTCTAAAGCAGGGTTCGGCATACGCATACAACAAACGTATTATCAAACGAGACTGAATGAATTATTTTATTCTCTTTCCATGAGTATGTGTACGAGTATATAGGTGTGAGAGAACTCCTCGTGAGCACTGTTTTGCCGATCTCTGCTCTAAAGCAATAATCAAAAGAGAATTTCAGTCGAGTTAACTTTTCAGATAAATAATCAATAAGGAAAGACTAAAAACAGGCGGGGGCCGTCTGTATAATACCCTCCACTATTATTTGAAATATTAAATTAATAGAATATGCAAATATTAATAGAAATATGTAGAGCCTATATCAAACCATTATTAATACGAATAGTTCAAAGTTACATAGATAACAAAATCTAATTTCCAGGCACTAAAACTTGGATCGATATGCTCAATTTTCACTAGGGACGATTTAATGCAGTATAAAGTAGAAATTCTTACATTTTTGCATGATCGGTTCAAAAACGCATTTTCTAGAGCTTCAAGATGTGTAATCGGAATGGACCTTTTCTATGACGGCTAAATCAAAACGTGAACAGATTTACCCCCATTTTCACCAGAGACAATTTAATTTAGCATACAATATATATTCTCATATATTTAAAGATACACCTATTTATTTTTGCATATTTTATGCAAACTGCATATTTGCATACATATATCGTGCATATGCACAAAATATGCAAACACATTTATGTTTAAAATTCACCGCAAACTCGATCATTTGCTTTTGTTTCATTTTGTACCGGCTATTATTTTTCTAAAAAAAAACTGAATTTTTTTAATTCTAATATGGGTCAGAATATTTAAAATCGAACTATGTAGTTCATTTTTGGCTAAAATGTTTACAAGCTGATACAAATAGGTAAAATAAGATCTCGCTATCATTTTTTTTTATTTTTTTTTTTTGAAAAATGTGGGCATTTTAATTTTTGAAAAAATTAAAACAAATTGCTCTCGAACGGCTGAGCCGATTTTTGCAAAGTTTACTTTATTTTAAAGAGGACAAAATGCGACATTTCTTGTAAAAAATTTTTTTTTGAATTTTTTTGAGAAAACCTTTGTAGAAAAAATTGCCCAATCGATTTTCATCTAATTTTTCACAGAATATTCGTCGCACTCTCACAAATCCAGAACAGTATAAGTTATAGATGAAATTCCAAGTCTGACAATTTTCTTCTGTTTTTGCAAAACACTGCACAGTGGTCCGAATTGAAAAACTGAATTTTTTTAATTCTAATATGGGTCAGAATATTTAAAATCGACCTATGTAGTTCATTTTTGGCTAAAATGTTTACAAGGTAAAATAAGATCTCGCTATCATTTTTTTTTATTTTTTGAAAAATGTGGGCATTTTAATTTTTGAAAAAATTAAAAAAAATTGCTCTCGAACGGCTGAGCCGATTTTTGCAAAGTTTACTTTGTTTTAAAGAGGACAAAAAGCGCCATTTCTTGTAAAAAAAATTTTTTTTGAATTTTTTTGAGAAAGCCTTTGTAGAAAAAATTGCCCAATCGATTTTCATCTAATTTTTCACAGAATATTCGTCGCACTCTCACAAATCCAGAACAGTATAAGTTATAGATGAAATTCCAAGTCTGACAATTTTCGTCTGTTTTTGCAAAACACTGCACAGTGGTCCGAATTGAAAAAGGGGAAATAATTCGACAGTTTCTTAACATTGTGTCCTCTTTAAAACAAAGTAAACTTTGCAAAAATCGGTTTAGCCGTTCGAGAGCAATTACAAATTTCGTAAAACGCAAAAACCCCTTGCGTAAACGTACCGTCCAAATCAATTTTTAGCAGATTCAGCCCTCCGTTTACGCTTCGTTTTCGTTGGCTAATCGTTTACACTGATTTCCATATGTCAGATTGAATCAGCTGACTGGGCGTTAAGGTTACGTTTGTCTAACCCAGCCTTAAATTTTAAAATTTGCTGCTAGGGTAGTTCTTGTCGTTACATAAAATTATGTTTCAAAAATTAGTTAATTTTCTCCAATTTGCTGATGCATATTTTTTGCATATGCATTTTTTTATTTGCATATTCATTTTTCATTCATAATTTTTACATATACAGGGTGGCTGATATGTATTGCAACCAACTTCAGGTTGCTATCATTTCTAAACCGCTAGTCTGATAGGTGACAGATTTATTTCAGTGACAGTTCATTTTATTGTTTACAAGCTAACAAAAGCATTTTGATCTATTGCATGCAGAAAAAAAGTTATTCGTGATGGAATTCAAGCGTGATAGAGTGATTGCTTTATATTTGGGTGGAGAAACACAAGTGGCTATCGTTAGAGCCCTCCAGCATTTAAATGTGAATAAATCTTTTGTTTCTCGTACCATTGCTCGATACCGTGATACTGGCAGTGTTGCATCGCGTCCAAAAAGTGGACGAAAAAAAAACGGTAACAACACCAGAAATGATCCGAAAAGTGAAGGCCAGATTTGATCGAAATCCAAGCCGCAGTGATAGAAATACGAGAACGGATACAACACATATTAAAAAATGAGCTTGGACTAAAGCCATTGAAGTTCCAAAAAGTGCAAGAGCTCACCGATGCACAAAAAAAGTTAGACTGGAAAGAGCCAAGGAGTTGCTTCGCTTGCACGAAAGTGGCCAGTTACCGAATTTGGTTTTCTCCGATGAGAAGCCATTCCAAATTGAGCAGTTTGTGAACAAACAAAATGATCGGGTATACTTGCCAAAGAGGTCAGCTGAAAATTTACACCTTCGATTGGCCACCAGAACTCAAGCGCCGCCGATGGTAATGGTGTGGGCCGCCGTAACGGCCGATAGTCGCTCCCCGCTCGTATTCATCGACCATGGGGTCAAAATAAATGCCGAATATTATCGGGAAAATGTCCTAAAGACAGTATTGAAGCCCTGGGCAGACAAACATTTCGGCCGCAGACCATGGACATTCCAACAGGACTCAGCACCATCGCACTCAGCACGCATCAACCAAGAATGGCTTAAAAAGGAGGTTCCTCGCCTCATTTCTACCGCACAATGGCCACCAAGATCTCCGGATCTCGATCCGTTGGACTTTTGCGCCTGGGGCATTTTAGAGAGTAAGGTTCGCACTAAAAAATACCAAAGTATCGATCATCTCAAGACGGCGCTTCGCCGGGAATGGGCCAAAATACCGCAGAGCCACTTTCGTGCAGCGTGTGAAGGCTTTGTCGGCCGTTTGAAGGCCATAATTCGTGCCAAAGGTGGCCAATTCGAACAAATCTAAACTGTTTCTAAAATTTTATGTTATTTCCGACATTTTTTGCTTTTGAAAAATAAAATTTAAAAAAAAAATTAAAAAATATAGCGCTTTACTTTGTTGCATTACATATCAGCCACCCTGTAGAATGCATATATGGAATATGCAGATTGCATCGAATTTAGAATCCAAAAATATACCTAATCCTAAAATTGCATGAAATTCCGCTGTCTAATTATTACGTACTTCCCAGATTTACGAAGAGAAAATTTTCCGATATATAAATATGACCTGCACATTATTGAAAATTTTATTTTCATCTAATATAAATTTTACAGAACATTTTTGGCAATAAAGAACCAAAAAGAGTACCACAAAAAATTTTTAAAGTTTATTCTAAAAATTTACTCTTCAGGAATTAATTTCAGGAAGAAAACGTTGAAATATGACTTTCCTGTCCAACAAAAAAAAACAAAATTTAGAAGGACCCTTGAAGACATATTCTTGGCAGTGTACTCTACACAAGTCAACTTGCCCTCTTACCACAAAAAAAAAAATCGCTGTAATTTTGAGGATCTTTTACATATGTATATCTTAATTTACACTACTTACTTCAGGTGACACTGTGGGACTGTGTGTATTAGAAGTGTGCAACTTTTAAAATAATGTGATTTTTACATCGTTTTACTTAAAGAAAAGGTTAGAGATTTTTTGATCTCAGAAATCAAAAACTTGGGGGAAGAAATCCTTTGTGAGAGAAGTTACCAGAAGGAGTTGACCACTGTGGCCAATCTTCAAACACAGACTAAGGTAAGAAAAAATATTGTCATATAAAAAAGGGAAGTCAATTGGGCACTCCTTTTGAGAGATAGAGTGCGAATAAGTCTGAACAGACAGACAGACGGGCATAGCTGAAATGACCTATGGCGATTTCGATTCTGGAAAAAGTGCATCATTTTCTTTGCCCTTTTCTCGAAAACTGCACTTTTCTGGCAAATTTTGGAAATTTGATAATTGGAGTTTTGTTATATTCGAGGGAGTACATCATTTCGACCAAAAAAGTCCAAATATATTCTAGTATTTCACATTGACGGCGTAACATTTTACCAGAAAAAGAAATCGGCATTAGAATGTCTCAAAAACGGATTTCCGCCATCCTAAGAGCCTAAGTATGTTTGGCAAAGTTTTGTACTATTCTCATAGCAAGTTATATATAACCTCTTCTTGAATATAAATATTCTAAACCACTGTGCACCGTATGTATACCAACCAAGAACCACTACATGTTACTTTTGCCAGCGTAGTCTCTCTGTCTGTCTATCAGTACATCAGTATACTCGTATGATGGGCGGCTTCGTTGGCACTTGGTAGAAGGTAGTCTGGGCAAAAAATCTTCGTCAGTGGGCAACATCGTCACTATCATCCCCGACAGCAGCGACGGAGGAAGTCAGAATACAGAACTGCAAAAGGCAACACAAAGCTGAAAAGCCCTGAACCACTCCTCTCCTCGCCTCCTGGAAATTTGTTATAATTTTCTGCTGTTGTTGTAAAGTTGACCCAGTTTCGCAAAAGGCATTTTTTTGTGAAAAAAAACTCAAAACTGCTGTTCTGGTTTTCCATCCGTTGTCGTCGCAGTCATAGTCATCGTACTGAGGAGGCAAGTATTGATCAGTAGTACAAAGTGGAGTGGGCATTCAATAAACGACTATTCGTAAATGTTTAAATAGCGTCTGTAAAGGGTCCATTACACACTCATACATACATACACACGGAACTACGTAGAAAAATACTTCAACTGTGGTGTATATGTATGTGCCTTTTTAAAATTTTTTTTCGACTTGTACTACTTACAAATGGTATTTACTTTAATTTGTAAACAAGAAAAAATAACGATATTTTGAAAAACTCATATACATAGAACACACGCATACATACTATATATAGAGAACAAATTTTTATTCACTAGGAATAAAATAGAAAAATTCAAGTATTTCC
Organism: Eudasyphora cyanicolor; assembly: GCA_963930755.1. Taxonomy (NCBI): domain Eukaryota; kingdom Metazoa; phylum Arthropoda; class Insecta; order Diptera; family Muscidae; genus Eudasyphora; species Eudasyphora cyanicolor. The sequence goes on along the minus strand of OZ005734.1, from coordinate 45,466,349 downwards.
TAATAAAACAAATATTAGCTTTTAAATATTGTTTTTCGCTGCAAGTGCTTAAATTATGCAATAGTAGCATTTACACACATACATTTATTGTTATTAATAATTTGTGCCTCACTTCAATACATATTTCCATATTTTTGTTAAATAAATCAAAAATAATAAAATAAATATAACAAATAAAATAAATAAAATAAATAATAATATTAATAATTTGTGCCTGACTTCAATACATATTTCCATATTTTTGTTAAATAAATCAAAAGTAATAAATTAAATATAATAAATAAAATAAATAAAATAAAAAAATAAATAAAATAAATAAAATAAATAAAATAAATAAAATAAATAAAATAAATAAAATAAATAAAATAAATAAAATAAATAAAATAAATAAAATAAATAAAATAAATAAAATAAATAAAATAAATAAAATAAATAAAATAAATAAAATAAATAAAATAAATAAAATAAATAAAATAAATAAAATAAATAAAATAAATAAAATAAATAAAATAAATAAAATAAATAAAATAAATAAAATAAATAAAATAAATAAAATAAATAAAATAAATAAAATAAATAAAATAAATAAAATAAATAAAATAAATAAAATAAATAAAATAAATAAAATAAATAAAATAAATAAAATAAATAAAATAAATAAAATAAATAAAATAAATAAAATAAATAAAATAAATAAAATAAATAAAATAAATAAAATAAATAAAATAAATAAAATAAATAAAATAAATAAAATAAATAAAATAAATAAAATAAATAAAATAAATAAAATAAATAAAATAAATAAAATAAATAAAATAAATAAAATAAATAAAATAAATAAAATAAAAAAAAATAAAATAAATAAAATAAATAAAATAAATAAAATAAATAAAATAAATAAAATAAATAAAATAAATAAAATAAATAAAATAAATAAAATAAATAAAATAAATAAAATAAATAAAATAAATAAAATAAATAAAATAAATAAAATAAATAAAATAAATAAAATAAATAAAATAAATAAAATAAATAAAATAAATAAAATAAATAAAATAAATAAAATAAATAAAATAAATAAAATAAAAAAAAATAAATAAAATAAATAAAATAAATAAAATAAATAAAATAAATAAAATAAATAAAATAAATAAAATAAATAAAATAAATAAAATAAATAAAATAAATAAAATAAATAAAATAAATAAAATAAATAAAATAAATAAAATAAATAAAATAAATAAAATAAATAAAATAAATAAAATAAATAAAATAAATAAAATAAATAAAATAAATAAAATAAATAAAATAAATAAAATAAATAAAATAAATAAAATAAATAAAATAAATAAAATAAATAAAATAAATAAAATAAATAAAATAAATAAAATAAATAAAATAAATAAAATAAATAAAATAAATAAAATAAATAAAATAAATAAAATAAATAAAATAAATAAAATAAATAAAATAAATAAAATAAATAAAATAAATAAAATAAATAAAATAAATAAAATAAATAAAATAAATAAAATAAATAAAATAAATAAAATAAATAAAATAAATAAAATAAATAAAATAAATAAAATAAATAAAATAAATAAAATAAATAAAATAAATAAAATAAATAAAATAAATAAAATAAATAAAATAAATAAAATAAATAAAATAAATAAAATAAATAAAATAAATAAAATAAATAAAATAAATAAAATAAATAAAATAAATAAAATAAATAAAATAAATAAAATAAATAAAATAAATAAAATAAATAAAATAAATAAAATAAATAAAATAAATAAAATAAATAAAATAAATAAAATAAATAAAATAAATAAAATAAATAAAATAAATAAAATAAATAAAATAAATAAAATAAATAAAATAAATAAAATAAATAAAATAAATAAAATAAATAAAATAAATAAAATAAATAAAATAAATAAAATAAATAAAATAAATAAAATAAATAAAATAAATAAAATAAATAAAATAAATAAAATAAATAAAATAAATAAAATAAATAAAATAAATAAAATAAATAAAATAAATAAAATAAATAAAATAAATAAAATAAATAAAATAAATAAAATAAATAAAATAAATAAAATAAATAAAATAAATAAAATTGTACCACAAAAAACAAGTTTGGCTTTTTATCTACAATTTAATATTTTTGATATTAATAAAAACCAAAGTATATTAAAAATATTATTATGCACATTTTGGGAATAAGTGTTTTTCATTGATTGTTATTTTCCAATACTGGAACCTTATGAGACAATTATAGATCCTAAGATTGTACCAAATGTATTAATCAAAACTATAAAATCTCATTTTGGTCTATTTTAATACAAATAAACTTGACCCCGTTTTTCTATATGTATAGAACAATACATTTGGTATTTGTTTTAATCACTCCAAATGATTAGAGACCATAATTTCTTTCTTTACACAAACGAACGTGCTTCTAGTTACACAAAAATTTCTGTTCTTAGTAATGTTCCAAATTACCCAATGATTTATAAGTTCTATAAATATAATTGATCACAAAAACAGTGAACTAAAAATTATTGTATTTGAGAGTGAATTTCCAGATGAACACATCACCATGATGATGTATAGGCGGCAGGCTTAGAAAAATAAACCTATTCGATTTGAAGTGAATCCTAATAACTTGCTTAAAAGATATCATTTGACTTATTCACAGGGCTCTGTCAAAAGTTTGGTTTATGTCTCTGCTAGCTGAATTCTGAACATAACTCTCCATATATGTATGAATTATTTTTTGTAATGATTTTTAATACTTAAAAATAAAATATTGTTTCAATATCAATGTTAGCATTTTTTAATCTTTGAAAATCACTTAAAAATATTTAACCAAATGAAAATTTTTAACACAAAAACTTTTTTGTGTGGGTACATGTTTTTTCAATTGTCACCGCAATTTTTAATACAGTATGAAAAATATAGTTAGACGCAACTGACACGTCAACGTTGAAGAGGATCAGTGTCTGTCTGTCTACTTTGTCTGGCACCAAATGTTTCAAGAGTGAAACAAAATAAAAAAGAAAAACAACGTTTGCTGTTAAACAATTGGAAGCTTTCCAAGCAATTAACAAACGGATTTGTCAATAAATAATTTTAGTTTTAAAACAGAGAAAAAAAACCTTAACAATAAATCAATGAAACTGTGAATCATTGAAATAATTTTAGAAATATTAAAATACAAACAAAGCAACAAAAAACAAAAGAAAATATTAGATTATTTTTGGTAAAAAAAAAAATAAAAACAGATGGCTTATCTGGATTTCAAAGGTCAGAAGGGCTGAGATTTATTAAAGCGAAGCAAAAAAATGCTAATGCTCAAAGTAGCAATATTAATATTGAGAAAAATCATAATATTTCTATACGCTAAAAGAATAAGAGATATCGTCTCCTCAATATAATAATAGCCTATAATACACTATGCATAGAGTATTATAGGCTATTATTATATTGAGGGGACGATATATAGTTACGGGTTCGAATCTCACTGTGAGCATTTTATTTTATACCCCCACATTAGAGGAGGAGGGCTAAAATTTAAACATCGAAGGAGTGACCGAAGACCTTAAGTATGTTCGGCAGAAATTCCTTTTTGGACATTTTAGGTCATTTGAGTAAAGTCAGTCCGTCTGGTTGATTGATGGATTGACTTCAAATTTGGTATGTGATAAAGTTTTTTTTCTATCTCAGGCTAAGATTGTAGAAGGCCCATATTGTTCCACTCCTTCTAGTATCACCCCCACAAAAGGTTAAAATTTAGTGATATATTGTTTATATAATAACTCTCAGAATCCTCTGTAATTCCATACGTAGCAATAGTTTATCTGTCGCTTTCAGCTTAATAAAAATGGTACACTTTTGGCCCCCACACACAAAGGGACCATTTTGCACCAAAAGTTAACGGCTTATAACTCTAATACCAGTGCATAAAAATACCAACAATTTTGTACAGTATAATGTTTTTAAAGTATATATAATCGAGAGAAATTGGGTATATATAATCGAGTGAAAATGCCACGCCCCTTTTGGTAACCGATTTTCTTCAAATCGGGCAATGTTGGTCCATAGCTCAATAAATTCGACCATACTAAATTTCAGAACAATTGGATGAAAAATACAGATTCTATGGGGGCTATAGCTAAATTTGATCCGATTTTCTTCATATTGGACAATGTTGGTCCATAGCTCAATAAACTCTACCATGTTAAATTTCAGAACAATTGAATGTAAAATACATCTTTTGTAGGGCTTAAGGACCAAACCGGACGAAACATATATATGGGAGCTATATCTAAATCTGAACCGATTTACTTCAAATTCGTCAATGTTGGTCCACGGATCAAGAAACTCTACCAGGCTAAATTTCAAAACAATTGGATGAAAATTACAGATTCTATAGGGCAAAACGGACGATATGTATATATATGGGGGCTATAGCTAAATTTGAACCGATTTTCTTCAAATTCGAAAATTTTGGTCCATAGCTTAATAAACTCTAACATGCTGAATTTCATTGGATGAAAAATAAATTTTTTGTAGAGCTAATTTTTTGTAGAGCGAAACATATATATATATAGCTATATCTAAATTTGAACCGATTTTCTTCAAATTAGGCAATGATGGTCCATAGCTTAATAAACTGTACCATGTTAAATTTCAAAACAATCGAATGTAAAATACAACTTCTGTAGGGCTAAGGGGCCAAATCGGACGAAATATATATGGGGGCTATATCTAAATCTGAACCGATTTTCTTCAAATTCGGCAATGTTGCTCCATAGGTCAATAAACTCTACCATGCTAAACTTCAAAACAATTGGATGTAAAATACAACTTTTGTAGAGCTAAAAGAACCAAACCGGACGAAAAATATATATGGGAGCTAAATCTAAATCTGAAGCGATTTTCTTTAAATTCGGCAATGTTGGTGCATAGCTTAATAAACTCTACCATGCAAAATTTCAAAACAATCGAATGTAAAATACAGCTTCTATAGGGCTTAAGGGCCAAATCTGACGAAACATATATAGCGTGATCAATTTCGAGGTTCCTTACTGGTTTAAAGAAAAACCAGTAAGGAAAGGCAGAAAGTCGGGCGGGGCTGACTGTATAATACCCTACACCTCCCTAACAATGCGATAAGGGCCATTGGGATAATAATTTGGAATAATTGGCAAATTGGTAAGAACGTATATATGTTATGTGGATATATCTAATTCCGATCCGATAATCGCTAAATTGAGCAATATTCGTTCCAAATCAGGAGAAACATATATATGGGGGCTATATCTAAATCTAAACGGATTTTCTCCGAATTTGGTAGTGTTCATTCACGTAACAAGAAAACTCTTTCTGCCGAATTTCGTACAGATCGAATATAAAATACGGTTTCTATAGCGCTAACATGTCAAATCGGGTGAAACATATATATGGGGCTATATCTAAATCTGAACCGATTTTCCCCGAATTTAGCAGTGTTCATTCATGTAATGAGGGAACTCTCTCTGCCAAATTTCATACTGATCTGATATAAAATACAGTTTCTACAGCGCTTACATGTCAAATCGGGGGTAACATATATATGGGGGCTATATGTATTTAAATCTAAACCGATTTTTAACAATTTCAATAGGGATCGTCCTTGGGCCAGAAAAGAGAACTGTGCTAAATTACATCACAATCGGACCATAAATACGACCTGCACTTTGATTACAAGAATACATGGATAGACAGACGGACAGACAGACGGACATGGCTAAATCGACTCAAAAATTGATTCTATGACGATCGGTATAATAAACTATGGTTCTATTTCTTCTCTTTTTGGACGTTACAAACAAATGCACAAAGTCTTGGTATAAACACCGAAAATTCAAATTGAATGGGGAATGTTTATTATCATTTGAAAGAACATTTTTTGGCATTTATTTTTTTAAGATGTCTATCAAATGTTGGTCGCGGCTACGTCTCAGATGGTCCATCCGTTGAGTTCAATTGTCGATGACTCGTTCGAGCATTTCGACTGGTAACTGGCGAATGACAAGCGTGATGTTTTGCTCCAAGGCCTGAATCGAAGCGGGTTTGTCCGCATAAACTTTAGACTTTACATATCCCCACAGGAAAAAGTCTAACGGTGTGATATCACACGATCTTGGTGGCCAATCGACCGGCCCAAAACGTGAAATTGTCTGCTCACCGAAGTGTTCTCTCAATAAATCCATTGGTTGATGCGATGTGTGGGAAGTGGCGCCATCTTGTTGAAACCAAATATAGCCGAGATCACGAGCTTCAATTTCAGGCATCAAATAGTCGGTTATCTTGGCACGATAACGGTCGCCATTGACGGTTCCGTTCTCACCTGCATCATTTTTGAAGAAATATGGACCGATGATTCCATCGGCCCACAAACCACGCCAAACCGTTGGTTTTTCTGGATGAAGTGGCAACTCTTGAATCTCTTCAGGTTGCTCTTCGTCCCAAATGCGGCAATTTTGCTTGTTTACATACCCATTGAGCCAGAAATGGGCTTCATCGCTGAACAAAATTTGGCTCGAAAACGTCGGATCTTCTTGGAACTTTTCAAGAGCCCATAGAGCGAATGATGACGCTTGGGAAGGTCTGGCGGCTCCAGTTCTTGCACAAGCTGTATCTTGTATGCTTTCAATTTAAGATCTCGAAGTAAAATGCGCCAAGTCGTTCCATACGTCAGTCCTAGTTGTTGCGAACGGCGCCGAATAGACTCTCCACGGCCTTCGTGTACACGCTCAGCTACGGCCGTTACATTTTCTTCACTGCGTGCTGGACGTGGTCTATTCGGTCGAATATTATCCAATAATGAATGCTGGGTCCCAAGATGGGTGATGGTGTTGCGAATAGTACGCTCAGTAGGCCGATTATGTTGACCATAAGTTGAGCGAAGTGCACGAAACACATTCCTCACAGAACGTGAATTTTCGTAATAAAGTTGAACGATTTGTAATCGTTGTTCAGGCGTAAGTCTTCCCATGATGATATGCCAAACAATACTTAACACAAATAACACGACAGCATGACACTACTCTCACGTGATCTGTCAAAAAAGGCTATTGAAAAAAGTATCTCTACTTGGATCAACCGTTATATAGGGTTATTTCCAGGTGAAAAAGACACGTTACTGCAAAATTTCAACACGATCGTAGTGAAATTGTGACCTGTACTCAACGAACAACATAAGATGGACAGACGGACGGACGGACAGACATGGTTAAATCGACTCAGCTAGTGATTCTGAGTCGATCCGTATACATACTTTAAGGTGGGTCTAGCTGTAGTACTTCTAGGTGTTACAAACATCTGCTATGAAATAAACTTAATATACCACAGTGTGGTGTAGGGTATACAAATTATAGCGCAAATACTAAAGGCACCTTCCATGAAAATTGAAAAAAAATTAATAAAATTGATCATACAATTTTTTTAAATATTGTTTTGTGTTTTGCCTATCGAATTACATCAGAAAATGTTATGCACAGCCCTTTGGCAACATTTTGTAAACCAGTGATATTTACTTATTTATTAATTTTTAATTTTTATATTTATTTGTTTATTTTTATTTCATTTTTTTTTATTTAAAGTCAGCATATGTTTTTAATCTTCACCTTCTTCCTGACATAATATAATTTATTTGTATTTTTCATCATAATTTATATTTTTTATAATACGTATAAAATAGACATATTTAAATAATTAATAGCTGATATTATAATATTCCACAAATTATGTGACAATTAAAAGTATGTTTTATGTATAAACATATCATGTCGCAGTTCTGCATACAATGACTAAGTCATTTTTATATAAATTTATTATCGAAACAAAATTTGTTGTGCAGCACTAAGTTTCGAAATCTATTTCGATCATTTTTATTCGAAATACCTACGTCCATATTCACACTTGCAATTTTCCCCGGCAGAATTGCAAGTGTGAATATGGACTGAAAAAAAATTTGTCATAAAATTAAAGAAATGCTCCAAAGACGTACTTAGTCTTCAAAATAAGTTCATTTTGTACTTAAAATTAAAAAAAAATACTTAAAATTAAGTAAATTTATTAATATTATTGAAATTAGATATCTTTTTTTTAAGTAAAAAATGTAATTATTTTAAAAACTTGGAGCCATTTTTTAATTTTATGACAATTTCAGTGTGGACTACCTATAAACTGACATCCTGTTTCACGATGTTAAACGATAACGTTCGCATGACTTCTATGTGAAAAACAGCTGATTTGCGATTTATCGTTCTGATGCCTCTTTGTTGTTCGCAATTCAGCCGTTTTTCGCATAGAAGTTATGGAGTTGAAGCCAACTGACCATCCAATGCGTTTTCAGTAGTTTTTTTATAGCATTTAAAAAAAAAGTTATTTGGCGGACCCTTTATATTGAATAGTTTCCAAATCTATTTCGATCATTTTCAATCGAAGTACCTACTTATAAAGTGACAGCCTGTTTCACGATGTTGAACGATAACGTTCGCATGACTTGTATGTGAAAAACAGCTGATTTGCGAAATACAAAAAGAGACATCAGAATGATATCCAAAATATGATATTGAGTGTATGACCAAGTCAATATCGATAAATATCGAATTGTCGAAACTAATTTTGGTCAGTTTATCCAATAGTTCGGCGATATACATACATTCCGACATATATACATGATAAAATGACTATGTCCGTTTTCGATAAATTTTGTTATCGCAATTTAAAGTTGTGATTATTATTTTTTGAAGCGGACATCTTCTATAAATTACTTATTAAAACAAAGTTTCGATAACTTAACGTAACTTATTAATCCCTCAAAACGTGGATTTTCTTCCATTGGACTTGGTCAATTTGGCCCCGTGCACCGCAAAGGCAACTAATATAGCTGTTGACGTTAATATATCTTTCTGGTCCATGTTTCTTAGTCAAAGATCTATTTCCAAGCATTCTATTATCACCCGCATGTCGCCACAAACAGATGTGAGACTCAAATAGAAAATACGTAAGTTAAGTTAACTAAAATAAATATATATACATATTCAAATATACTCGTAAGAAATCATTTTATATATATATATGTATCTGATTTGTATATTTTTGCGTAATTTTTGTGATGATTTTCTTATTTATGATACGCCCGTTTTTTTGGCGTCATTTATCCATAAACTTATACACATATATGTATATCCGTCGATGGATTTTGTTTATCCTTTCCACAAACCATTCGTGTTGTGCGATATTTTGAACTCGTGTAGTTTTGCTTTTTTGTTGTATTTTTTTTAGTTCGCCAATCTGTTTGTTATTGTTAATATGGCTGCTCTTGTTGTTTTTGTTGTGAAAATATTCATAAATAAAAAATAAATACGGTCATATCAATGAAATTAATTGTTTGTATGTTATGTTCATGCTGCTGAAACACTGTAGTTATACTCGTATACATATATTGGGGAACATTGTACGTGAGTGAGTTTTGTACATATGAGTCATTCAGTGTTTAAAAGAATCCCAAAAAACGAATTTTGATAAACATTTATTATTGAAGGTTTAAAATTTTGTTTGTTAAATTTAGTAATATTTAATGGATTCTGCTTAAATTTTCTTAAACGGTTTTGTATGAAAATTAGATGTGTAATTTTTAAAACCTTGGCATTATTCCAAAATTTTACAACAAAATGCAGATAAATTTAAAAAAAATACATTGACATTAACTTTCGAGAGAAGCAGGATCGTTTACTTTGTTTTGTTTTCGAATAAATTGTAACCCTTGAAAATGATCGACGAAGTCGTTGGAAATATCGGGAAAATAACAATTTTAAAAATAAAACAATAAATTCATATTTAATTTGTTTTATTTATGACCTCAAGCCAACAAAAATATTTATTTATATATTTTTTCTATTTTGCTGAACAATGGTAAAATTGCTAATAATATTGTTAACATGAAAATCTATTTTATATGTCTGCAGAAAGTATCAAAATGTATATCATTGGAGAGCTGTTCTTCCCTAAAATTAATTTTGTTAATAAAAAGCTAACAAAAGCCCTATAGGAATTTTTGTGGTACAACTTTAGGTTCTATAATAGTCTCAAAATCGTACAAAATGTATACCAATTGAAAACTTCTCCTCGTCAGATGTGCAGAATCACAATTGGAAATTATTTTGGGTTGTCGTTATACCAAAAAAGTGAAAATTTTGATAAAAAGCTAATAAAAGCCCTACAGAGATTTTTATGGTACAGTTTTAGGTTATATAGTGATCTTCAAAGGTAACCACATATATGTCAGATATGCAGAATCTTATTTCTAAAATTTTTTGGTATGCCATAAAACAAAAAAAAATATTGATTCTTGTAATAAAATGGTAATATAAGCCCTGCTGGGATTTTTGTGGTACAATTATAGGGTCTATAATGATCTTAAAACATGACAAAATGTATATCAATGGGAAACTCTTCCCCGTTAGATATGCAGAATAACATTTGGAAATTATTTTGATTTGGAATAATACCAAAAACAGGTAAATTTTTTGATAAAAAGCTAATAAAGGCCCTAGGGATTTCTGTGGTACACTTTAAGGTTATACAGTGATCACAAAAGGTAACAAAATGTATATCAATGAAAAATTATTCTTCTCAAGATATGCAGAGCCACATTTGGAAACTGTTTTGGTTTAAAATAATACCAAAAAGGTTAATTTGTGAGTAAAAAGCTAATAAAAGCCCTACAGGGATTTTTGTGGTAAAATTTCAGGTTTCAAAATAGTTTCAAAAGATGACAAAATGTATATCTCTAAAAAATTCTTCTTCCCAAGAAGTGCAGAATCACATTTGCAAATTGTTTTGGTATGTCATAACACTAAAAAAGTAAAAATTTTAATAAAAAACTAATAAAAGACCTATACTGATTTTTGTGGTACAATTATAGATTCTACAATGGTCTCAAAGGGTAACAAAATGTATGTCAGTGTATAAAGTTTCCTCGCAAGATATGCATAATCACATTTGCAAATTGTTTTGTTATGTAATAATACCAAAATACGTAAAATTGCAGATAAAAAGCTAACACAGGCCCTACATTGAATTTTGTGGTACAGTTTTAGGTTATATAGTCATCTCAAAGGTAACAAAATGTATATCAATGGAAAACTCTTCCTCGCAAGATGTGCAGAATCACATTTGGAAATTGTTTTCGTATGTCATAATACCAAAAAAGGTTAATTTTTTTATAAAAAACTTATAAAAGCTCTACAGGGATTTTTGTGGTACAATTTTAGGTTCTATAATGATCTCAAAAGGTAACAAAATTTATACTAATAGAAATTTCTTCTTCGCAAGTTATGCAGAATCTCATTTGGACATTGTTTTGGTATGTAATAAAACCAAAATAGGTAAAATCCGGATAAAAACATAACAAAGGCCCTACATGGATTTTCGTGGTACAATTTTAGGTTGTAATGTGATCTTAAAAGGTAACAAAATGTATGTCAGTGTCTAACTCTTCCTCCAAGATATGCAGAATCCCATTTCGAAATTGTTTTTATATATTATGACACCAAAAAGATTAATTCTTGTAATAAAAGGGTAATATAAGCCCTGCTGGGATTTTTATGGTACAATTTTAGGGCCTCTGATGATCTCAAAACAAGACAAAATATATATCAATGGAAAACTCTTCATCGCAAGATGTGCATAATCACATTTGGAAATTGCCTTAATAGAAAATAATACCGAAAAGGTTTTTTTAGTAAAAAGGTTATAAAAGCCCTTCTGGGATTTTTGTGGTACAATTATCGGCTATTTAGTGATCTCAAAATGTAACAAAATGTATGTCAGTACATAACTCTTCCTAGCAAGATATGCAGGATCACATTTCGAAGTTGTTTTTGTAAATCATAACACCAAAAAAAGGTAATATAAGCTCTGCTGGGATTTTTGTGGCACAATTTTAGGGTCTATAATGATCTCAAAACATGACAAAATGTATAACGATGGAAAACTCTTCCTCGTTAGATATGCAGAATCACATCTGGAAATTTTTTTCATATGTCATAATAACATAAATGGTTATTTTTTGGGCAAAAAGCTAATAAAAGACCTACAGGGATTTTTGTGGTACAATTTCAGTTTTTAAAATAGTTTCAAAAGATGATAAAATGTATCTCACTTAAAAAATCTTCTTCCCAAGATGTGCAGAATCACATTTGTAATAATACCAAAATAGGTAAAATTGCTGATAAAAAGCTAACAAAGGCACTACAGGGATTTTAGTGGTACAGTTTTATGTTCCACAATGGTCTCAAAAGATGACTAATGGTATATCAATGGAAAAATCTTTCTGGCTAGATGTGCAGAATAGGGATGTAACGAATATTCGCATATACGAACGCGAATTATTCGCATCATTTTAACATTCGCTTTAGCAAAAACCAACTTTGGATTATTCGCTTTCGCAAAAATATATTTTAGTATTCGCTTCCATTTGTTAAAAGTGTTATATCTTCTTATTCGCTTCACACTTTTTGAAGATATTAATACCAATGAAAACCTCTTCCACTTTTCTTCAAAACAGTTGACAAATATGCTTGTCCTTGTGGTAACAAGAGGAAAAAATATGGAATACATTCTAAGTACTTGAATATCCTGGAAAAGTATCAATTTAGTTCCTTAATTTAATTGGTATTATTCGCATTCGCTTTCGCAAAAATGCAGATTTCACTATTCGCTTTCGCAAAAATGCATATTTCACTATTCGCATTCGCATTCGCAAGAAATACATTTCAATATTCGCTTTCGCATTCGCTTTCGCTTAGATTTTTGTGGTACACTTTTCGTATCTTTAGTACATACAAATGGTGACGAATTATATATCACTGAAAAGATTTTTTTGCATATATGTGCTGAACGACTATCATAATAAATTTCATAATTTGATCTTTAGAGTATTAGTGAAATTATCATTTCCTGAAGTTGTAGGTAGAACTTGAGTGAACCCCGAAGAATAAGTAGCGGAATAGTATTTAAGTTTTCCACATGATGTTTTAAAACTTCCATATTACCCACCATAAATAATGATTCTCCAAATTTTATATATATTTATTTTATTTCCTCAAATGCCACTACAGCGTCTCTGTGAAACATGACCCACCTTATTACACATCATTCACGTACATATATAGATATTGTTCATATTTAAATTTATACAGTATTTTTATTAAATACAATGTTCAATGTACACTGTACATAATCATACATATCCATATACAATCTGGATAGGGGGAGGGGGAGTAAACAAATGTATTGGCGTTATGAAAATTGCCGATTTGGTCAAGAAACCATTTTCATTGACTTGCTAAAATACTTTTGACACATGCCGTCAGAATATTAATAAAAATACTCGTAACATACACAAAAAGAGAAGAACAGTTCATATGAAAATATATTACGCAAACATTTTAAAAGAATTTAAACGAAAAATATCCGAATATGTTCATAAACATAAAAACTACATACATTAGTTGTATGTAAGAACACTGTGCCACAGAATTTTGAAGGCAACGGGTATTTTCAGGGTTATGACAAGGCGAGAAATTCACATATGAGAAAAAATAAGATATGGAGCAACGAGTGCTAATTGCAATGAAAAATTGGTTAATCAATGGTTTAACACAAAATAAGCATTTTAAAAAATGTCATATAACGGCATTCAAAACTAATTCTGCTACTCTAGACTAAATAAAGAGTGGATTAGTCAAACGAAGCCGTGACTTAACTTTTACGTAATGTGACGTGATTCAAAAGTTGTTCTTGTTCTCAGGGCTAACTAAGTCCAGATTCACACTCGGCAACTTTTTCCAAGCAATTGTCAAGGTTTGTTGGAGAGAGAGGTAGGCGGAAAGAGCTCTCTGCCTCTCTCACTAACAAACTTTGACACTTGCTTGGAAAAAGTTGCCGAGTGTGAATCTGGACTTAGTTAGCCCTGAGAACAAGAACAACTCATCAGATCAACCCATTTTTTCAGTACATAATCGATTGTTTCGGGTCGAATCTCCTCAATGGCACATTCGATTGCATGTTTCAACGCTTCAATTGTCTCTGGGTTTCAATTATCTTTATGGCTCCCCACAGAAAATAATCCAAAGGGCTCAAATCACAAGTCAAAGTAATCGGTATTTCAAATATAAAATTTTAAATGGCCTACCCTTTATGTCTTATGACTTAGTCATTCTCTTATTTTAACATTTTATTTCTTTGTTTCATAGTACTTTAAAAGATTCGTATATTTTTTTTAATTTTCTCAGTTTTACAGAGTTTATTTGCATCATAACCTTACTTTTTAATCTGATGTTTGCAAACGTAATGTCCAAATGACAATTCAGGAGTTTCTTCCGTCCGTTCAAGTTTTCTTTGGCTAATCGTTTACACTGATTTCCATATGACAGATTGAATCCGCAGATTAGTTACGTTAAGGCGACGTTACGGTTATGCTTGCCTAATTCAGACCTAAATTAAAGGAAAATCTCTAAGGGTGTCTGTAGTATAGAGAAAATCGTTTGAGATCGACTTTAGCGTAGAGGAAGACCTGTGAATTCGACTCCAGTGTAGAGGAAGATCTATGAGGTCGACTCTAGTATAGAAGAAGACATCTGCGACTCTAATATAGAGGAAGGCCTCTGGATATCAACTCTAGTAAAGAGGATGACCTCGAGAGTCCCCTCAGGTCGACTCTAGCATAGAAGAATACCTCTGAGGTCGACATTAGTTTAGAGAAAGACCTCTGAGATCGACTCTAGAGTAGAGGAAGACCTCTGAGGTCGACTCCAGTATAGATGAAGACCTCTGAGGTCGACTCTAGTATAGATGAAGACCTCTAAGGTAGACCGTAGTATAGGGGAAGACCTCTGAGGTCGACTCTAGTGTGGAGGAAGACCTCTGAGGTCGACTCTAAAGTAAAATAAGACCCCTGAGGTTAACTTTAGTTTAGAGGAGAACTTCTGTGGTCGACCTTAGCCTAAAGGAAGACCTCTGAGGTCGAATCTACTAAAGATGAAGACCTCTAAAGATGAAGACCTCTGATGTGGACTCTACTATAGAGGAAGACATCTGAGGTCGACTCTAGTATAGTTGAAGACCTCTGAGTTCGACTTCAGAGTAGAAGAAGTCCTCTGAGGACGACTCTGTCATAGAGGAAAACCGCTAAGGTCGACTCTAGCATAGAAGAAGACTTCTGGAGGAGGAAGACCATTGAGGTCGAATCTAGAGTAAAAGAAGACCTCGAAGGTCGACTCTAGAGCAGAAGAAAACCCCTGAGATCGAATATAGAGTAGAAGAAGACGGCTGAGGTTGACTTTAGTTTAGTGGTATACATACATCTGCGATCTAATATAGATGAAGACATCTGAGATCGACTCTAGTATAGATGAAGACATCTGAGATCGACTCTAGTATAGAGGAAGACATCTGAGGTCGACTCTAGTATAGAGGAAGACCTCTAAGGTCGCCTCTTCTATAGAGGAAGACCTCTAAGGCCGCCTCTTCTATAGAGGAATATCTCTGAGGTCGGCTCTGTTATAGAGAAAGACCTCTGATCTGCTGCGGCATGTATGCTTAAAACTTCTGCTACCTAGTGTAATTATTATTCAAACTTCCTTCGCTTATATTCAAATCGTTGCCATTTTTTCGATTGTTTTTTTCGTTATTTTCGCTTTAAAGGAAATATATGTAGAATATTAAAACTAGTGGGAGTTGGAGAAAATAAAACAATAACGATTCCCCAGAATGGAAGTGGAAATGGTAATGGAGGAGGGAGAAACGTGAGTTTTATGCTCTTCTCATAGTAAGTTAATGCCCTATTGTTATTGTTGCGAGCTTCCTGCTACCGGTTAGGTGCCAGGGCGTCAAGCTCCCATACCTCCACTACTCTCGCTCTCCCTCTCCCGCCAACTTCTGGTGTAAAGCACCTTCCTTGCGGTGCTGGTGCCAAGGCACAATTTAGCAAGCAAATGCTGGGGATAAGCAGCAGGCTGGGCTGGGAGCATATAAAAAAGACAATAGACGCGCACAGCACACAAACGCCATACCATAAACCACTCTTCTTCCTTATTTTGAGAAATTCTGAATTTCTGCGGTGTTTTGTCGCTTTTTTCCCCCGGCTTCTACTTCTGCTTCTTCAGATTCTGTTGTTTTCCGTTTTAATAACCGACGACGACAAGACGTCAACCAGACCAGACTGGGAATGGTGGAGAGGGGAGAGGGGCAGAAAAGCAAAACCTAACCAAACCAAACATAGAAGTGGCAAGTATCCGGACAGGCGGACGGACGGATGGATGAGTAGTTTACGATACGGTTGAAGTTCGTTTGATTTGGAAGACAACAGCCATCATGATGGGGCAACGTTCCCGTCCGCATTCGCGTCAACGACAACGACAACGTCACCGTCCACGTTAACGTCTACAACATTGTCGATGATAAAGGCTTCCGTGGATAGGAGGAATATGTTTTCTAGTGTCATTTTGGTATGTGTGAAATTAACAGAGAGTGTAGGGAAAAACAATGGAGAATGAATGGCTTGGTTTTGGGGTCGCTTGGCCTGTGCCTGGGATGGGAATAAAAATGATAACTATACTACACATATGAGCTGACAAGGAGAGATCGTAAACCATGTCAGATGCCAGCGAAGTAAAGGGTGTCTGGCACTACAGCGGGAATAGAGAATAATAATTTGCAATGGAGGTAAAAAAACTGCACAAGTCGTATATTTACAAATATAAAAAATCTAAAATTATGGTTTTAGAAACCGTACTAACTATGGCTATCTTGATGAGCACAAATGTGAGATTATTAAAATCTACTGTAGATCCCAAGATCCCACAAAACTAAACATGCATAAAATTAATAAATAATCTAACTAGCAAAGATACTAAGTAATATTGGGTATATTCTTACGAGCAGCGCCATCTAGATGTGAGGAATTTCTCTGGTATAGAATCGAACATGGAGATCCTTCTCTCTATACTGGAGTCGACCTCAGAGGCCTGCTTCCCTGTGTTTACGTCAACCCCAAAGAGATCTTCATGAAGAGTCGACTGAGTCAAAAAGTATACATCCTCCCCTATATTAGAGTCGACCTCTGAGGTCTTCCTCTATACTAGAGTCGACCTAAGAGGACCTCCTCTATAATAGCCTCAGAGGTCTTGCTCTATACTAGAGTCGACTTCAGAGGTCTTCCTTAATAATAGAGTCTACCTCTGAGGTCTTCCTCTATACTAGAGTCGACCTCTGAAGTCTTCCTCTTTACTAGAGTTGACCTCTGAGGTCTTCCTCTACTTTTGAGTCGACCTCCAAGGTCTTCCTCTATACTAGAGTCGACCTCTGAGGTCTTCCTCTATATTAAAGGCGACCTCAGAGGTCTTCCGCTATACTAGAGTCGAAATCAGGGGTTTTCCTCTATACTAGGGTCGACTTCAGTGGTCTGCCTCTATACTAGAGTCGACCTAAGAGGACCTCCTCTATAATAGCCTCAGAGGTCGTGCTCTATGCTAGAGTCGACTTCAGAGGTCTTCCTTAATAATAGAGTCTACCTCTGAGATCTTCCTCTATACTAGAGTCGACCTCTGAAGTCTTCCTCTTTACTAGAGTCGACCTCCGTGGTCTTCCTCTATACTAGAGTCGACCTCTGAAGTCTTCCTCTACTTTTGAGTCGACCTCCAAGGTCTTCCTCTATACTAGAGTCGACCTCTGAGGTCTTCCTCTATAGTAAAGTCGACCTTAGAGGTCTTCCGCTATACTAGAGTCGAAATCAGGGGATTTTCCTCTATACTAGGGTCGACTTCAGTGGTCTGCCTCTATACTAGAGTCGACCTCAGAGGTCTTCCTCTATACTAGAGTCGACCTCCAAGGTCTTCCTCTATACTAGAGTCGACCTCCAAGGTCTTCCTCTATACTAGAGTCGACCTCTGAGGTCTTCCGCTATACTAGAGTCGACCTCAGAGGTCTTCCGCTATACTAGAGTCGACCTCAGAGGTCTTCCTCTATACTAGAGTCGACCTCAGAGGTCTTCCTCTATACTAGAGTCGACCTCAGAGGTCTTCCTCTATACAAGAGTCGACCTCAGAGGTCTTCCTCTATACAAGAGTCGACCTCAGAGGTCTTCCTCTATACTAGAGTCGACCTCAGAGGTCTTCCTCTATACTAGAGTCGACCTCAGAGGTCTTCCTTTATACCACAGTCGACCTCTGAGGTCTTCCTCTATACTGGAGTCGACCTCAGAGGTCCTCCTCTATACTAGAGTCGACCTCAGAGGTCCTCCTCTATACTAGAGTCGACCTCAGAGGTCCTCCTCTATACTAGAGTCGACCTCAGAGGTCCTCCTCTATACTAGAGTCGACCTCAGAGGTCTTCCTCTATACTAGAGTCGACCTCTAAGGTCTTCCTCTATGCTAGAGTCGACATCTGAGGTCTTCCTCTATACTAGGGACGACTTCTGAGGTCTTTCTATATACTAGAGACGACCCCTGAGGTCTTCCTCTACACTAGAGACGACCTCTGAGGTCTTCCTCTATACTAGAGACGACCTCTGATGTCTTCTTCTATACTAGAGACGACCTCTGATGTCTTCTTCTATACTAGAGACGACCTCTGAGGTCTTCTTCTATAATAGAGACGACCTCTGAAGTCTTTCTCTATACTAGAGACGACCTCTGAGGTCTTCTTCTATACTAGAGACGACCTCTGAGGTCTTCTTCTATACTAGAGACGACCTCTAAGGTCTTCCTCTATACTATACTGGACGACCTCTAAGGTCTTCCTCTATACTATACTGGACGACCTCTGAGGTCTTCTCTATACTGCAGACGACCTCTAAGGTCTTCCTCTATACTGGAGACGACCTCTGAGGTCTTCCTCTTTACTATGTCTTCGTCTATATAATATTCGAACTCCTGTACCGAGAAAACAGTAAATATATCCCGCTTGCGAACTCAGCTGATGAAGAAGGGTTGCCAACATGTAATTAATACATTGCCTAACTTGACAGCACTATGATATTTTATCACAGCGATGTAAAGGGAAAATGTTGAGAAAAACATTTTATCTAGATATACTTGTACATGAAAAATTTGATAACATAATATCAATCACTTTATTAAATAGCAAAATCCATAAATCGCCAAGGAGTGCCTTCTCCTTGGCGGCCCAAACAAAACTCTTCCGCTTCATTAGTGTTGTAATATTGCGTGATTTTAATTCATACCCACAGGGAAATACGAAAATTTGCACTTTCGACATTGTTATACAAATTATGCTCGAGTATATAGGTATAAATTCGCTTTACCCAATTAGCGCATTTGTATGTGTATGTATGTATTTTTGCGCCCAATTTTACACCCACACCCAAAAATTCAAAATAGCCTTAGAGATCATTGACTGAAATATGATTTCTGTTTTGAGGGCAAAATATTGTAATTAGGACAACATTTAATACTCATATTTCTTGGTAGCGATATTAAATGACCAATGGATGATGATGAGTTCATCGGAAGTTGAATGAATATTTGATACAAAGTCCTGTATGCGATACGAGGTTTGGTTTTGGTTCTTGTTGGGCAACAATTTTAAGTGGCAGATAAGGAGTGGTATGATAGCCTACATTTTGAGGACTCAATACGAGTACACAATCAAACCATCGGAATGGAAGTATAATTTTTACTAAAGGCACCGAGAACTGTAAGGGAAAATTGGACCACTAAATTAAGTAGTTTTTTATTAATATTTCCTTACATATTTCTTAATATTTCCTTTACTATTTTATAAGATGTCTTCCTTTATTAATTGAAAGAAAACAATGTTATGATTTAATTTTTTTAGGCAGATAGCTTTAAATTGAAGTAAAGCACAGAAAATTATTTCAATATCCAAGAAATTGACTTGGATTAGAAGATAATTTTATAGGATTAATATTCGACAATTTTCACACACTGTAAAGTTCTTCCAATCATCATAAAATATCGAATATATCTTCTTCCCTTTTGGGTCATCTTTGTCTTTATACACAGGATATGCGACCACAAAGGCTTATCTATCAATTAAGCTTTATTGTTTCCTATTCAAAACCCTGGAGCGCATAATATACGGTACCGGTTAACATACTGGAGCTTAAACAACACGCCTACCTCAAAGGAAGATCGGAGGAATCATGGTGTAGTATTCTGCCCAGAAAAGTAATTCAGTCCTGCCAACCATTAGACGAGTTTCAGATTGACAGAGCGATGAAAGACTGGATCAATCATATGCTAAGTATAGGTTGTATAACGTTCATCATATAACGTCAAATTTACAGAGTCGTGGTATATTCGTATTATGGGAGAATTTTATTGCCTCTTCAATGGTTTACCATGATACACAATTTGCTAAGATCCTTCATCAACAAAGGACTTAAACCAAACGACGTCGTAATATTTCTTAGACTTATGACTTTAAGTTTGGCCCAAGAAGATTAACCGTAAACCCAGAGAAGATATCTATTCACGAGGATAACAAATATTAAGGTAAGATATTTAGTAGTAATCCGGGATAAGAAACTGTGTTGGTAGGGCCAACTAGAAACCACCAAGGATTGCAGATGTTGGTCGATGTCCAGGAAAGCTATAGGATTAAAATGAGGATACGCTGGTTTTACGTGAGCATTATTAGATCAATAATAACCCACGCCTCAGTAGTGTGGTGGAGATCAATGGCATAACATCGAATATACATACTTTCTGGGTAAAAACGTGGCAATTTGAAATGCAGCAATAAGGATCGCTTCTAATTGCTGTTCAGCTGTACATTTAACCAATTGATATCCTAATAAAGCATTAGACAAAACGTCTCCTCTTGTTCAACCAAAAGTTACCTACAAACAAATGCATAACGTTATAATACAAGTTGGTGTAGGATATAGTTAGGCTTCTTTTTTCGGGACAAAACATTTCTAAATTGTTGTATAGATTCCTCCTCCTCTGCGTCTCCACAGCTTCTGCAAAAAAAGACGTCTCGACAGCAGGTCCTTGACGCGTTTAGAGTTAGGGCAGGGTCACATCAGCCTGGATATTATTCAGATTCTAACTAGTGACCACTTGTTATTTATTGCAGCGCACTCTCTCTCAAGAAGAGTTTGCAGGTTGCTAGAGACATGCCCACATATACCAATTTTGCTGGAGGGTTCAAGGTAGTTCCTCGCCTTGAAGTTCGCTGTTACGTCCCTGTGGTGGCACCCATATCAGGTGAATATTGAACTGTTCAGCAATCTCCTTAAGAGGTTTACGACAGTCGAGGGCAGTTTTTGAATTCAGGAATATAATTTCCAGGGACTGGATCAATCAGTGACACGGCAGGCAGTGCACTTGAAGTTTGGGTATAGCTGATGTGAATCAGCCTGGAATGTATGCAGTTTGTGACAAGTGTCCACCTATCATTTATGGTCGTGAGGGTTCTATTACTCAAGAAGATATTGCATGTCTAAGGGCTAAAGGCATGTCCACATATTCCAGTTCCACTGTAGCGTGAAGGGTAGTTTCTAGTCTTGTAAGTTCATCTGCTTTCCCTTCCATCTCATTAAGAGATCTGCGACAGACGAGGGCAGTTTTTTAATTCAGCAAAACAGATTGCAGGGATATTATAGCAATCTGACTATCAGAGAAAATATTGTTACCGACAATAACTAACATTCTGCCTGGTAAACACTACAGTGATCAGGTAGCCTTTTTGCAATGAAAGTTCCTTAGCAAAGTCACCAAAGTCCACGTGCTTGTATAGTTTGGAACAGTCTGTTAAGAAGTTCACAAATCTCCTATGTCCTGGTATGCGATCATTCCATTCCGATATTTTAGGTATGAGATTCATATATGTAGTTCTTTTCAAAAAAAAGCGGTTAAAACATAATGTATTCAAATTGTCATTCATACTTGATGTACTGGAACGTGTAGGGCCAACGTCGTGTTGGACGCCTACTATTAAACTATCCATTACCAACCGATTATCAAAAATTCACAAAACTGCATGCCTATTCGTAGGCGGAGCCTTAAGGACGGCGACTGAGGCTCTACAAGTCCTACTCCATCTACTCTACCCATTGATATTGTGGCGTCAGAGCGATATTTCGATTGAACAGTCTATCAATGTGGAGGTATAAGAACTACGGCCACATGAATATATTACAATATAATGCTATGGTAACCGACCGAGTGAACTATATACCAACTTCGTGAGGAACTTCACCACTAAGAAACTGCAGATAGGAATGGATTGGCAGAATACCAGGAAACATAAATCATCTCCTCTTCTACACAGATGATTTGAAGCTTGATGATAATATTGTCTTCAGAGTACACTGTAAAGAACTCGGTCTTCATATTGCTAACAGACTACCAGATGTCTATCAAGCCAAAGGAAAAACTGTATACATTAGTGTAAATTCTGAAGGGACACGCTAGAAGGTTTTGCTTTGAGTCTAATGACTTCTGCAGAAGCTGTGAAAATAAGGAAAAATTGGACAGCATTGAGCACCTGCTTTGCTACTGTCCATCATTAAGTAAACAACGTTTGGATATGTGGGTTTGGTCTTTCTAGAAAGTCTGACATATCTTTCCGGTATCCGGTATTCGTACTATTTATATTATTCTTTATTAAACCGGTTGCTGGTGAGCTGGTAAAGCTGGCTCCCACCCTAAACTAAACATAGTGTAATCAACAATGCCCGCGAGGTCAGGAATTGTGTTCAGCATGACAATATTTCCGTAGCAATATCCTGATCAGACTGCGAATTCCTTATTTCTAATAGCTGTAGGTGCGGCATATTGCATTGCTATAACATTTAGTGCATCAGTTGGTGTCGTTCTCAGCACAACAGTAATACACATAGCAGCAATTCACTGAACTTTGTTTACATTGTTTTCGCGCAGGAGTGGATTTCTGCAGTGCTTTCCACCAGACGGAAATGTCGTAGGTCATTATCGGTTGACTCGAGTTCAAACACCGGCGTTTTCCTATTGCCCTTTTACAGGTGTGTATATAGCTCTACCAAAACCTTCTTTGCATTTTCAAAAGGATCTGGATCAAATGTTACCAAAAATTAAGGTCCACCTCAGAACATAAAGTCCAGAAATTTGGTGCACATCAAATGCACAAAATTTGAGCATTAGCCACGATCCTTCAGGTATCTCTCTCATACAAACGAAAAAAATTCATGTTTAGGATTTGGTATTTTTAGAGTACATTTGAGCAGAATTCTTCCATCCATCTTTGAATCTTTCACAAGAAAACCTTAAAACCTCATTTTTGAAATGGATAGCTCGCTCCAGTTCCTCAGACAAAGGCCCGCTTGGTTGTTGAGTCTGGAAACGTCTGTATAGAAGTTCAAGAATCTCCTATGTACTTGGATATGATCATTCCACGCTGATCTTCAGCTATGAGAGTGAGTTAGATCTTGTCAAAAAGTAGTTCAAACATAGAGTAATGGCCGGTAGGTCAGGCATTATTTTTATAATGACAATATGTCTGTAGCTATTTCCTGACCAGAATGACAGTTCCCTAAATTCCTAAGCTGTACATGACTACAACAGTTCGACCCCTTTTTAGATCGAACTGTTGTAGTCCCAGTAGAATAAAACATAGCTCTCTTTTCATACTTACAAAATGTGGTATTAAAGTCCAGTTTTCCTGAAAATGGCACCTTATTGCAGAAACAAAATCACCATAAGAGTACTCGTAATCTTCCCGCTACGTATACCGCTAGAGCTACAGAAAAGAGAACACCATAAGAAAGCTACCCTGGTTAGAATAGGTTGTAAAAGGATGACACTAGATATTGTCAAGTGTCTAAAACTGGGCATTGGGACATACTACAGCAAAGACATGCTGTTGATTGTACAGCAGCCTGTGATCAATTTGAGTAAGGTAACTACATATTTATCTCTACATCCACAATTTTTCCCAATATATTTTTTTTTTCATAAAATTATCCATAAAATTTAAAATGCCAATTATTTTTGTAATCTGTAAGCATTAATGTATTACAAAAGTATATTTTAATCAAAGGAACTAACTTTTGTTGTTACATACTATAATCGCTAAATTTTTCTTTGGTGTTATATGTAGGTACGAATACTTTTTTGAGTCAGTGTACGGAAAAGAGAAAATATTATTTTGCCGCAATAATACACTAATGAGCTAATATAAAAATGTTTTCTGGTCCTATATTACAAACACAAAAATAACCATTTCAATGGTATTGCGGGAGAAGAGAACCGAACCTCCACCATGGGGAATGCAAAATTATAGGTGATGAAAATTTCATTATGTTTCTGTCAGAGTTGGGGGTGGAGGTGGTAACTCTGGGCCAGAGGACTGGGTCTGTATTTTTATTAAACGACGAGAAATCCGTCGTGGTAGAGATTTCAACGTGATGTTGTTGTTGCTGCTGCTGTTCTTGTTCCTTGTTAATGTGGGAAATAAAAACTAAATGAAACACTCACATTCCTGTGCTCCAAAAAGCCACATTCAGATGAGTACGAATTGCGAGGGAGTGAGAGAGAGTGTGAGTACGTGTAGAAGCGAAAGAGAGATAGCATCGTTTAGAGCGAGGGAGGATGCTGGCAAATAAAAATCACCGCAAAAGGGTCAACATGGATTTTATTATGAAATCCAATGAGATTTTTATATGCAGAGGCACTGCCTCATCTCCTGCTTCGGTGTGGAGGTTTTTTTTTATAGGGAAATTATGTATGATGGATTATGACTATGAGTAGTAAGGGTAGAAAAATACAAAGAACTTACCCAAAATAAAATATTGATTAGGACCATTAAAAATTTCACACATGAACAGCAGCCGTTGAGACCCATTTTTGCTAGTTCTTTTTGTTATTGCGTTGAGGTTTAAAGAGATTATTTGTTGTTATTCTTTTCGCTTGTTTTGCAGAAGCCTGCCTTATCTTTAAAAGAAATATTTTTTTATTATTATTATGTATTTTGTCCAGTGCAAAATAATAGTAATACACCCAACAAACAAATTCACACACTCGTTCGTTCACTAAACTCACACAAACACACACGCACACCGCTATAAATTTAGACAAGAAGAAGCAACAACAATAGTTACGCTTTAAACGCTGCGTCGACGATGGCAGAGGCCAGACAGAATCTCCTAAGGCAGTTTTTCCGAACACGCACACACAAAGCAACAACAATAACAAACAACTTCTTCACTTCACTTTACTATGGGATTTTCCTGCTTAGTTAGTTTGTTGAACATATGTTTTCTTCACTGGTTTTTTGTTTTTTTTTTTATTTATTTTTCACTATTCAGTTAGTTGGTTGGTTTGTTATTATTGTTGTATCTTTTTAACAAATACACATCGCACTCTCACTACTCCTGTCACTGTTCGTCTGCTACTGCTGCTGCTGCCGCTACTGCGTGACTGCAAAATGACTATGAGCGTTAGTATGTATGGGTATGTGTGTTTGCTAAACCAAACCAGACAATCTGCAAATGTTGTTGCCGCTGCTGTTGTTGCTTTAGTACTCCTTATACTCCGTTTTGCTGTCGCTGCTGCTGACTTTGCTGTTTCTTCCTTTGACCTCTTTTAGGAAAATATGACAAAGATATTTTGCTTCTTCTTCTTTTCTTACTTTGCTATTTTTTCTGTAAAGTCCTTTAGGAATCTAATTTATAATACCTATGTATATTCTTAAGCACTTTTTCCTTAAATGATTAAACAATTTTGTTAATCAATTAAAAACACTTTACACTAACTTTTGTGCAGATTATTTAATTTTATTTTGTTGTGGTTTTTTCTATTATTCTCAATTTCTTTCACGCCCGTAAAAACACATCCTCGGTTGGATTGTTGTTTGTATTATATTGAATTGTATCTTGTCGTCGTCGTCTTCGGTACCGTTCAATCTTTATCCGCCGTTCACCGTTCTGTTCGTTCTCTCGTTTCTATCTGATTTAAGAAAAAATAACAAACCTCATCTTTCGCTTAGGAAGTGAGTGCATATTTTTAGCGAGGCATTTGTTTTTCCAAAAACACACAAAGCAAACGGAAAGATACACTTGAGCAGAGAGAGCGAGAGTGTAAGTGAGTGGGAGACTGAGAGCGAATTTGTATCTGATAGATGCAATGATGGCAAATGGTTGGCAACAGTGTTGATAATAATGGTATGTTGGTACTTTTTTAAACTTAAACGAGTACCTAACAATCAGACCCGTTAGTAATTTAAATGTTGATTAAAAAAACATATAAATAGTTGCCGATGTAATAATCAGTGTTCAGAAAAAAACAGTACGTTATAGGAACGGTTCCTTCAGAGAACACTAACGTTATTTATTTTTTTAGTGTTACTGTTCGCGAACGGTACCACTATGATAACGTACCGTTCTTAGAACACGACGAACGGTACCCTACGAATCGTAGGCTACGATAACGAACCGTTCATAGAACAGTATCACTACGTCGTAGTGATACTGCTCTTTTCAACAGAACACTAACAGTATCACTACGTTTAGCGTTCCGTTCTTTTTTATATTCGACACCACAGGTCGCAAATATGAAGCAATCTTAATGAAAATTGGTACAGAGATATTTCTTAACCCAGGGACGATCCCTATTTAAAATGGGGCATATCGGTCCATTCATGGGGCATATCGGTCCATACGAAGGTCCCTTTCGATAAGACATATTTACGCACTAGAGAGCGCATTTTTTGACTGATCATGCCAAAACTTGAATATATGTTCATTCCATAGCATTCAATCATGCCTAGTGAAAATGATGCATATCGGTCCATTTTTTGATTTATTTAAAAAACCCTTTCATGTAGCCTCCTTTGTAATTCTATGGCTTTAATGTTAGGGCTTTTTTATTTACTGGAACATCAAGAAACCACTCGTAGTTTCTTTTCCATTTGTGAATATACCTTTTTTTAAGAATTCGAAGATATTTGATACATTTTTATTTGCTTATAAATTAGAGAACATTTAATTTAGCATTTCTTTAATATGTAATTGATAGTTTTGGAATCCTATTTTTCTTCGAAATCACTGAAATCTAACATTCATCAAAAATTGAAATTTTTTGACTTAAGGAAATTCTGTTTCTTCTGCCCATTCTAATTAATGATACTCTTTCGGCTATGTTAAAAGTAAAATTACAAATTTCGCTATCGGTGTGTAGGTAGGTATGAGTCAAAAATGAGCAAGTAATAAAAACTTACGGTACTGCAATGAATCTAGAGTATTTTTTCTTCTTCTTAAATTTTTTATTTTAGTTTTTCCTTTAATTTTAATAATTTTTTCCAATCGTTCGTTTTATCGAGTACAAATAATTGAAGTCGTTCGTAATATAAGGTACTCAATGTAAACATTTTGATCGTGCGTTATATCGAATTTTCGTTAAACCGAGCATTCGTAATACCGCGAGTTGCCTGTATTTTTATCTGTTTATTATTACTAGACCTCGGATTTTTGCATATCTTTCAATTTTCATCCGATTTGAACCAACATTTGCATTTAGATACTTCACCACGCCGAGCCGCCGCCGGCCTTTTTTCACCAGCCGAAGCCGCCGTCGATCTTTGCGTCTAAAATCGGCTGAAACACAGCCGCTATTCCAGAAAAACTTTAAAATATGGATAAATACAATTTACATTTTTGATAAGCAAATGGTTATATAGCAGATATATCGTCCCCTTAATAGAAGAATAATGTGTAAGCATATACACTATTATTTTTTATTGCATTCTAAGAATCTACGCAATTGGTTCTATATCTGGTGAAATTCTACTTCCACAAATTGGGTTATTGGGTGTTTGAAATTGTTCATTACGTATTAAATAATAATATCGAGATTCAATTTCACAAAAACTTCAAATTTGATTTTCTCGAAACGACAAATAAATTATACACTATTCATTTATTGGGTGGACGTTATAGAAGTGAGTGATTTTCGTTTTGATTGGTTTGTTGTCACAAGCGGGAGCCTAACATGTCTTAAAAATCATAATATTGATAGTAATAGAAAAATAATTATAAAAAATATTTTTTAAAGGTAATAATAAGATTTTTTTTATTTATTATTAGATTATGTACATATAGAGATAAAAATATTTTCGGAAAAAAATCAATGGAGTATTAAAGAATAGTATAACATATCAATCAAGTTAAGCTCAAAACAGTAGAGGTCATTCTATTTAAACCACAAGGTAATTCCACACAAATTTAAAATTTCACTAAAAATTCGATTCGCCTCTCCTGGAAATAACCTGTTTTGACATAAGCTATGTATAGAAGAATGGGGGAAAAATGCAACCCTGTGAACGTACAACCGTGTGAACATAAAATTTTTGTCTTGCAACGTTGGCAGAAAAGTCATTGTGAGATAATTAGCAGATTTTAATATGTGCGAAGTTTTTGCATGTGACAACGGCGCCATTGTCAGAAAAACATTTTATTGGCCACTGTCTATAAAATATTTTTATTGGCAATCCTGCATATAAATATTTACAAAATATATTTGCCTAACAATCTGTCATTGTCCGTACATTTGCGACACTTTAACAGGGTTGATAAAGTTGTCCGATCTGACAATCATCTATACATAGCTTTAGCATACTTTGAAACTAGAGTATATCATAGAGCCAATTTTGGCTCGGCTTCATTCTGTGTTCATCACCCAAATTTTAATAATTTGAGTGCATATACAAAATATGCAAAACAAATATGCAAAATGTATGCACAAAATATATACAAAACAAGTAAGAAAGTTCAGTGGGGTAAACCGACTATTTCAAGTTCTTTTTTCAAGTCTTTGTATGCACTAGTATTGAAGTTATAAGCATGTAACTTTTGGTTCAAAATTGTCCATTTGTGTGGGAGGTACCAAAAAGGGGCGTGGCAACTTCGCCTAATTTTCTCGAGGTAATAGTGACTAATAAACTAATACTATGTGTAGAATTTCACAGGATTCAAAAAAGTAGTATAGAAGTTATTAAATAAACAATATTTCACTAAATGTTAACCCTTTGTGGGGGAGGTACTATAAGGAGTGGACCGATATGACCCATCTTCGAACTAAGCCGGAGATAGAAGAAAATATTACCACATACCAAATTTGAAGTCAATCGGTTACTCCTTTCGTGCGCACCAGCCAGCAGACAGGTAGACAGACGGACGGACATTGATCATTCGACTTAAAATGACCCAAAACGGATATCCGCCGAACATACTTAGGATCTTAGGTCACTCCTTCGTTGGGTTACACTTTTGGTTCGAAGCAAATGATATATACCCTCCTCTCTAAGGTGAGGGGATAAAAACTTTAGTTTTTACACTGTGTTAGTTTGAAAACGCAACAGAAGGAGTATGCTGAATCCAATGGTGGTAGTCGTTTTTCTAGGCTAGCTCTTGTTTTCGAGGTATTCGACCACAAGTTTTGGGAGAGATTTGAAAGATTTATGTAGCCTCCACCATGGGATGGGGAAATATGGATTAGAAACCCCATAAAATATGTATATTATTAATAGTCGTAAAATTCGAACACAATTTAGACATGTCCGTCTGTTGTAATCACGCTACAATCTACAATATCTAGATGTCTAAAATTTTGTACAGATACCTTTTATAGCCGCAGGTAATAAGAATGGGATTGAAAATTAGCGATATCAATCCTTTTTTTAATCATTCCGGTGCACCCGTCTTTAAAAAGTCTAAATACTGAAACTTGTCCATTTTCTCATTGATTTTTTTAAGCGGACCTTCGCCATGCCAAGAATGTGCACTGGAGTGACTATAAGCTCATTCCTCGGAACAGGGCCAAAAGTTTCATTGAGATCGGACCATAATTGGGACTTGTATTCTGATTACAAGAATACATGTACACACAGACAAACGGAAATAGCTAAATCAGCACAGAAGGTGATCGGTATAATCGCAGTGTGTTGTGGTTTGTTAAAATGTTCCCTTTTTTAATTTTCCATCTCTGATGAGATGAGAGGTAAGTAACATCCGCTGCATGGCGATGTACCGTAATTCTTTCCTAGCAGCGTTGCCAACTTATTGTCTCTAAAACATTTGAAAAATTATATCCGTTGTAAAAGAGAAAATATTTCAAATATCTAAACAACTTAAACCACTAATTAAATCTATTTATTATTATTAAAACTAGTTCACAAAATCTTACGAAGTATATCTAAAAATGCTAGAGCTGAGTGCGAAGACTTGTCTTGAAATCAGCTGTTGTTTTCTCCTCCTCCGGTTCGTTACCAAGTTGCCAGATTGTCTGTCATCCGAACACGGCGGTCTTGTGCAAAAATTATACGTATTTATATGCATTGGTATTCACGATATTAGCTGTTAACTTTTTGTGCACAATGGCACGTTTGTGAAAGAGGTAGGGGGAAGGAGCGTTACACTAACGCCCATTTATCGACAGACTCTAGGTACTTTAAAAACATTACACTGTAAACAATTTTACGTGTTTGTCTGCAATAGTAAATATTAAAATTATAAGGCCCTTATTCATAAAATTTTAATGAACGCTTTAGCAGTGTTAAAGCGTACTTCAAACCTTCTTTAACTTTTTATGAATAAGGCCCTAAGTTATAAACTTTTCGTACAAATTGTACCTTTGTGTGGTAGATACCAAAACGGGGATGGCAATACCTTGGGGAATAAATTGTTAAATATTCCACCGTGGAGCAAAAGTAGTTAAGTATGGTACGGTGGGCCAAAAAATGTTCAACATGGTACAATAAGGCACTTTTTGTGTCACAATTATGACAAAAGCAGTTAAATATGTTGCAGTGGGATAAAATAGGTTCAAATGGCGCATTTTATG
Source organism: Eudasyphora cyanicolor (assembly GCA_963930755.1). NCBI lineage: Eukaryota > Metazoa > Arthropoda > Insecta > Diptera > Muscidae > Eudasyphora > Eudasyphora cyanicolor. The sequence goes on along the minus strand of OZ005734.1, from coordinate 45,435,414 downwards.
TAAAGGGTGGTTAAATGTTAAGGGCCGATGATGATTTTGAATAAAACACCAATTATTTAGTAAATTATTGTCATTTCTTTTTATTATGATAATATTGGTATGGTTCAATTATGTACACGCTGAAAAAAAATCGCTTCTGTAGTATATTGTCCCAAACATATTCGGCTTGAAACATATATATGTTTAGGGTACACTCTAAACATATAGTATTTGGTACACACAAACAAATTTATATTTGGGAAGATGTTGTTCTAAACAAATCTTTGTTTACATCGCATTATCGTCGGCTTAATGCTATTTTGTTCCATACGCCATTTTGTATGAACGGAGAAAAACGCAATTTATTGTTTGAGTAAAAACGGGACTGAAGAGTTACACACTTTTCATTTCATAGGGTTCCCAACAGTGTTTGTATGATTCTCATGCATTTCTATGCCATTACATCCAAAAATAAGCGAGTTATAACAACTTTTGTACTTGGCATTTTGGTCCATATCCACTTTTGTATTAATATTTTTTCGTATTTGTATTACATGGACCACAAAAAGGGTCGATATGGAAGGACACTAATTTACATATTGTGATCGAAAGAACATAAAATACTGAGTGAAAAATATAGGGCGATAGAAAAATGTATACATAGAACAAAAATATCGAAATTATTTCCCGTTATTCAGAGTAAAACAAATTTACCCTACCAATATCTCGAAAACTAGGCGAGATAGGACAAAAATGATTGCAGATTCTGAAAGAGCATGCCTGGAACCTATAGTATCAACTCCTAACTCAAAAAACACAAAAATGGCGTATGGACCAAAATAGCATTAAGCCGACGATATGTGTTTACTTTGGACGATTTTTTTCCGAAGCAAATAATTATTTGCATTTAAGTATTCAGAAAATACCTAAATTGTGTTTAATATTTCAGTAATTCAAAGCTAATTTTTTAGAAAATTTTCAGTCGTAAAAATTGAAATCGTATAATCTTCGATCGAAATATATTACTTGGAGGATTGACAACTAATGATGGCTTAGAATACTCAGAAATTTTAAATGATTGATTTAAAACAGAAGTTACTGCTGCATTTTATATTATAACTGGGTGTTCAATTCGAAACCAAAACAAATTAAAACTGAAATTCGAAAAATTCAACAAAAGTTTCGAAAATATTTTTTAAATAAAATATGTTTGGAGAAATTCCTAAACAATAATTTTATTTGTATTCAAACACATATTTTATTTGAGAAACTTAGTTTGCAAATATTATATGTTGTAACATATTAATATATGAGTTCCAAATATATTTTATTGATTTTCAAATAAAATTTATTTGCTCAGAAATACATAATATTTAAAAATTTGTGTTCCAAATATATTTCCTTTCGATTCAAACATATCAAAAAAGGCGATTTTGCCCCGTGTATGGAACAAAATATCGGCCAAATGGCCGCCGCGACCTCGGCGGCACACCTCCATCCGATGGTCCAAATTTTCGATGACGCTGAGGCATAGTTGAGGTTCTATGCCGTGCCAACGGTGTCAAATCACATGATCTTGGCGGCCAATTGACATCGCCACGACGTGAGGTAACACAGCCATTGAATTTGCTGCGCAAAAGAGCCATTGTTTTGTTAGCTGTGTGGCAAGTGGCACCGTCCTGTTGAAACCACATATTGTCCACATCCATATCTTCCAATTCGGGCATTAAAAAGTTCGTTATCATCTCACGATAGCGAACACCATTCACAGTAACTGCCTGACCGGCCTCATTTCGAAGAAGTATGGCCCGATGACGTCGCCAGCCCATAAGCCGCACCAAACAGTCACTCTTTGTGAGTGCATTGGTTTTTCGACAATCACTCTTGGATTATTATTCGCCCAAATGCGGTAAGTCTGCTTATTGACGAATCCAGTGATGTGCCTCATCACTGATGATGATTTTCTTCAAAAATTTATTATCCACTGTTTGCATTTCTTGCCACCATTCTGACCATTGACGACGTTTGGAATGGTCAAGAGGCTTTAGTTCTTGAGTCGATTGTACCTTGTAAGCGTGTAAATGCAAGTCTTTATGCATAATGTTCATCACCGACGAGCGTGAGAGGTGCAATTGTTGGGCACGAGGACGAGTTGAGGTGGACGGCTCTTCAGCCACACTATCGCGAACAGCAGCAATATTTTCTGCAGTACGAGCATGCACTGTTTTTTTCACATCTCCCACAGACTCGGTTTGCTCAAATTTTTGCACGATTTTTCCGATTGTACGCACATTTGGACGATTAAATTGACCGAAAAAAATACGAAGTGCACGATATGCATTTTGATTTGAACGCCCATTTTCATAATAAGCCTGAATAAGTTTATCGCGTTGCTCGATTGTGTATCTTTCCATGGTTCAAATTGAAGTTGAAATAATACACATTAATTAAAATTCAAAAATTTTATTTGTAATTCCAAATTTTACATTTGAATTCAAAACTAATTTGAAATTCAAAACTCTTTGATTGAAATTAAAAAATATCTGTTAACGAACCAAAATGTTTGAAATGGATTTTTTGAAATTCCATTGGAAATATTGAATTACAAATACAAATTTAAATTGTTGTATTTTTAATTTCAACTGGACATTTTTAAATTCTACTGATGTTTTTGAATTTCAATTGATCTTTTTCTAAATCAAAACAATAAAAAATTAATTGAAATTCAATGATTCCATTTAAAATTTTATTTTTCAAAATCATCGCACGTCAAATGGCAAGCGAATGAAAATTTTGGTTTTTGCACACTTTGTTTTGGATATAAACAAAGAAGCTTTCAATTATCGCCAACATTTTGGTTCTTATAAGACAACAACGAACGAAATGAAATGTCAAATCAGACGATCAGAAAAATTCATTCGTTTCGGTTATGTTTGCCGTCCTTTTGAAAGATAAAGTGAAAATTGTTGGGAAAATGAATAAAAAAACGGATAAATGAACCAAACAACATTAACATGTATCTTTCGCTGAAGTATCCACCATAATTTCAAAAATCCTCTGTTTATAAGTGTGTATAAAATGTATTGAAATCCTACAACTACACTGTTGCTTTTTAAATTGTTTCATAATATCTTAAATTAGGTGACCCAAACAATCGTTTATTATACCTATCGACCTAGAATCTCTTTCTGAATTGGTTTGGTTTTGTCCGTCCGTCTGTTTGTAAATGTATTCTTGTTACCAAATACAGGTCACAATTATGCTCAGAACACTATCAAATTTAGCAAGAACTTTCTTTTTAACTCTATGACTTACTGAAATTGGTACAGAAAGTTTCCTATATATGATCAATCAAGCAAACAATTGTATTTATTTTCGGTTGATTGATTATTTCTCATTGTCTAGAATCAGCTGTTGCTACTTTTACAGCTGTTGGAAAGGTTTGCCCGCGTTTTGATATTTTCGTGTGGAAAAAGCTTTAAGAAATGTCAATAACAACATGTAGGTAATATTGGTATTTGACAGGAAGACGATGAAGAAAAGAGCTTTCTTACCCGAACGATAAGTGACAATGAACCAAATTAAAAACATGATCGCTTGGGTGAGAATAAGAAGAAGATAATTATTGCTTGGGTAGCTATCGCACGTCTGCGTTTTGTTACATTTAGCTGAACAGGCTGTAAATAAAATTGTTTGCTTGATTGATCATATATGTATATATAGGGGCTGTCTAAATCGGAAACCTTATGTACCCATTTCAGTAAGTCATAGAGTTAAAAAGAAAGTTCTTGCTAAATTTGATAGTGATCTGAGCATAATTGTGACCTGTATTTGGTAACAAGAATACATTTACAAAAACAGACGGACGGACAAAACCAAACCAATTCAGAAAGAGATTCTAGGTCGATAGGTATAATAAACGATTGTTTGGGTCACCTAATTTAAGGTATTATGCAACAATTCAAAAAGCAACAGTGTAGTTGTAGGATTTCAATATATTTTATGCGCACTAATAAACAGAGGTTTTTTGAAATTATGGTGGATACTTCAGCAAAAGATACATGTTAATGTTGCTTGGTTCATTTATCCATTTTTTATTAATTTTTCCAACAATTTTCACTTTTTCTTTCAAAAGGACGGCAAACATAACCGACACGAATGCATTTTTCTGATCGTCTGATTTGACATTTCATTTCGTTCGTTGTTGTCTTATAAGAACCAAAATGTTGGCGATAATTAAAAGCTTCTTTGTTTAATTCCAAAACAAAGTGTGTAAAAACCCAAAATTTCATTCGCTTGCCATTTGACGTGCGAAGTGGCAAAAAAGAAGTTACAAAAACAGGCCCATAGTTTATTTACTACGTCAAAATACAAGCTGCATTAAAATAGAAAACAATTTGATTCTAATTTTTAATAATTTTTATATTCCCCATTTTTTTGTATAAAATAACATTGTTATTTTTTGTCCCCACTGTGTAAAAAATCCCCAAAGTTTTCCCAATAAACAGCTTGTATGTACGTCTGTGAAATTTGTAAATCTACATTAATTCAGTAATCTAAAAGGGAATTTAATTTTATTAAACTATATTTATTATATTTTCTTTAATTTCAAAGTTCCACATAACGTTCCGTTGAGTTTTTAATATCGCTTCCATACTTTTTTAATCTAATCGATTAAAAAGATGTTATCGGTCGATAACAAAGAAATCGAATTAAAACAGCCGAACCGATAATCGACCGCGCACAAACGATACTCTTATCAACACTGACAAACGCGTAAGAAGAGAAAAAGTAAAAGTCCGATTGCAAAAACATTTTTGCTCGCTCGTCTCGCGTAGAAAAGTTTTATATAGTAACAAATACCAATTAAATTAAAAATTAAAGCAATACACACAATTAATTAAGTGCCACCGAGTTTTACTTATGCCCCTTCGCGTTAAAACCTTCAGAGCTAACGAGAAATAGCCAAGAAACGTTATGAGAAAAAATCAAAATCGACAACGCGAAAGAAAAGGTCTCGGAATTCACAGAGTGTCCAATAGGAAAAAAGAAATAAAAGAAGAATTTAAGAAATAAAATAATACCAAGAAAAGCAGAAAAAATACAATTAAAAAGTGAATGGGGGTGGCTAGAAAAAGCCAGGAAGGAAAAAGCTAAAAAAAAAAATATTGGCAAGTGTTCTTTCCTCTTCAAATGTTGTGTGACCGGAGCCAGTCCTACAAAGTGCCTTTTTTTCAATCAGTCGTCTTGTTGATTGATTTGTGAGGAAATAATAATAAAAAAAGAGAGGAAGAGAGAGAAAAGAAAGAACAATAAAAGCAAATTTCCTAGCAAAAAGCAAAGAAGCAATAACAACAACGGGCACTTCAAATCAAACAACAACAAAACAATCAAAATAATAATAGAAGCACAAGATCGAAGAGATCAATTGAACTTTGCGGTTGTGTCGTTCCGTGCCTGCGTCCGCGTATAAGTTAAAAAACAAAGCATACGTACATTTTTTTCTATTGGAATTATGGCAGCGGCGGCGGCAACGCTAACCAACAAAGCACAACAGCAGCCTCAGCAACTACCAGCTCAATGGAATACCCAACAACTGACAGTTGTCTGCGTTATAGACACACAACTGGGCGATCATCTGAATGATCGCGAAAGTGCTCTTGATGAGATAAAACAGGCTGTCTTGTCAGTGGGAGCCAACTTTCAACGTGTCCAGGTAAACGATTCACAGCAAAATGTTTTTTTTTTCATTGGAATTCTTGTTTAAGGAATGGGAGAAATTGCGATAAGCAGTTGGAGTGATTGATAGTGATTAATGTGATTGAAAATACTTTTGAAGAAGTTGTGCGGAAGATGTAGATTGCGCATAGAGATTAAGTAGGGAATTGATAACGACAACACCTATGATAATTAGATTTCTGATTTTTGGCATATGTTTCATCCGATTGGAACCAAATTTTTCATTCAGACTGTTTATCGTTCAAAAACATTTTCTGCATTTATTCGAAATGTCCAAAAATTTTCTATATTTGAACTATAAAACATTTAAATGGAAAATTTGGTTCCAATCGGATAACAAAATTAGAAATACTTCTACTGATGCGAGTTAAACACTTTCCATTTCTATTCAACAGTTTTCCATATATTCAACTCTAGAGAATCCAGCAAGGGAGTAGAAAGTTGAATTGGGAGGCTTAAACCATCTTCGAAATTATTTTAATTCTACTTTTTCTCGAATTCGCAGTTTTCCATTTTCATACAAAAAGCATACTACCTATTTTACCCTTCAAAATTGTAGCCTCTGATTGTAGAGAATCCTTAAATATTGGCCAAAAGTCGACAGAAACCAACAAAACTGGTACCGTTGAAAGTTTTATGCAAGCTCCTTTCAGAAGATTACAGCAGTGTCCAAACCCATTAGACCACCGCTTCTCAAATGTTGCTCCGCAGCTCCCTGCGGCCTGTTGAGCCATATCAGGGAGTCGCGAAATACTGGCGAATATTATGTACATTCGATAAGACCAAATTGTTAACAAATATTTCTGGAATAACCGCATATGTCGGAATTTTTTCTTGATTTAAGCATACATGTATTTAGCTAATCACTATCTATCGATCCGTAAATGAAACTCCTAAGTAATCCAATTTTTGATAACTTTTCCAACACCAAACTATGCACTTATAGTATCAAATGTACGGCAACAGAAAATGTATTATGGCTCTCCTAAAAATTTTGATTTTTTGAGATGTGTAGTTATTCCAGAAAAACAAAGATATTTCGTCCCGCATCTCAAAGAAGATCGAATAAATCTGTTAATTTGTGTGAGGTGTACAAAAGGTTCTTGACAAATTCCCCTATTTCCCCCCGAAGAGCCGATACTTCAATAGCATTGCACTGTACCGAAATGTAAGTGTTAGTGTTCAATAGTATTAAAGCTTTTGAATACAAATCCACTTTGTAGGTGGACCGAAATGGTTCTAAAAATGGCATATGACTGGGCTCGACTGAGAGATGTAAAAATGAACCTGGAAATATGTCTATTTACAAGAAAAACGAAGATTGATCATTACTCACTTTCCCTTAACAAAACAATTTCAATATCCGATAAGGTTAAACACATATGAGTAATCTTGCAGAGGAAACCAAATTGGAAGTATCTCATACTGGAAGGAGCTCGCAAAGCTCACATATTTTTGTCACTATCTAAAAGAGCCATAGGCTCAAAATTGGGCCCCAATCCAATGATCACATTCAGGCTCTACAAAAGCGTAATTAGACCTGTCCTAACTTAGGCATCAGTGGAAAAGACGTGCAACATAAAAATATTACAAAAAGGTCCAACGAATGTGTTGTCTGATGAAGAGGACCACTAGGTTATTGGAAACAATTTTAGATGACCAAGCAAATTGAATATGTAGCGGCCCTAACATCAATGGACGAATGAATCGAAACCGATGACAAATCATATCATCAAAAGCTACAACTGAGGTAGAGGTCGTGAATTCAACTGACGTAGTATCACTATTAGAGTTTGACCGAAGGCGGTTTTTTTTTGGCCGAAGCCGAATGTTTCCTAACTTCAACTTAGACCCACTAAAACACATTGATGCGCCACTTGGCATATGTTTGTACATGCATAATCCCAAATAGCTTCAAATTTAAGTAATTTTGCTAAACATCGTATATAGGTTATCTACGTACTGTAGCGACTTTTCAATATCCCCAAAGTAAATAATCCAATGGCGATGGCCAATTATTCGTTCATCTACGATTTCTTTGCGTAAATTGTGTGTGCGATATGTGTCATGCAGCATCGACCTATTGGAAACACACGTCAGCAACATTAATGCCAGCTAATTTATGTACGATACAACTCGTAATCATTTCTCTGTATTGTTACTGTTGACAGTAACGTCCTGCCCATCATTGTTTTTGAAGGCCTATTGACCAATGATCCCGCCGGCCCATAAAGAGCAAATCGGTTGTCAAATAAAACAGTGTTATCAACCAACTCAAAGTTTTGAACCTTTAAAAACCACCCTGTATATAATAAAGCACTAATACGTAAGAAAAACATTTTACGTATTACATAATTTATCTACGAAAAACTAAAACTATGATGAAAACAGGTAGTAACGGATTGTCCAGTAGGATGATATAATTTTTAATGTTTACAATTTCATTTTGGAGAGATATACGCAAGAAAAACTTTTACAAACTATTCAGTTTTATTATCAAAATAATCGTTCTCCAACTGCAACTTTTCGTGCGCTAAGTCCATTTTTTCTAAATCCAAAAAAAAACACTTCCAGTCGACCTACGACATTGACGCCTATGAGCAATATTTTAGCTCTCGTTAAGACCTATCTTTTTGTGGCTACGTGCCACACAGCAAATGAAACAATTGAATTGTTGCGAGAAAAGTTTGGAGATTCGATTATTAAGAAATTGTGATATTGAATGGCCTAAAAGAAGTTGAGATTTAACACCATTAGACTATTTCTTGTGGGGTTATTTGAAGTCATTGGTCTTTCAAAATAAACCGAACTCTCTTCAAGCTTTACAAGTCAATATTGAACGTGCCATTCATGACATACGACTTGATTTAGTGGAAAAAGTGTTCCTAGATGAGCTGGCCATATAAGGGAGTGAAGATAGAGTCTAAAGTTATAGTCTATTTAGCCAAGACAACAACCTGTTATACTTATAGTCTAAAGTTATAGTCCGTTTTCGGAAACTGTTATACACGAACAAAAAATAAATATTTAGTTTTTTTTTAACAATTAAATGATATGAAACAATAAAACCATAATACGGAAAAAACCAAAACTTTTAAAAGTCGATTTAATAAAAAAAAATAAAAATGTACATATTTCAACGTGCGAATTGAGTCTAATGCATAACACAATTTAATAGCCCATAGCTCGAAAACTATATCGGGTTAATCCATACTATGACCACTTGGCCATATGCGGCCTTTTCTCAGTTAAACTTCTTACGGTCAGCTACCTGTGGTATTTCGCTCGAACGATTCATGTATTCTAGTTTTCGAGATATCGGTGTTGCAATGTCTGGTATATATATAGCCGATATCTGAGAAGCTATATATCTCAAATCCTAGATGAGCTTGCCACATAGGACTTTTTCCCAGTATATACTCGCACTGTCAGCTACTTGTGGTTTTTCGCTCGACCGATTCATGTATTGTAGTTTTGGAGTAATAAGCCGTTCAATGCCAGAAATTTGTAAATACTGTAATAGGCTGCTTTCTTTATATTTTTGTATGTTAAATGAATATTTACATTTGAATTGTTTAAAACTACTGTAATTTAAACAAACGCGTTTAATGTTTTTAGTTATTTTTACCGTTTTTTTTACAAAAAAAAAACATTTTTTAATAGGTTCCACACCACAAATACGCTCCACACGGACACAAAGTCTTGGGTGTGGGACGAATTTAACTCACGAACTCACGAGTTATCACACCCTTATATATATTAACATTCCTTTTTTACTTAAAGTTTCGAACACTGATACTTGACTTATATGTACCTAGGTATATCAAATGTAAAACGTCGAGAGTAATAATTAAGGCCTCTATGATTCGCACAGATAAACAGTAGCAATAGACATAATACGAAAAATCTCAAATTATTTTCCTTGTGAAAGAAATCGGAAAAAATGTCTTCAATTATCCCCAAGAACACATGTTATCAGTGGAATTTATTAACAATAACGTTTATTAATCCAGAAGAGAAGGAGTGAAAAATCAGTCTACTTGAAAAAACTAAAATGAATTCACAATGCCAACCATATATATACATACGGTATGCCGCATAAATATGTATGGCTTCGAAAAAATATATTAAAACAGTTGTTGTTGATATCCGAGAGTTATCGTGCGCAGCCAGATAGAAGGACAGGGGCCAAATCACGGCATTCGATATCGACAACTTTTCGATCGAAAAGCCATTTTAATTTTTATTAATAAGAAAAAATGAGGATTGGAATCAATTAAAAACTATCCAGGTAAGCTATATAAGAATTCAACAATCTACTCGAATTCGAGAGAAGTTATTCTCTTTTAATGATAATAAAAAACATTTCTCGATCGTAAATAACTCGATATCGAATGCCGTGAATGGATTTCCGCAAGACTCCTTCGAAGTGCAAAACTTACGGCGTTTACCAAACCATATACATATACACTACCTCACTAAAGTGAGGTTGTACAAACACTGAGGAATCTGTAACTAAAATCCTAAAATACACCACAAGAATTAGAGCTACTCAACTAAAAACTAAGAATATTTATAATCCAAGTAAAATGTTAATGTACGATAACTATGTGGAATCAAAATACCTAGTCAACTTTTTACTTTCTTATCTAATAACTTGTATATGGTTCAACAAAAATTGATGTTGTGTGTCCTATTTTGAAATAGAAGACTAACAATTAAAACATTGTGTTCAGCAATGTCTTTCCTAGCTGTCCTTTTTAGTAATGCATACATACTTTTAACCCAGTTGGTGTATAAAGACATATGTGGGGCACTGTATGTACATATGAATATATTTTTACTGGGTTAGAGGCAATTTAAATAATGTGTCAATTTCAATTTGTTTAAAAAAATGTTTGCATAATAAACATAGTATATCGCTATTGTATCTCTTAGATGACATATATAAAGTGCAACAGAGAGAGACCATGCAAGAAGTGGGAAAACATTTGAAAAAATTCAATAAACTACGCAATATAGTGTGGGAACAACATGACGAAAGTACTCTTGAACAGTTCCTTGATAAATAAGTTAAAATAAGATGATAAAAGAAGATTGTCCAAGAAGAAATCCGCGGATAAAAGGTCAATGCTTTTATATTCACTTTAGAGAAAATTGCAATTGAGGGTTTTACAAAAAATTTTTAATTACAGCTGAGAAAAATGCCAATTTTCACTTATCAGCAGTGGCTCAGACATACATATAATATGTGTGAATAAACGACAAAAAGCAACATGAATAGTCAAGGAAAGAAAGAACTACGGCGTCAGGCGGTTGACTTAAGAAATGGTGTGAAGATAAATTCGACCCACACCCAAGACACAAGCCATATGGAACGTAGTCGTGGTGTAGAACATATTAAAAAATTAGTTTTTTGATTATCCTAGAACAGATACCGGCGTAAAAAAATGTAGTAACTGCGGTGAGAACCATACAGCAAACTACAGGGGTTGCCCTGTCTATAAGCACATGAAAAAATCAAACAATGTTAATAAAACTCCAACATATGCAAGCTATATTCCATCGCCTTTCCCAGGCTTAAAAACTGTATCTCATACAGAAAATGCTAGTTCTAGCGATCCAAACGTAAACCGAATCCCAAAGAATACAATTCATCCAAATATGTCATACGCCCGTATGACAAGAAATGGTAATTCGTTACCCCCTCAATTTCCCCTCGAAAACTCAATAGAAAAATTAATAGAAACTATGAATTCATTCATGTTGAATATGCAAAGCATGATGCAAGAAATGATGAGAAATCAAAGTATGCTTATGCAACTCGTGTTAAATCAAAAATAAATCCAATGAGAATTTGTTATTGGAATGCAAACGGCCTGAGCCAACACAGAAATGAGGTAGAAAATTTTCTCCGAAACCACTGTATAGATATTTTATTAGTCTCTGAGACACATTTTTCAACCAGAAATTGTTTTAGGATACGTGGTTATTCCACATACGATACTAAACATCCTAGCGGGAGAGCCTGTGGTGGTACAGCTCTTATTGTCCAAAATAAAATCAAACATTATCCTATGCCCGAATATAGGACTGAGCATATACAAGCAACTTCTATCGCTATCACAGGCACAAATCTGGTGATATCGTCGATATATTGTCCCCCTAGGCACAATATTAACAAAGATCAATTCATGGAGTTCTTCTCCACTCTTGGCACAAAGTTTTTGGTAGCAGGTGACTACAATGCCAAGCACACATTTTGGGGCTCTCGCCTCACTACTCCAAAAGGTAGACAACTACTTAAAGCCATAACATCTGCTAAACTAGATGTAGCTTCGAGCGGTCACCCAACATATTGGCCCTCAGATCTGAACAAAACGCCTGACCTTATTGATTTCGCTATAATAAAAAATATAAGGCGTGAACAATTATCTCTATGTCCATCACTTGATCTATCATCGGATCATTCGCCTACCATTTTGACACTGCTTTACAACAATCATGAAAATTTGTGTGACAGTTTGCCCAATAAGTATACCAACTGGCTAAAATATAAAAAATACGTTAGCTCACACCTATCCGATGGTGTATCGTTACGTACAACGGATGAAATTGAAGCCGCGGTAAACCTATTCACAGACGTTGTAAACAGTGCTGTTAAAGTGGCTACTCGAAAAAGCGCATTCAAAAGAGATAACTCCAATAACCCAATAGGCATCCAAGCGTTAATCAATGAAAAAAGAAGCGTAAGAAGAGAGTGGCAACAGTATCGCTCCCCAGCACTGAGAAAAAAACTAAAAAATTGCCAGAAGAGATTGAAATCAGCCCTAAAATCAGCCGAGGAAAGTGATCTAAAAATATATTTGCAATCTCTGGATCCAACCCAGAAAACAGATTATAGTCTCTGGAAGGCCACAAAAAACATGCGAGGTCCTGTTGCGCATGAATCCCCAATTCGCCTTGAAAATGGTAACTGGGCAAAAAGCACAGAAGAGAAAGTAAATGCATTCGCAAACTACCTCGAGTCCGTTTTTACACCCAACAGTGATACATCTGAAATCTATCCGCCCGTGATAGATATAATTCCTCACCCACACTATCCGCCCGTGATAAACGACACAATTCCTCGCCCAATCTATCCGCCCGTGATAGATGATACAATTTCTCACACAATCTATCCGCCCGGGATAAATGACTCAATTCCTCTCCCAATGTATCAGCCCGTGATAGATGACATAACTTCTCGCCCAATCTATCCGCCCGTGATAGACGATATAACTCCACGCCCAATCTATCCGCCCGTGATAGATGATTTAATTCGTCGCCCAATCCATCAGCCCGTGATAGATGATATAATTCCTGGCCCAATCAAGCTTAGAATAAAGGATGTTGAAAAATCTGTCAAAGAACTAAAATTAAAGAAATCGCCCGGAGGAGATGGTATAACAGCGAAAATGATTAAAGAACTTCCCTTTTCAGCCTTGAAAATTGTGTAATTTTTATTCAATGCAATTCTCCGTGTAGGTTACTTCCCCCTATCTTGGAAGAGGTCTGAAATCGTGATGATACCGAAACCAGGCAAAGATCCAACTCAAGTCAAATCCTATCGCCCTATAAGCTTACTATCGATACTTTCAAAAATGTTTGAGTCCATTCTCATGAAGAAAATCACACCTCACATAATTTCTCACAATATTATACCTGACCATCAATTTGGTTTTAGAAAAAGTCACAATACTATAGAACAGGTACACCGCATCGTAACCTGCATCAGAAGAGCTTTTGAGAATAAAGAATACTGTTCGGCGTTATTCATAGATATTTCCCAAGCATTTGACAAAGTCTGGCACGAAGGACTTTTGTACAAAATATGTGACCTTTTGCCAATCAACACGCATTAACTGTTCAGGAGCTATTTGACTAACCGGTCTTTTCAAGATAAATCAAATGGCATTTTTTCTAACCCTAAGAAAATAAATGCCGGTGTCCCACAGGGGAGCATTGTTGGCCCTATACTGTACGTTATTTTTACGGCAGATATGCCCATAACCAACTTTACGCTCACGTCTACTTTTGCGGACGATACTGCTTTCGTCAGTACTCACAAAAACCCTTCAGTTGCGTCCGATCAATTGCAGTCGCATGTCCGAATCCTAGAAGAATGGTTAAAAAAATGGAGAATAATGGTGAATGCCTCAAAGTGTACTCATGTTACTTTTACCCTGCGAAGGGATGCAAGTCCTCCAATTTCTATTTTCAACTCACAGATTCCCCAAAAGGATCATGTAAAATACCTTGGAATCCACTTAGATCGGCGTTTGACGTGGTCGCGCCACATAGACTCTAAAGTAACTCAAATAAAACTCAAAACTAATCAACTTCAGTGGCTTATCAGCCAAAGATCTGCCCTAGATCCAGAGTATAAAGTTCTTTTATACAAAACGGTATTGAAGCCAATTTGGACATATGGTATCCAGCTCTGGGGTACAGCGTGCGCTTCAAATGTATGCAAATTACAAAGAAGACAATCGAATATTCTTCGTTTAATTACAGGTGCACCATGGTATATAAGAAACGCTAACATCCATAAGGATCTCAACATGCCAACAGTAAAAGAGGAAATTTTACCGGTGTTACGTGGGTAAACTATTCAATCATCCAAACATCCTGGCTCGAGAACTACTAAATTTTGAAGGTCATGACCGCCTTAGAAGGAGAGATACGCTGGACATGATATAAATTAAAACAAATCCTAATCAAAATCTAAAACAAAAAAATGAAATGAAATTATGAATTCCTAAATTTGAAATGTTAACCTTTTGTTTAAGTAAAAAAATCGTGTAAAGTCTCAATGGTTTGTTCGCAATGGCAACAACCCAGAGAATAGTATTTTAGGTTAAGATTTGTCCACTTATTGTTATTTTCATTGTATAATAATGAAAGATTCAATAAAAAAAAAATGTAATGAATTGGAAAAAAAAAAAAAAAAAAAACGGTAAAAAATTAATAAAATTAAACACGCTTATTTAAATTATTATAGTTTTAAGCAATTCGAATACAATATATACATTTAACATACAAAAATTTAAAGAAAGCAGCCTATTACAGCGTTTACAAATTTCTGGCATTAAATGGCTTATTACTTCAAAACTACAATACATGAATCAGTCGAGCGAAAAACCACAAGTAGCTGACAGTGAGAGGAATAACTGCGAAGAAGCCCCATATGGCCAGCTCATCTAGGATTTGATATATATAGCATCTCAGATATCGGCTATATATACCAAATATTGCAACACCGATATCTCGAAAACTAGAGTCGAGCGAAAAACCACAAGTAGCTGACAGTGAGAAGATTAACTGGGAAAGAGCCCCATATGGCCAGCTCATCTAGGATTTGAGATATATAGCTTCTCAGATATCGGCTATATATAGCTGATGTCTGGGTAGCTATATATGCCCGAAATCATTTTTAAAACATAATGGCAAACCCTTATCTTTATAATGAAGCTAACTTCTTGGCCATAACATAAAACTAAATGCCTTTTATTTCCTCTGGAAAACCACACGTCTAAAAAACACCCTTTTCCCAAATATCTCCAAAAATATACACCCTGTATGCTCGCAATAAAACTATAGATCATACATTTTTTTTATTTAATTTTTTGTTTATTTTTTCCTAAATAAAAACCTACTGAGAAATAATAACAGCTAATTACAACAATATTAAAAAACCTAATATTAAAATTAAAGACATATAATAAATTAACTAGTTAAGTCGGATTGAATACAACTCTAATTCAATTAGCCAAAAAAGTGAACAAAATCTAGCCGCAAACACTCTAGGTTATTTACTCTAAAAAATATAGAATTATTGTAAAATAAACTGAGGATTTTTAATTGAATGAATGAATATTGTGGGTCTTCACTGCGGTATAGAAGGGACAAATTTGTTGATGATTAAGATAATAATTTCCATAAAAATCCTTTGTGCTCTTGTTTGTAACGCATGATCTCGAAACCACAAAAGCGAATGGGTTAGAAATTACACAGCAGGTTCAGTTCTGGGTCATCTGTGTCTTAGAATTATTTTAGTCTCGTTAAGTAGCTGAGTGGTCGTCAAACTGTTTCCAAGCTGCTGAACCATTTGCCTGAAATTTAGATTGTATGTGCGGTTTGTCCTGAAAATAATGTATACATTTGAAACTTTGAGTGTATTATGTATTTTTGAATTTAATATCAAATCTATTATATCGGAAACTGAACGGTCAGGACAACGTTGGCGGGGATAGACGGGTAATAAATATATTTATACTTTCATCTCTCTTTAATGGAGCAGGTATATCATTTTCTATGGTCTACAAATGTAACCCCTCGAAGGAGTGACCTAAGATGAAATGCAGTTTTAATGCATTATAGGTCATTTGAGCAATGTTCGTCCATTCTTCAGTCTGTCTGTCCGCTGGGTGCGTATACTACAGGGTTTTCCAACAAGAGGTGTTATTTTGAATTACCCGGTATTTCGGTAGCTGTCACTGTTGAAGCTTTTATTCTTTGACATTTGACAAGTAGAAACAACGCCATTACTAAAAATGGAACGATACAAGATTCAACAACGCATTGAAATTATTAAAATTCACTACAAAAATGGTGAAAATCTTGCAGTCACAGTTCGCAAAACTAAAGCATTGTTGGGTCGTCTTGATGCACCTTGTCGGACCGCAATACAGAAATTGGTGGAAAAATTCGAGCTGTTGGGACGAGTTAGTGATGTGAAGAATAAAACCCGTGCACTTCGCTCAAGAACAACGCAGAATATTGCCGCTGTAGCCCAAAGTATTGAAGAAAACCCATTCCTCGTCGTTCTTTGGAATTGGGCATTCAACAAACGTCATTACACCGTATCTTGCATAAAGACTTGGGTCTTAAGGCTTATAAAGTTCAGTTAACACAAGAACTCAAGCCGGCCGATCATAACCAACGTCGTGTCTTTGCTGATTGGGTGCTTGAAATGCATGAAAATGATCCGGAATTCCCCATTGAAAAATCATCTTGACTGATGAGGCCCATTACCACCTCGGTGGCTACATCAACAAGCAAAATTGTCGCATCTGGGGCTCGGAAAACCCAAGAGTTATTGTTGAGAAGCCTCTCCATCCTCAACGTGTGACTGTTTGGTGTGTTTTATGGTCCGGCGGGGTCATTGGACCTTACTTTTTCGAAAATGAGGTTGGATTAACAGTTACGGTGAAGGTATTGCGCTATTTATTTATTTATTTATTTATTCAGTCTATGGATTACAATCCTTACAGACTAGCAATTAAAAATAAATTAAATCTAAGGTTTCACAAAATGTTTTTAAAGAGTATGAAAAATCTAAATTACATTGTTTATTAATATTGTTATTGAGAGATGATTAATGATTTTTTATGATCGGAGTTGGATGGTATTGATCTAGACAACGTTTACTTTAAACAAGACGGCGCTATGTGCCACACAAGCAACGAAACCATTGCTCTTTTACGGGAAAATTTTCCGGACCGTGTTATTTCTCGAGGAGGTGATCACAATTGGCCACCCAGATCTTGTGATTTAACACCTTGCGACTTCCTCCTTTGAGGCCACGTTAAAGGTAAGGTCTACGCCAACAGTCCAGCGTCGATTCAAGACCTCAAAGATAGAATTCGTGAGGCTATCGAGGACATAGGGCAGCCACTTTGCGATTTGGTTATGGAAAATTTCATGAAAAGGATATAGTCCTGTAAGCGAGGTCGTGTTGGCCATTTGGCTGATGCTGTTTTTCATTATTAACGGCATACCTTCCTCTTTATTATGAAATAAACATCCGATCATTTATCGCATTTTTCTTTAAATACCAAAATAACACCTCTTGTTGGAAAACCCTTTAGCAGTCTTCCTAACTTCTACAGCAATCGTCAAAATGTTTGCATTGCTGAATTTCAGGCACATTTTGCAATTACTACAGACTGAGTAAAATGTTTCCATCCTTTTGGCTCCCAATATTTCATACTCACAAAGTTAGGGTACACCAAAGAAGTCAATATTAGTTCAAAATATCCAAAAGTTGTTCATAAGCAACTTTAATTTTCATACCATAATATAAAAGGTTTTCATTCCCCTTGTTTATTTTCTTCACTCATTTGTTACTATTCAGGGCAATTCTAGGCTCTTCTTCTCTGTTGTAAAATAAAAATTAAAAGAAACACGACAAATTTGGGCAACATTTTCTTTATTTCTCAACATAAACTCACTTCAGCTCTTTACACTTTTTCCAGCGATATTCAATTTTCCAGCGATCCTGTTTATAAGAAGAACTGTCTACCTAAATAGATCACATTTTATTAATATATTGTTATACCTCTCTTCTATAGGTTATCTAAGAAGCCTATTTTTTATCAAAGACCTGAAAAAAATTATCATTTTGCTATGACATTGTATTTCTAGAATCGAGTAGGGCATTATATACATTCACCAACGCCCGACATAGATCTTCGCTTGATTCATTCTACTGATTTTCAAAAATTTGCAAAAAACATTGTTTATCATCTAGCCATATTTTTGTACACTTAAACAAATGCGGTGTGCTGCGCGATATGCATATTAAATGAATGTGGGAAAATCCCCTATCATATGAGTGTAACAAACTTTTGTTTAATTGATTTCTAAATCGAATATAATTTGAGGATTTTCCAATTATTCGGATGAAATAGACTTTTTATATGTTGTTTTTTTTTTAGACAAAATTCTTAGAAATATCACTGAGGGCAAATATCACCCGATTTTTCAAGCAACGTTCACTCAAAGAGTTTACTAAAATTGTTAATAATAAAATGAAGTTTTATTTTTATATACATAAATAAAAAAAAATTAATCCCACATATAATTTTTCAATTATGCTACAACACCACAAGATTTTCAACAACAATTGAGAAGTTTTCCATTATAGTTGAGATAATTTAATTTGAAAATTAGATTTTGCGTTTGAAATTTACAAAATATCATTGAAATTGTCAAAATATAAATTGAAATTTAAAAAATATCATTCAATCGGAAAATATACATACTTTGAAATTGACAAAATTGCATTTGAAATGGGCAACATTTTATTGAAAATTAGATTTTACATATGGAAATTCTTAACATTTTATTTGAAATTGAGATTTTATATTTAAAAAAAGGCTAAAATTAATTTAAAATTGAGATTTTACATTTAAATTTGAGTAAATTCCCTTTCACATTGGGATTTCCCATGTAAAATTTGGCCAAGTTTCATTTGACATTAGGATATTTCCTACTTAAATTGAAATATCAATGAGATTGGTCCGAAAATTAATCCAAAAATGAGAAAATCACATTGACCAAATTTTTTCTGAAATCTTTACTGACATTCAAAAATGATTATTGTGTATATGAACGACTTAAAAAAGCTAATAAAAATTAATTTTGAATTTAATGAAAGCAATAAATATTCTAAAAAAGATGAATAATACATCACCCAAAGGTAATAAAACTACCTATAACTTATAATTTAACCTAAACAGGTGTAATAAAATATAAATGGTCTGAATCCGAATAAGACCATAAGACAAAGTGGCAAATGGAATTGAACATCCGATTGTCTAAAATGGCATAAACTTCTTGTGTATTTGTTAATGAATTCTTTTCAAATATGACTTGTATTCTTCGATAAAAGATACAGAGTAGACATAGAACTAAGGAATTAAACACGTGCCTACCAAAATTCAAGACCTTTTCTTAAGGAAAAGTTTTCAGAGATAAACTTTTCTTAAGGAAAAGTTGTTAGAGACAAACTTTTCTTAAGGAAAAGTTGTCGGAAACAAACAGATGTCAGAGAACAGAGAAAGATCTCAGAGAACATCTTTTCCTAAGGAAAAGCTGTCAGAGACCTCTTTTTCCTAAGAAAAAGTTGTCACAGACAAAACTTTTCTTAAGTAAAAGTTGTCCGAGAACAACTTTTCTTAAGGAAATGTTGTCCGAGACAAGCTTTTCTTAAGAAAAAGTTGTCAGAGAAAAACTTTTCTTAAGGAAAAGTTGTCAGAGAAAAACTTTTCCTAAGGAAAAGTTGCCAGAGACATCCTTTTTTTAAGGTAACGTTGTCAGAGACAACCTTTTTCTAAGGAAAAGTTGTCAGAGACACTATGGCCTCTGAATTAAGTTGTCAGAGACAACCTTTTTCTAAGGAAAAGTTGTCAGAGACAACCTTTTTCTAAGGAAAAGTTGTCAGAGACAACCTTTTTCTTAGGAAAAGTTGTCAGAGACAACCTTTTTCTTAGGAAAAGTTGTCAGAGACAACCTTTTTCTTAGGAAAAGTTGTCAGAGACAACCTTTTTCTTAGGAAAAGTTGTCAGAGACAACCTTTTTCTTAGGAAAAGTTGTCAGAGACAACCTTTTTCTTAGGAAAAGTTGTCAGAGACAACCTTTTTCTTAGGAAAAGTTGTCAGAGACAACCTTTTTCTAAGGAAAAGTTGTCAGTGCCAACCCTTTCTTAAAGAAAAGTTGTCAGAGGCAACCCTTTCTTAAAGAAAAGTTGTCAGAGGCAACCCTTTCTTAAAGAAAAGTTGTCAGAGGCAATCCTTTCTTAAAGAAAAGTTGTCAGAGACAACTTTTTCTTAAGGAAAATTTGTTATTTCCTGAATTTGCTGTGTTTTCACGACTAATTTTGGGACCGCCTTCGCATCTTAATTGATTTCCTCGACTAAAATTGTCTTACTTGTTCCCATGCATTTTTTGTCAATAAAACTTCGCCCACTATGGCCTCTGAATTAAAAATATGACACCATAACAATTTATAAACTACTAGCTGACCCCAGCAGACGTTGTCCTGCCCGTTCTGTTTGGGATGAATTAGTTTGTTATTCATTGATATTTCATTGAAAAATTCATGCATTCCTAAAAATCACCATTAAAATGTGTATTGGACATAAGTCCACTACAGCGCCATCTACCGGTTAGCATCACACACACAAACTATTATCAAGACAAACCACACATATATTTTCAGTTTCAGTCAAATCGGTCTGGAAACGCGCATTTTGCAAATAACTTGACCACTCCGCCAGTTTTCGCGGTTAAAATAATTCTAAAACACAGATGACCCCGAACTGAACCTAATGTGAAGTTTTTAGCCCATTCGCTCTTGTGGTTTCGGAGATTTTATATATAAAGATATATTAATATTTTCTCTTGGTTTTCGTTACAGTTTGACAAATTGGATTTTGGTGAAATCAAAAAATTGGAAACCTTCTACAATGCCGATGTGGCCGTCATCGATTTAAGCATACAATCACATCAGAGGTCACTCTCCTATCATTTGGGCGTACGAGAATCATTTAATATGAAAGAAAACATCTTAATCTATAATGATGTACACTCTAAGCAGACACTAAGCCTAAAGGTAAGACTATTACTAAGCAAAAAATACTTATATATTATTATGTATTTTGTCTTTGTATTTATATAATGATAAAAAAACATACCTACCACACGCGTATCACATCAGTAAACATTTAGCGATGTGTAGAAAAATATATCTGTAAATAAGTGTTTTATATTTCCGTTTTGGATTAGGCAAATGAGGTAACCCCCACAGCTCTCCTCCCTCATTCTCCACCAATAACAAATGCTATAAAAAAATGCATTTTGTCTACTGGGGGGCAAAATTTAATGATATCTAAAAAAACAAAACAAAATAAAATAATATAACACCCACTCTTTTTTTTTGGCCGAAACAAAATTTACATCTAATTTTGTTGCGCGTTGTTGTGGTTGTTTTTGTGGCGATATCTGACTTTTTGGCTTTTTCTCTCTGTTTTACTTTACACCTTCTGATTATCACATATTTATCAATTTGAAAACAAGCAAGCAGCAACAACAACGCCAACATCGACAACGACGACGTCGACCACCACATTAGACCACTTAATAATAGATATAACCGGCATTGATGTTTGTTCGCCTGCATGCCAATTCGTTATTTTTGTATTTTCAAAAATTTCGTATTTTAGTTCATTGATTGAATCGCCACAAACGACAAACAACCCATTCAATTGTATAGTCCATCATCACCTCTTCACATGTACATACATTTATATGTATGTATGTACATTCAACAAGTAACTTGACTAGCTGGCGCTATATGTTAGAACACTTCGCTGCCAGAGAGAATAAAACAATGAAAACTTTGAACCGATATTCGGGTTTTGTTTTTAATAGTTTTAGTTAAATTGTAGAAACTAATTTGTTATAAAATATTTCATAAAAAGTACTACTAAGAAAAATACTTCCTAAGAAAAAGTTGTCAGATACCACATTTTGCTAATGAAAAGATGCCAGAGACCATCTTTTCTTAAGGAAAAGATATCAGAGACCACTTTTTCTTAAGGAAAAGTTATCAGAGAACAGCTTTTCTTAAGGAAAAGTTGTCAGAGACCACCTTTTCCTAAGGAAAAGTTGTCGGAGACCACATTTTCCTAAGGAAAAGTTGTCAGAGACCACCTTTTCCTAATGAAAAGTTGTCAGAGACCACCTTTTCCTAAGGAAAAGTTGTCAGAGGCCACCTTTTCCTAAGGAAAAGATGTCAGAGACCACTTTTTCTTAAGGAAAAGTTATCAGAGAACAGCTTTTCTTAAGGAAAAGTTGTCAGAGACCACCTTTTCCTAAGGAAAAGTTGTCAGAGACCACCTTTTCCTAAGGAAAAGTTATCAGAGACCACTTTTTCCTAAGGAAAAGTTGTCAGAGACCACCTTTTCCTAAGGAAAAGTTGTTAGAGACAACCTTTTCTTAAGGAAAAGTTGTCAGAGACCACCTTTTCCTAAGGAAAAGTTGTTAGAGACAACCTTTTCTTAAGGAAAAGTTGTCAGAGACCACCTTTTCTTAAGGAAAAGTTATCAGAGACCACCTTTTCCTAACGAAAAGTTGTCAGAGACCACCTTTTCCTAAGGAAAAGTTGTCAGAGACCACCTTTTCCCAAGGAAAATTTGTTAGAGACCACCTTTTCCTAAGGAAAAGTTGTTAGAGACAACCTTTTCTTAAGGAAAAGTTGTCAGAGACCACCTTTTCTTAAGAAAAAGTTGTCAGAGACCACCTTTTCTTAAGGAAAAGTTGTCAGAGACCACCTTTTCTTAAGGAAAAGTTGTCAGAGACCACCTTTTCTTAAGGAAAAGTTGTCAGAGACCACCTTTTCTTAAGGAAAAGTTGTCAGAGACCACCTTTTCTTAAGGAAAAGTTGTCAGAAACCACCATTTCTTAAGGAAAAGTTGTCAGAGGCCACCTTTTCTTAAGGAAAAGTAGTCAGAGACCACCTTTTCTTAAGGAAAATTTGTAAGAGACCACCTTTTCCTAAGGAAAAGTTGTCAGAGACCACCTTTTCTTGAGGAAAATTTGTCAGAGACCACATTTTCTTAAGGAAAATTTGTCAGAGACAACCTTTTCTTAGGGAAAAGTCGTCAGAGACCACCTTTCCTTAAGGAAAGGTTGTCAGAGACCAATTTTTCTCAAAGAAAATTTGTCAGAGACCACATTTTCTCAAAGCAAAGTTGTCAGAGACCACCTTTTCTCAAAGAAAAGTTGTCAAAGACCACCTTTTCTTAAGGAAAAGTTGTCAAAGACCACCTTTTCTTAAGGAAAAGTTGTCAAAGACCACCTTTTCTTAAGGAAAAGTTGTCAAAGACAACATTTTCTTTAGGAAAAGTTGTCAGAGACCACCTTTTCCTAAGGAAAAGTTGTCAGAGACCACCTTTTCTTAAGGAAAATTTGTCAGAGACCACCTTTTCCTAAGGAAAAGTTGTCAGAGACCACCTTTTCTTAAGGAAAATTTGTCAGAGACCACCTTTTCCTAAGGAAAAGTTGTCAGAGACTACCTTTTCTTGAGGAAAATTTGTCAGAGACCACCTTTTCTTAAGGAAAATTTGTCAGAGACAACCTTTTCTTAAGGAAAAGTCGTCAGAGACCACCTTTTCTTAAGGAAAGGTTGTCAGAGACCAATTTTTCTCAAAGAAAATTTGTCAGAGACCACCTTTTCTCAAAGAAAAGTTGTCAAAGACCACCTTTTCTTAAGGAAAAGTTGTCAAAGACCACCTTTTCTTAAGGAAAAGTTGTCAGAGACTACCTTTACCTAAGGAAAAGTTGTCAGAGACTACCTTTACCTAAGGAAAAGTTGTCAGAGACTACCTTTACCTAAGGAAAAGTTGTCAGAGACTACCTTTACCTAAGGAAAAGTTGTCAGAGACTACCTTTACCTAAGGAAAAGTTGTCCGAGAGATTCCTGATCAGTATTTCGAGGTATTAAAATGATTATACCCCGATTCTATAGTGACGTGTATACAAAGATGTTCCCTTTAAAAGTTTTTTGTTCGGAAATCTTTATATATTTAAAGTCCTTTGTACGTTTGTTAGTAACGCATGTTCTTCGAAACCATAAAAGTGAATGGGCTGAAAATTTAACAATATATTAAGTTTGGGGTCATTGGTGTTTTAGAATTATTTTCACCGCGATAAATTGAGGAGTGATCAAGTTATTTGCAAAATTCGCATTTCCAGAGTGATTTGACAGTAATTTAAAATTTATGTGCGATTTGTCTTGATAATAGTTTGTATGTACGATTCTAACCGGTGGATGGCGCTGTAGTGGACATATGGTCAATATAATTCATGATTTTTTCCTGAAACTCGGGATGTATGCATTTTTTAATGAAATATCAATGAATAATGAAACCAATACATGCCAACAGAACGGGCAGGACAAAGTCTGCTGGGATCCGCTAGTAGTTCTATAAAATGTAAGTCAAACCGAAAACCGGTTCATAGAGCAGTAGACACTCGTACTTATTTGGTAACTATTTATAATCTTGGCCGAGTTACTGCTTCTCCCACGCCTTTTGCCATTATTGAATGGTTTAATGACTGTGACTGTTGCTTCCAAATTGACCTGTGTTGTGGTTAACGTGTTCTCCCCTCTTATAGACATAACACTGTGTTGTTATTTTCTGTCCGTCATCCGTCCCTTCCGTCATCCGTCATTTCCCGTCATGTCCAGCCGTCGTCTGTAGTCTGTATTAAATGTGGGTTGAAGTTGTTGTATTTTTTAATTAAGTATTTCTGTTACTGTTGCTACACTTCTACACAGACCTTAGATTGTATAGATGTGCCGTCCCCGAGCGAGTAAGTTATCAGTTACGAACGAATAAAAATTTCAACGAGTAGGACATCAAAGAGTGATGTTTTACGAGGATTTCGGACCGATTTTCCCGAATTTTTTGTAATTGTCACAATTAAAAAATTTATATCAATCGATTAGTGCAAAAAAAGCTCAAACTATGTTCGCGGAAACCTGTTTTTTCATTCCTATTCGTTGGTAACTGATAGATTTTGACGTTTCTGGCTGACGGCACATCTATACAATCTAAGGCACCTTAGCACATTTCTGTGCTAAGGTGGATTTTCCCGAATTTTTTGTAATTGTCACAATTAAAAATTTAATATCAATCGATTAGTGCAAAAAAAGTTCAAACTATGTTCGCGGAAACCTGTTTTTTCGCGTGTGACAATTCATTCCTATTCGTTCGTAACTGATAGATTTTGACGTTTCTGGCTGACGGCACATCTATACAATCTAAGGTCTGTGCTGTGGACGGCACATCTATACAATCTAAGGTCTGTGTTGTTTTCATTTCCAGTGCTTTACATTTTTGTCTGTATTTATTTGCGGTTTTTTTGTTTTGCTCCATCTTTTCGGTTTTGTTTACATTTCACCTATTAAGTTTTTTTGTATTAAATCATTACCATTTCTTTTCTTTAACACAATCGCCGTCAATCGGCGGTAACGGACGGAGAGAAGCAGCAATTTTTTTTGTTTATTCGAGTTTCAAAAAAATATGTAAACATCGCAAACAAGACAACAACAGAGGATCAATCGGATCGTAATGAGAGCTATTAAACATATTTATTATTATTATTTTTTAATTTTTCTGCTACATATATTCGGCATTTCTCGTTTTTTATTTTTCTTTGTTAAAGTTGAAATTGTTTGAGATTGTAAAAGCATAAGGTTCAATAATTTTATTGAGGCTTTTTTAAATGATTACAGGCATATCTTGAACGACGAATTTTTCTATAAGAACAGTCAATAACAATGAACTTTTCTATAAGAAAAGTCATCTACGATGAACTTTTCTATAAGCAAAGTCATCTACGATGAACTTTTCTATAAGAAAAGTTATCTACGATGAACTTTTCTATAAGCAAAGTCATCTACGATGAGCTATTCTATAAGAAAAGTCATCTACGATGAACTTTTCTATAAGAAAAGTCATCTACGATGAGCTTTTCTATAAAAAAAAGTCATCTACGATGAACTTTTCTATAAGAAAAGTCATCTACGATGAACTTTTCTATAAGAAAAGTCATCTACGATGAACTTTTCTATAAGAAAAGTCATCTACGATGAACTTTTCTATAAGAAAAGTCATCTACGATGAACTTTTCTATAAGAAAAGTCATCAACGATGAACTTTTCTATAAGAAAAGTCATCAACGATGAACTTTTCTATAAGAAAAGTCATCAACGATGAACTTTTCTATAAGAAAAGTCATCAACGATGAACTTTTCTATAAGAAAAGTCATCAACGATGAAATTTTCTATAAGAATAGTCATCAACGATGAACTTTTCTATAAGAAAAGTCATCAACGATGAACTTTTCTATAAGAAAAGTCATCAACGATGAACTTTTCTATAAGAAAAGTCATCAACGATGAACTTTTCTATAAGAAAAGTCATCAACGATGAAATTTTCTATAAGAAAAGTCATCAACGATGAACTTTTCTATATGAAAATTTATTAACATTTAATTATATACGAAAAGTCATTAACAATGTTATTATCTCTAAGAAAACCCATCATCGATGAACTTTTCTATAAGAAAAGTCATCAACGATGAACTTTTCTATAGGAAAAGTCATCAACGATGAACTTTTCTATAGGAAAAGTCATCAACGATGAACTTTTCTATAGGAAAAGTCATCAACGATGAACTTTTCTATAGGAAAAGTCATCAACGATGAACTTTTCTATAGGAAAAGTCATCAACGATGAACTTTTCTACAGGAAAAGTCATCAACGATGAACTTTTCTATAGGAAAAGACATCAACGATGAACTTTTCTACAGGAAAAGTCATCAACGATGAACTTTTCTACAGGAAAAGTCATCAACGATGAACTTTTCTACAGGAAAAGTCATCAACGATGAACTTTTCAATAGGAAAAGTCATCAACGATGAACTTTTCAATAGGAAAAGTCATCAACGATGAACTTTTCTATAAGAAAAGTCATTAACATTGAACTTTTCTATATGAAAATTCATTAAAATTTAACATTAACATTTAATTCTATACGAAAAGTCATTAACAATGTTATTATCTCTAAGAAAACCCATAAACGATGAATTTTTCTATAAGAAAAGTCATCAACGATGAACTTTTCTATTGGAAATGTCATCAACGATGAACTTTTCTATAAGAAAAGTCATCAACAATGAAATTTTCTATAAGAAAAGTCATCAACAATGAACTTTTGTTTAGGAAATGTCATCAACGATGAACTTTTCTATACGAAAAGTCATCAACGATGAACTTTTATAAGCAATGTCATCAACGAACAACGTCTACTGGACTGTAATTTTTTACTTCTTTTAATTTATAAATTTTATTTCCTCCAAAAATCTCATTAAAAATATAATTTAATGTTTTCGACATTAAATTTCTATTTTATCTATAGTAATTCACCTTAAATAATTTAAATTTCGTCTATCATTTCCTTTTAATGTAAAAAGTACATTAAATAATTTTATTACCATTTTTTTAATTGCAGCTTTCATTTCCCAACTACACATTTCTGTCGTACAAATTAAATCCCGAATATGGGGTGTGTAATTTAACCAATTTCAACAAAGAACTACCGGCCGACACCAAACTACCGACATTACAGGCGAGACTCAAGCGGCTGCTGCAAGATGTTGAAATTCAATCCAAGTAAGTGCGATGGAAATTCAAATTTACATTTCGGCTATCTTCCAATTCCATTTCTTTTTCTTGGTTTCCTCCAGAGCCCATATGCGTGAAAAGTTTTTGACTGATTTGAGGCAGGCCCGCGAAACATATGCCACCAATACGAAGAGACTGCAAAGTATTCTGCATGAAATGCGCAAACGTTTGGATGATGGTCATGTGTTGTCGGGAGAAGTGGTGCACAGTTTTATGTGTTCCCTGCGTGATGTGCAGGACTACGATGCCATGGTCTGTTTGGTGAATGATTTGAAAAATATCCCGAATACTAGGAAATATGTGGAAACGGGTAATATGAGTTTCCTTTATGCCTTTGCCCTAAATCGACGCAACAAAAAAGGTGATCGTGAAAAAGCTCTGGAGTCTTCGCTCAAAGCTTTGGAGAAAAAAGAGAATGAATTTCCCGATATGCTGTGCCTATGCGGTCGCATTTACAAGGATATATTTGTAGAATCCGACTATAGCGATACCGTGAGTCTCAAGAATGCCATTAAATGGTATCGCCAAAGTTTCGAAGTGCAGCCCAATGAATATGCTGGCATTAATTTGGCCACACTCTTGGTTATCGATGGCAAAGAGTTCTCCAACACCGAAGAGCTGCAACATATTGGCATGACTTTGAATAATTTAATAGGTAAAAAAGGCAGTCTCTCCTCGTTGACGGAATATTGGGATGTGGCCACATTCTTTGAGATTTCCGTATTGGCTGAAGATTATGCCAAGGCTATAAAGGCGGCAGAGTGTATGTTCAAGCTAAAACCGCCCGGGTGGTATCTAAAATCGACTATAGGCAATATAAGTCTCATACATCGTTTTCGCAAAAAGAAGGAGGACGAACATCAGCCAACAATAGAAGAGCAAATCTTTCAATTTTGGATAGATTTCTTTGTGGACGCCACTGATAGCAGCAAAATAAGCAATATACGTTTTCCGATATTGGTAAGAGATATTTATTGATTAACTTTTCCTTTAGAAAAGTTCATCGTTGATAACTTTTCCTTTAGAAAAGTTCATCGTTGATGACTTTTCTAATAGAAAAGTTCATTGTTGATGACTTTTCTTATAGAAAAGATCGTCGTTGATAACTTTTCTTATAGAAAAGCTCATCGTTGATGACTTTTCTTATAGAAAAGTTCATCGTTGATGACTTTTCTTATAGAAAAGTTCATCGTTGATGACTTTTCTTGTAGAAAAGTTCATCGTTGATGACTTTTCTTCTAGAAAAGTTCATCGTTGATGATTTTTCTTTTAGAAATGTTCATCGTTGTTGACGTTTCTTTTAGAAAAGTTCATCGTTGTTGACGTTTCTTTTAGAAAAGTTCATAGTTGATGACTTTTCTTTTAGAAAAGTTCATCGTTGATGACTTTTCTTTTAGAAAAGTTCATCGTTGATGACTTTTCTTTTAGAAAAGTTCATCGTTGATGACTTTTCTTTTAGAAAAGTTCATCGTTGATGACTTTTCTTTTAGAAAAGTTCATCGTTGATGACTTTTCTTTTAGAAAAATTCATCGTTGATGACTTTTCTTTTAGAAAAGTTCATCGTTGATGACTTTTCTTTTGATGACTTCCTGTAGTCATCGTTCGCCATTTGTCTATAAAGTTATTTATAATGAATTTTGTTTTCTTCCTTAGATTCTGGAACCTCAAAAAATCTACATGCCCAGCCATATTATCATTAACATGGATGCCGAAGAGAAATCCATACAAATCATAAATATCTGTTTGGCCCACGCCAAACAGGAGTGTAAAAAAGTTCATGATTTTGTCTTTACTGCCTCGCAAATTAAGTCGGTCAGTTTGTATAAACGTGATGATCGCTGTGCCTATCTCTATGTCCATCACAATTCGGATGATTTTCAAATCTACTTCCCCTCCACCGAGTGTCGGCAACGTTTCTATGAGCTAATCCTCGAGATGGTTTCGGATCAAGATGTCTTCGTTAATCTCAATGAGGACGAACCGCCTCAGATTGAATACGAATATGATTATGATGATCAAAATCGTAAAATTATATTGGGCAAAGGTACATATGGTACGGTATATGCGGCCCGTGACAAACACACTCAAGTGAGGATAGCCATTAAGGAAGTGCCGGAAAAGAATTCTCAAGAAGTCCAGCCATTGCATGAAGAGATTAAATTGCACTCCCAGCTAAGGCATCGTAATATTGTGAGGGTATGTATTGCGTATCAACCAACTACTCATACATATATTTTGTTATAATCTTCCTTTCTATCTATTTTAGTATATTGGCTCTTTGTCCGAAGATGGTTACTTTAAAATCTTTATGGAACAAGTACCTGGTGGATCTCTTTCCGACTTGCTGGAGAAGAAATGGGGTCCTCTCAAGGACAACGAGTCAACCATGGCATTTTATTCGAAACAAATTCTCGAAGGTCTCAAATATCTGCACGAGCAGAAAATAGTTCATCGTGACATTAAGGGAGACAATGTTTTGGTCAATACCTACAGCGGGGTGGTGAAGATATCCGATTTTGGTACCTCAAAACGTTTGGCTGGCATTAATCCCATGGTCTCCACCTTTACGGGCACTTTGCAGTATATGGCTCCCGAGGTTATAGATTTGGGTTTTCGTGGTTATGGTCCAGCTGCAGATATTTGGTCATTTGGTTGTACAAATGTTGAGATGGCCACTGGCAAAAGGCCCTTCATAGAGCTGGGCTCTGCTCAGGCGGCCATGTTTAAAGTGGGCTACTATAAAAAGCATCCCACAATACCAGATGAGTTATCGCAGTTGGCTAAGAATTTCATTTTACGCTGTTTTGCCATCGAGGAAACTGAGAGGCCTACAGCAGCCCAATTGCTGGAAGATCCATTCTTAACAGAGTAAGTTTTAGGAAATTTGTGAAGTCATGGAAATTATTGCAATAACTCTATGCCTTTCACTTCCCCCCTAAAGCAAACACCGGAAATTAAGATTGGGAGCACCTTCGACATCAGACTTCAGTCGCAGTATATCAGTGCCAGCCGATCGCTTGGTTAGTAGGCCAAGGACCGGTAATACGCCGACGACACCGGAAATAGAGTAAGTATTCTATAAGAAAATATTATCTTTCAAATTGTTCTTAAAACTAAATCATTTCGTTGATGACTTTTCTATAATAAAAGGTCATTGTTGATGACTTTTCTATAATAAAAGGTCATCGTTGATGACTTTTCTATAAGAAAAGGTCATCGTAGAGGACTTCTCTATAAGAAAAGGTCATCGTTGATGACTTTTCTATAAGAAAAGGTCATCGTTGATGATTTTTCTATAAGAAAGGTCATCGTTGATGATCGTTCTATAAGAAAAGGTCATCGTTGATGACTTTTCTATACGAAAAGGTTATCGTTGATCACATTTATTTGCGAAAAGGTCATAGTTGATGACTTTTCTATAAGAAAAGGTCATCGTTAATGACTTTTCCATAAGAAAAAGTCATCGTTGATGACTTTTCTTTAGGAAAAGTTCATCTTTGATGATTTCTTTAGGAAAAGTTCATCGTTGATGACTTTTCTTTAGAAAGTTCATCGATGAACTTTTCTAAAAGAAAAGTCATCAACGATGAACTTTTCCTAAAAAAAATCGACGTTGAGATTTTTTTTAGGAAAAGTTCATCGTTGATGACTTTTCTTTTAGAAAAGTTCATCGTTGATGACTTTTCGTTTAGAAAAGTTCATCGTTGATGACTTTTCCTCTAGAAAAGTTCATCGCTGATGACTTTTCCTCTAGAAAAGTTCATCGTTGATGACTTTTCCTCTAGAAAAGTTCATCGTTGATGACTTTTCCTCTAGAAAAGTTCATCGTTGATGAATTTTCCTCTAGAAAAGTTCGTCGTTGATGACATTTCCTCTAGAAAAGTTCATCGTTGATGACTTTTCCTCTAGAAAAGTTCATCGTTGATGACTTTTCCTCTAGAAAAGTTCATCGTTGATGACTTTTCCTCTAGAAAAGTTCATCGTTGATGACTTTTCCTCTAGAAAAGTTCATCGTTGATGACTTTTCCTCTAGAAAAGTTCATCGTTGATGACTTTTCCTCTAGAAAAGTTCATCGTTGATGACTTTTCCTCTAGAAAAGTTCATCGTTGATGACTTTTCCTCTAGAAAAGTTCATCGTTGATGACTTTTCCTCTAGAAAAGTTCATCGTTGATGACTTTTCCTCTAGAAAAGTTCTTCGTTGATGACTTTTCTTCTAGAAAAGTTCATCGTTGATGACTTTCCGTCTAAAAAAGTTCTTCGTTGACGGCTTTTCTTCTAGAAAATTTTATCGTTGATGACTTTTCTTCCAGAAATCTCAAAGTTGATGACTTTTCCTCTAGAAAAGTTCATCGTTGATGAATTTTCCTCTAGAAAAGTTCGTCGTTGATGAATTTTCCTCTAGAAAAGTTCGTCGTTGATGACTTTTCCTCTAGAAAAGTTCATCGTTGATGACTTTTCCTCTAGAAAAGTTCATCGTTGATGACTTTTCCTCTAGAAAAGTTCATCGTTGATGACTTTTCCTCTAGAAAAGTTCATCGTTGATGACTTTTCCTCTAGAAAAGTTCATCGTTGATGACTTTTCCTCTAGAAAAGTTCATCGTTGATGACTTTTCCTCTAGAAAAGTTCATCGTTGATGACTTTTCCTCTAGAAAAGTTCATCGTTGATGACTTTTCCTCTAGAAAAGTTCATCGTTGATGACTTTTCCTCTAGAAAAGTTCATCGTTGATGACTTTTCCTCTAGAAAAGTTCATCGTTGATGACTTTTCCTCTAGAAAAGTTCATCGTTGATGACTTTTCCTCTAGAAAAGTTCATCGTTGATGACTTTTCCTCTAGAAAAGTTCTTCGTTGATGACTTTTCCTCTAGAAAAGTTCTTCGTTGATGACTTTTCTTCTAGAAAAGTTCATCGTTGATGACTTTCCGTCTAAAAAAGTTCTTCGTTGACGGCTTTTCTTCTAGAAAATTTTATCGTTGATGACTTTTCTTCCAGAAATCTCAAAGTTGATGACTTTTCTTCCAGAAATCTCAAAGCTGATAAAGTTCATAATTGATAACTTTTCTTATAGAAAAGTTCATCGTTGATGACTTTTCTTTTTTGAAATCTTTTTCTTTATGAAATCCTTTAAATGCCGGTTTCTAATTAGTTTTCTTTTCCTTTCCAGAGGCTTCCACAGTACCTCCGTTGATATAGAGAACTTACCCAGCCATCAATCGTTCGCCATGGAAAGACGTAATTCTTCCGGCACTCTTCTTTCACCCGAAATTGAAGTGTCCACACCTTCGCTTCGCACCGGAGCCAGTTCTGAGACCAGTGAAACTAATGACTTTTATCATCTCAAAAAAGAATCTCAACGTCGTACAACTCTTTCGAAAGTCTTGACGACGGATGAGTCGAAAATATGCGATTTGTGGCTGCAGAAACTTCACGAAGAACACGGCAATATTGTGGCCATAACCAAACATGAACTACAGAAACTAATCCATGGCATACGGGAGTATATCATGAATGAAAAGGAAAAACAATTAGAGGCTTGTATTAATAGCCTTAAGGAAGAGTTGAACTACGATGGAGCTGCCTTGGATCATTTGCATTTGGCTTTGTACTCATTTCAAGAAGCTGTCATTTCGGTACTGCGGCTACACTCGATTAAGCCACATTGGATGTTTGCCCTGGACAATTTGGTAAAGCAAGCTGTACAGGCTTGTGTTATGATATTATCACCCGAATTGGGTGCCAATCTGCTGGGGAAAGATCCCTCCCTAATCGATGATGAAAGTGTTCACAATCAACAGCACACCTCAACCGATAGCCAAGAGAAAATTGTTGTCTATGAAGTTGCGCATGCGCAGAGTACAACACCCGCCATGGATGAGGATAGCAATAGTTTTTCTTCCAACGAATGTGTCCGCCTGCTGCGTGACATTAAAGAGTCCAATCGTAAATTTCACTATCAGCATTTGGAACATCAAAAGCAAAGTCTGAAAGCTCTACACAATATAAGCAAAGAATTGGCTCATTTTTATATGGGTCGCAAACGCACAAGGCGGTCCAAGTACACAGCCGTGGGCAGCAAGAAACCAAATCGCCAATATAAGCGGCAATTTGGCCGAAGATCAGTGAGTACTTATAATGGTGGTCTGCAGGAGGTCGATGAACAACTGGAAGAATGGCTAACACGACATGATGTCGATGAAGTTTCGAAGAATGTTATCTTGAATGAGGGATTCTCCTATGAAGATTTCGTTTATAATATGGAAAAATTGGATTTAATGCGTTTGGAATTGAGGTAAGTGGAGAGATAGATAAGATAAAGATAGATAAGGTAAAGAAAAGATAAAGCAAACCAGAGAAAATAGAAAGCCATCCCCTTCCCTTTCAAAATGTCGAGATTTATTTGTTCAGCAAAATGTATCTACTGTTCCGAAAATTTGAAGAGTTTCCTACAATACATGTTTCTACTCTTTTGAAAATTCGAAGATTTTAATAATTGCTACATAAACTATGAGTCAATGAATTATCGTATTAAATTTGTATGGGAGGTGTCCGAACTAGTATGATAATTCTACCCGTTCATGGTCCTTCTATTTCGATATTTTGGTCACCTATTTTTATCAAAATATTGAATTTCCTTTCCAAAACTTCAAATATACGCCCCAGAGCGAAAAAGGACGAAATTTTGTGATAACTTATTTTTGATCAAAATATTGAATTTCCTTTCCAAAACTTAGAATAGCTATAACTCCTTTAATAAGCATCCTAGAGCATAATGGACGAAGTTAAATGATCAATTATTTGAATTTCATTTCCAAAACTTCAAATAGGTTTCACGGAGCAAAAAGGACGAAACTTTGCGATCACTTATTTTTGATCAAAATATTGAATTTCCTTTCCAAAACTTAAAATAGCTATAACTCCTTTAATAAGCATCTTAGAGCATAAATTTCGAAGTTTCGTAATCACTTATTTTTTTTTAATCAAAATGTTGAATTTCCCTTCCAATACAAAAAATAGTTACAACTCCTTAAATAAGCGTTTTTGATCAACATTATTTTCACTTATTTTTTGATCAAAATATTGAATTTCATTTGCAATACTTCAAATAGGTTTCACGGAGCAAAAAGGGCGAAACTTTGCGATCACTTATTGGTGATCAAAATATTGAATTTCCTTTCCAAAACTTTAAATAGCTATAACTCATTTAATAAGCATCCTAGAGTGGAAAGAACGAACGTTTGTGATCACTTATTTTTGATCAAAATGTTTAATTTCCGTTCCAAAACATAAAATAACTTCTTAAATAAGCGCCACCTATTTTTGATCAAACATAAAATAGCTGTAACTCTTTTGATAAGCATCCTAGAGCGAAAAGTACGAAGTATCGTAACCACTTATTTTGAATCAAATTATAGAATTTCCTTTCCAAAACCTAAAATGGTTATAACTCCTAAATAAGATTACTGCAGCGAAAAGGACGTAATTACGTTATCACTTATTTTTGATCAATATATTGAATTCTAAATAATAAGCATCATGGAGCGAAAAGAACGATGTTTTGTGATAACTTATTTTTGATCAAAATGTTGAATTTCCTTTCTAGAACAAAAAATGGCTACAACTTCTTAAATAAATTGAATTTTTTAATAAATTTTTGATCAAACATAAAATAGCTGTAACTCCTTTAAGTTTTGTAATCACTTATTTTGAATATAATTATTGAATTTCCCTTCCAAATCCTAATATGGCTATAACTTCTTAAATACGAATTAAGTAGCGAAAAGGACGAAAATATGCGTTCACTTACTCTTTAAGTAAAAATTTGGAATTCTTTTCCAAAGCATTAAATAGTTATAACGCCTTATATAAGCGCCCTAGAGCGAAAAAGACTACATTTGGTGAGGACTTAATTTTGCATGCCCTTTCCAACACATCACAGTTATAGCTTCAAAAATAAGCGTACCGGTTCGAAAAGAACGATATTTTATGAGCACTTATTACTGCTTAAAATATTTTTTCCAAAACTTAATATATCTCATTAAATATACTTTTATATTGAATTTTCTTTCCAAAACTTAAAATGGTTTTAACTCCTTAAATAAGCATCCTACAGCGAAAAGTACGATCTTTCCTTTCCAAAACTTAAAATGGTTATAACTTTTTAAATAATCGTCATTTGAATTGAATGATATTAACCATTTTTCACTGAAATTTGGTGGATAATTCGGCAATGAATTTTGAACGAAAAGCATTGAAATACACTTTTTGTGGATGAGAGAGAACTATACATAACACACTATACATAACACGTTCAATAAACATAATCAAAGTCAAGAACCACTCAGATCAACTGGTAGACTTATCGAGATAAACTCTAGTACAGAGGAAGACCTCAGAGGTTGGCTCTAGTATAGAGAAAGACCTCAGAGATCGACTCTAGTATAGAGTAAAACTTCGGAGTTCGATTTTAGTATAAGCAATACCTCACAGGTCGACTCTAGTATAGAGAAATACCTCAGAGGTCGACTCTTGTATAGAAGAAGACCTGAAAGGTCGACTCTTGTATAGAGGAAAACCTCAGCATAGAGGAAGACCGCAGAGAACGACTCTAGTATAGAGGAAGACTTAAATTCAATTAATGAAGGTTCAGAGAACTTTCAGTACTTCAGTGGCAGAATCTATACAAGTCCTACTCCATTTACTGCCGATACATATTGTGGCTAGAGAAGCTGCAGAAGTCGCAGGAGAGCATGACGATATCCGCCTGACCAATCCCTGTATCAGTATATTGAATAAGAAGAATACCAAGGCTCTACCAATTTACGTCCTACAGTCAAGGCTCTCTCAAACCTGACGAAGCAAAAAGACGAGAAAGTTATATGCTTTGGAGATTGTATAATATAGGACCCCAGGAGTTGCGCAGATCCTCCAGACTTCATTCTCTCTGAACGTTGCACTTACGTGAATCAAAAGAAAGCGCATAGGGTGCGTTTCAGAAATTTTACCGACTACAAACTCAATTACAATCTCTAGCCCACGCAACTCAGAAAAAGTGCTTTGCAATATCACCACTGCCGCTCACTTCATAAGACCAAACTTTACGGCAAAATTCGGTAGGAGTTGCAGATGCGCGTGAATGGTTGGAAAACCCGGATGACCCCAATCTCTTCCCTGGCTCTATTAAGTTATATTCTAAAGTCAAGGCTCTGAAACTTGACGAGGAAAGAAGTCGGGATACAGATATGCTACGGAGATTGCGTAGTATCGGACCCCAAGAGTTGCGTAGATCCGGTTAACCAACCACAGCGATCACAGTATCAGTTAATTAAATAATGAGATCAGCAGTAGGGGTGTTAAACCAAAATAAATGGTCGTAACTCCTGGATGACTACAATCTCGTCTCAGGTTTTAACAAGTTATGGTCTACAGTCAAGGCTCTGTAAGGCAATGAGAAAAGTACACGGGTTATCGACATCCTTCGGAGATTACCTAGTATGGGACCCGAAAAGTTGCGCGAGCCATTTGGGAAAACACCCAGAGATCAACGGTGAAAAGAAGCATTCTAAGGAAGGCGAAAAAGATAATGGCGTAGTAACTATTTTCCGAGTCGAAGATGTTTTAGCGGCAAAAGCTTAGCCCTGATGGAAAGAATATCCTTGCTGATCCTGAAGCACATAGATGATGCTGGAGTCGAGCTCCTAAAGAGAAAATTCAATTTGTCCGTAGCCAGCTGGACCATACCCGAGATCTGGAAACTGGTTGGTCACAGTCCTCAAGCCTGGGAAAATTGAGAACCAGGGGCAGTCAAACAGACAAATTTCCCTGCTATCTTCAGACGCAAGATAATTGAGAAACTCCCGCTGCCGATATTGATAGCCAACTTCCAGCATTTGAGCATCAACATGGGTTGAAGCAAAGAAGCATAAAACTCACTGCCATAACATCACACATAAGCCGCGGCCTAACTGGGAGAAGACCCTGTGAACGGACTCGTGGTTGTAGTCCTCGATGGGTGGTATAGGTGTGGGAGACGATCTTTCGTGGAATTTCGGAATAAGCCACCGAAGCCCCGTTTAAGCCAGATGTACTACAGAGTGGATACCTCTCTCCGCCACTGTTTAACTCATACCATTCCAAACTTCCTCGCGGTTCGCCAGGGGTAGATGTTGAATGAGTTTTCATTACTTGCAAGGGTCTACGTTATAAATAGGCTCTGTGAGAGGACAAACTCATATCTTTTGATCTCATGACGTTCTTCTGGCCGAGGAATTTTAAACTGTTTCCGTCGAAATCACTGTGGACAATATTCTCTTGAGCTTCCCATAGTGGTAGATGGTACCACAATTCCGACGTTGAGCTAGTAGCAAAGTACTTTTTCGGAACAAAGTTCTCAAATCGCTAACCAGCTAGCTTCCCATAGATGTAGATGGTACCAAAATTCAGACCTTGAAACAGTAGCAAAGTACTTTCTCGAAACAAAGCTATCAAATCGCTTGCCAGCAGCACATGACAAAGATACATTGTCAATAACTTAAGTAAAACGCAGTGGAACAATATCCAGACCTGCCGGAATGCAACCCTTAAGATCATTACAGACTGCCTTCAAATGTCCTCGGTCCTCCAACTTCACAAGGAAACCAAAATACTCCCAGTGAAAGATCACTGCAAGCTCCTAATAAAACAGTTACTCTCGGAATGTAATCGGAAAATTCAGCAAAACTGACCACTAGTCGATTTGCGGAAATAGAACTTCAAGCTGTAACCATCCAAGTCCTCAGTTAGCATATGCAAACGACGTTATAATATTTTTAAGGAGTAGGAGTCCAGACAGTTATTTTATGGTTTTCTCACTGTGGAGTTGAGCTGAAGATCAAAGTGAAGGAAGGTATTTTGAATAGTCAAGTGAAAAAGAAAACGACCTTGAAATCCAGCATCAACCAATGCATGAGGCGTTTCGTTGGGGGTTAGTCAACTCTTCGGATGCAGTAATTTTGTTTTTGGTTGTTGAATTGCTAAGAAAGCACTTAATGTGGCATCTAAGTGGGCAGAACCAGAAGGATTAAACGTTAACCCCGACAAATCATGTATATTCAAGAGGAAAACGAAGATCGCCCGATTTGATGAACTTCATTTCCTCCATACGACGATTATAATATCCAGCAAGGTTTGCAGCAAACTTTGATCCAGAGAGACACTCCTGGTTGAACCTACTGGTTCAAAGAAGCCCTATCCGATACCTATTGGGATAAAGACAAAGAACTCAGAATTGTGTATTGTAAATCACTGAAAATTAAGTCCAACAAGCCACCACTTCCAACTGAAAAAACAAGGCCCCAACCGTCCTATCTGTCCAGTACCTATTATGGTAAAAACATAGAGGAAGTGGTCACTACTCTCACGTCTATTTGTTGCTATGTTAAGTCCGTGTGAACTTCCTTTCTGAGCAACCTCCAATGACAAGAGTTGCAAAGAGCTCAGAATTGTGCGCTGAAATTCCCAATCGTGGGCGTAGTCATTCCTCAGCGGTATCCGAATACGAAAGACTAGAATCCCGGGGATCTAGATCTACACCAATCCCACTAAGATCTAATAAGAGTTCACTCTGTAACGGTTATACGTGTTGAATAATTCCATGCAATATCGCCTTGTCCAACAGATCTGCTTCCTAAAGTTCTATGCTTCCCATATTTCAAAAATCATTTTTTATTTTATCTCTGAGATAATGCGCCACATATGGACCTCTCTTTTACCATAGCTAACCTTTAAAGTACGTACTTCAAAAATCCATCATTAATTCATATTTGAGCCTTTTTCTATTTTGTCAGATTTATGTAGGGGTCTGAATTGTATAGTATAATTTCTAAACATCAAAGGGAAGACTTTATAGTTTAAGCTGTTCATAATCTTAAATTTCGCTAATATATGTATGTCTATCCAAAATTGTTATTTTTCCAGATTGGGCATTGAGGTCCGCCTATGGTCGTTGATTACACAATTGCGTTCGCAAAATTATACTTCGAATATTGCGAATCCCAACGATGATACATCGTCCTATTTGAATAATAATATTGCCTATAGCAGCAGTAATGCATTAAATAATATAAATAATAACAGTACCACAAACAGCAATAATACTAACAGTAATACCAGCAGCAGCAACAATAATAATAACAATAATTCAGTGGCCTTAAATCATAAAAGCACTCGCAGCTCTTTAAGACGCAATAGTAACAAACGTTGTGACAGTGAATATGATTCTTGTAGTGAATAAGAAAATGAAGAATTTTTTTCATTAACATTAATTTTTCTTATTTTCTTCTTCGCTTTTCCCCCTCTTCTTCACTTTTGTATATTAAAAATGCAATAACGCACACACAGAAGATACAACACACACAAATCGATAGTAGTTTTCCTTCTTTGTCGAGGAAAAAAAGAAAGAAAAACGTACATCAATTGTTTTGTTTTAATTGTTAATTTATTATAATTTTTTCGCGCTAACATTATTATTGTGTAATTTAATTTTATATTATTTTTAATGTTTATTTAATTTTTTTCTTTTTGTGAAAAAAAAACAAGAAATTTATAAATATTTTATAAAAAAAAATCCTTCCATGCCCCGCTTCCCTCGCCCTAGTGCCTAAAACCAGAGATAAGCAGAGAGTGATTAAAAATATAAATGATTTATTAAGTTCAAACAAGTGTTAAACAAGAAAACATGAAATACAAAATGTTGTGAAAAACAAATAAAATTTGAAAAATGTTCTATAATAACATTGTGATGACTAAATGAGTTTAATTTTCGCTGCAGACTTGCAAAATGTTATATTATAATGAAACTATGGGAAATTTTTTCTTTGTGCTAGGAGATTCTTTCCACTGGATTTACACTTGAAGCCGAATTTTTGGATATATTTGCATTTAAAGTTAAACTGCCTTCTTCAAGAAGTGTTTGTGAACTACGGATAACGAGATTTATCCAACTGAATTTACTATTGGAGCCGCAAAACGTGGATATATGTATTTGCATTTAAAGTTAACGTTC
Source organism: Eudasyphora cyanicolor (assembly GCA_963930755.1). Taxonomy (NCBI): domain Eukaryota; kingdom Metazoa; phylum Arthropoda; class Insecta; order Diptera; family Muscidae; genus Eudasyphora; species Eudasyphora cyanicolor. Next base: position 45,394,570 of record OZ005734.1, on the reverse strand, counting down.
TCATATAGCGTTGGAAAAAACTCAATTCTACACCAAGCTAAAGTTGCAGAACAAGTCCAAACGTTCACAAATTTATTTTTATATTTCAAACTACTTTGAAATATTAATGACAATTCAGGAAATGGGGCGTATGCAAATTATCCGGATGGTGCAAGTGTCTCCATTACTAATATACTAAATATGTAGTAGATCAGATCGATACCAGGGACAGACAAACAGACAAATTTCCCTGCTAACTTCAGACGCAAGATAATTGAGGAATTCTCGCTGCCGATATTGATAACCACCCTCCTGCATTAGAGCATCAACATGGATTGAGAAAGAACATATCACTCACTGCTATAACATCACATATAAACCACGGTCTAATTGGGAGAAGGCTTTTGTGTTTTTGTGGTTCTAGTCCTCAGTGGGTGGTATATGTGAGGGAGACGATCTTACGTGGAATTTTAGAATAAACGACCGAAGCCCCGAAGTTATAAACCAGAGTGGAGACCTCTCTGAATTACTATTGGAGCCGCAAAACGTGGATATATTTGCATTTAAAGTTAACCTTGTCATATTGCGTTGGAAAAAACTCAATTCTACACCAAGCTAAAGTTGCAGAACAAGACCAAACGTTCACAAATTTATTTTCAGAAATCGAAAGGCAAGATCTTAAGAAGTTCCGCAAAATGGGCGTTATCTCAGACACATTTATACAATCTTCCATAATCAAACTGCATTGAAATATTAATCACCCCTGTTCTGGAACTCACTTCACATTCATCTCACTTCTCACCTATACTTCACAGGACGAATAGCGAGGTGTCTGGCAAATGAAGAAAGTATTGGCTGCCTAACTTCTGCTTAAATAATGCCTAACATGTGATTTGCCTTCCATGCCATACGGTTTTCAGGCGTGATAGCGACTTTTAGAACACCTTTTTCTTAAAACATTTCACGTGAGATGCTCCAAGTGAGTGCCAGAACATACCCGAATGACAATTCAGGAAATGGGGCGTATGCGAATTATCCGGATGCTGCAAGTGTCTCAATTACTAATATTCTAAATATGTAGTAGATCAGATCGATAAACAAACCTTCAACAGTTGCTTTTTTAGAAAGTCTATCTCGAGTGTTTTAAAAAAACAAGATCCGGAAAGTTCATCGGTCTTAATTGACAATGAATCTACTGCAGCAGCAATGAACAACAACCGTGAATATATACGGAAAACATTTTCGAACTAGTTCTGACTCAACTAAATGTACGGATGGATCAGATGAGATCAATTCGGGAAACAGTCCTTATTTGTGGCAATTGAGGAAGTAAGTCTGCCTCTGTCAAAAACTTGAACCGAAACACTGGAGGATGATACGGTCAAAAGTATGGAACTAGAGGGCTCGTGATAAACACCAACTTTCTGACTGGAAATGATGAACCCATAGAGGATTAGCAATCGAACGAAAAAGCTTTGAATCAAGTACATATTGTAACAATAGTATGGTGAAAGATGCGACAAAAAATGTTCTCTTTCAAGGCAGCGTTACTGGATGGAAACTATAACGAACTGCTTCAAAATGGTATGAACTCATCTGCCTGGAGTCTGAAAAGCAAACATAAACCATAATTTAAATAAATTGGCGGGAATCAATTGTGTTCTTTATACTCAAGTCTGGCAAGGCGATTTAAGCGAACCAAAAATCTATCGACCTATTATCCTAACCTTAAAACCATTGAGGGAATTGTAGACGACATAGTCATAGCTTGGAAAATCTAGTTAAACGGCACCAAAAGCCTAACCTCAAAATCATGGAGCGGAAAGTAGACGACAGCATTCCCATTTGCACTACCTTCGGGGAACATTTTATCGCCTCTTTTATGGATTATGACGATACATAGTCCCCTAAGAACCCTCTTCTGTGAATGCCTTACCACCATTCTATTATGCAGACAATATTGTAATATTTCTAAGGAGCAGGAGTCTAAATCAATTATATAGAAGGTCTAGAAGGAAAACTTAAACAAAACAGATATGTTTTTTAAATATCAAGCTCGAGGTCTTTTTTAAAAAACAAGAACAAAAACACGTAAGAAAAGGGTCGAATACCAAAAACAAACAGATATGTCTATTCGAAAACGAAGATCGCTCGTCTTCCGAATATGACAGTTAAAATATGTAACAAAATTAAATTCTGCCAGTAATTTTGCATCGGCAAATAAATTGGAATGACGACATAGAAGAAAGAGCCACCTATGGTTAAAGATGTTCGTAGTGCAGAAGGGCTATAGCTTCAAAATTGGGACTAAGCGTGATTAGACCAATAATATCCTACCGTAGCAGCGGATAAGCGTACCAGGAACGAAGTTATTGAGGCCCTATGTTCCTTATAGGAACCAAAGGAATCTATATAAAAATATTCGACCGTATTCTGGAAATACGTCTTGCAGTTAGCTTCGAATAATTTGCACTGGACAAAAAATCCTGGTTTAAGTGAATCCTATCGCAAGTGCCCTTGAGGACTCCCCCCCCCCTACATGGAGGGCACCAAACTAGATGGAGATACTATGGGTGGCACAAATGAGTAGACAACGGGATGTTTATCGGGAGGTTAAGTAAGATGGTGACACTCAAGCTTACAAGCATCTGCTCCGTATAGGACAAGCTCCGTATAGACTGACGTCTGATTAAGTTAAATAGTTGCAAAAGGAGTTTGGAAAAAGCGGAAATGGAAAACCATGAAGTCTCACTGGAGAATTGTTCTGATACAGCTGAATTCTGGATGGAAAATAATCAAAATAAGATCAAATTGGAAAATATGCACCAATAGCTTTTGATAAAAAAGTTTGTCTGGAGAATTTTTATAACACAGCCAAGATCCAGTAGTTGCATTCTTCTAAAGGGTCCGCCAAATAACTTTTTTTTTGAAAATGCTATAAAAAAAAACTACTGAATATTTTGAAAGTACGATCCTTCTGGTTAATAATGGAAAATAATTTCATTCAAATGGCCGCCTCGGCTGTCCATGCAGTAGCCTACACGATCGGTCCAATTTGTAAGCACATTATCGATTGTGTGCAGCTGTATTTCACCAATGGCTTCACGAATATTGCCCTTTAAAGCGTCAATTGTATCTGGCTTGTCGGCGTAACACTTATCTTTGAGGGCACCCCACAAATAATAGTCCAACGGTGTCAAATCGCAGCTCCGAGGTGGCCAAGCGACATCAGCTCTGCGGCTGATAATGCGATCTTCAAAAACAGGGCGCAAAACATCGAGTGTAGCCTCAGCTTTGTGGCACGTAGCGCCGTCCTGTTGAAACCAAATGTTGCCAATATCTTCCTCTTCAATTTTTGTGAACAAAAATTCGTTCAACATGGCCCGATAACGACCGTCATTGACTGTAACGGCCACTCCTTGCTCATTTTCGAAGAAAAATGGCCCAATTATGCCTCTGGACCAAAATCCGCACCAAACAGTGACTCGTTTTGGGTGTATCGGCTTTTCAATGTATGCGTGTGGGTTTTCTGTGCCCCAAATGCGACAATCTTGCTTGTTTACATACCCGCCAAGATCAAAATGAGCTTCATCTGAAAAGACGATTTTTTTTGGCAAAATCGGCATCTTCTGTAAGTCGATCGCAGGCCCACTTGTTCAAGCGTATACACAACCATATTCGTTCAGCGGAAGAATAAAACTAATTATCTGTCAAATCAGATATGAGCTAAGTGTTACCATTCACGAAATAAGCACTAGTTGAAAAAAAACGTTAGATAGCGGACCCTTTATATTAATAAAAATAAAACGTCAGTCGGAAGACTTACCAGACTATTTTGAATGATATATAATTTGCTGCTGCAGCAATAAACATCTGCCAGACCTGCCAAAATGCCGCCCTGAGAACTGCGACAGGGTGCCTTCTCATGTCTTTTGTGGACCACTTATATGAGGAGACAAAGACCAATCATATCCTTCCATAGCCATCCGAACCACCATCTTGTGAATAGGCTTCCCCTTCCCAGGCAGATTAGGAAAGACCTTCATGATCTAGAGCGCGAGGTCCAGCGTTACAAGACAGAAACTAGATCAAAGAACTTACCAGGCAGGTCTGGCTGACATACACTCTGACGCAGACGCTGAAGCCGTGAATAATTGCAGAGTCAATGTCGTGCTAGAAGAACATCCTCCACCAGTGGTCTCGGAGGATCAGGAATTCAATTCTCTATACAATAATGTAACCGAACATTTACTGCAAAATAGTATGCATATTCTCTTTTATTCCATATTTCACATTTTTTTTTTGGTTTATTTTTTCGTCTTTAATGACATTGCAGATTTCAAAGTTTTCTAAATTAAAAATAAATACTTAAGTAATCGGTTAATAGCACCCTATAACAAATACATCACATTTGATTTTTGTTTAGGAATTTTGCAATAATAATGCGATCGTTCGTTCGGTACTTGCCGAACTTGCCATTTTGTTATTACGGTGGTTGTGGTCGTCTTCATGGTTTCCATTTATTTAGGTTAGTGTAACGATTTAAGCCTTCGATTCGGCTTCACTGGCTGTACCCTGTGACTGGGTTTCACTGGTTTTGCCATCATCAACCTTGCCAAAGACACAGCAGGGACACTTCTCTTTCAAAGCAATGCGGTATTTGGGATGGCTAAGAGTAAATCGAATAGGATTAGTAAATGTTAATAAGGGATAAAGAGGAAAGTTGTGACTTACCTGATACCATAGACAATTGGATTATAACAAGCCGCCGATTTGCAGAAGCTGGCTCCCCAGATGGTATTCAGTGGTGTCAGGCCTTCATATTTGAATAGACCTAAAGTGTTAATGACCAGGTACGGCGTCCAGGCCATAAACCACAGAGATATGGTAACCAAGGCGACCTTAGCCAATTTTCCCTCAGCCGACTTTTCGGCATCCTCGGAGGAACGCAGAGATTTGACATTCATTTTCTTGGCTTGCTCGCGCATAGCTTTCTCGTGAGCCGAGACAGCCTATTTGAAATTGTAGAATATTATGGGTATCCCTTAATTTAATTTAATGAAAATACTTACCGCTATGATAAACCAATAGGAATAACAGATCAGGAACAATGGTGTATAGTAGACAAAAAGGGTATAACAAATCAAATACGAACGTGGATTCCAATCACGTTCCAAATAATCAATGCCACAAGATGTTAGATTACCCTCAGGTACATATCTGTTAAATTTAAGAAATAAATTCTCTTTGATCCACCTCTTGTAGTGTATTATATATTTACCTGCTCCATCCCAGCACTGGGGCAAAAGTCCAAATACTGGCCATACACCAGATGAACATTATCTTAAATATGGCATACTTAATGGTCATGGGTTGACCCGCCATACCCCGCACAATAACATTATAACGATCCAATGAGATCATACACATGGACCATATAGAACTGCAGCCGAATGCCGAACCCAAACCGGCATAGATATCACACATCAGCGGACCCAGTACCCAAGTCTCATAGAATAGATTTATACCCATAATGGGGGTATTCGTAATCATAATGCCGAAATCTGATAAAGCTAAATTAATAACCAGCAAATTGGCTGGTGTTCTTAAAGATTTTGTGGTGGAAAAAATATAGATGACCACTCCATTGCCGCACCAGGATATCAAGCCAATTAGAATCATATACCACATGAGAATTTTATTCCACATGGGATCCATGGCGGGGAACTGATTCCAATAGGGATGAACTAGATGAGCCATATCAGGGGTAACCTAATCAAGAACAGAGTAGGTAATTGTAATCAGAAAACACAAGATTTTTTAACATACCTTATCCGTTACGGATCCATTGCCTAGGGCCAAAAAATGCGGTCCAGCAACCGGTTGCGCAAATCTATGCCAATATGCCAATTTTGAAAAACTCCTTCGTTATAAAAATTATTGTATTTATTATCTTCTCACCTTTCCATGTTGTTAGATTAAATGTATGTCTGATACGAAAGTCAGCAATTTATTTTCAAATAAGATCTCATATCCTTTCTAAGCAATTTGTTCCTTTTTGTGTTGGTTTGTTGTACAGTTCACCCGCGATGTTTGTATGACCTGTGTTGAGTCGATGTGGTTGATTTCCACTTGCGAGAATTTACTCTGGTGTTCAGTGGTTTTATAGTTTTTTTTTGTCTTCTACAAAACGCATTGCTGGTCAGTCAAACAATTCAATTAGGCTTATCTTTTGTCTTTTCTCCTTTCTTCAAATGCACAAATGGCTTAACAATAATTTGAATGCTTATATTTTCGCCGTTAAAAAGACAAAAAGATTAAAGTCATTTGGAATAGAAATGATTTTGTTCTGAAATTTAAAAAACGATGTATTCTTTGTATCAATTTTTGACAGAAAATTGTTAACTACTCGTACCTCTATCTTTATATATAAACTCCTTTGTACGTTTGTTAGAAACGCATGATATACGAAATAGCGTTCTACATAAAAGCGTGCTAGAAAGATGTCTTCAGTTCTAGCTTATTCTGAGCTTTCAAATTATTTTAAGCGCGTTATGCAGCGATCATGAAAAAGTAACGCTGCGGAGGAGCTAATTCCAATATTCGTATCTATATGTCAACATAAATATCTGCTTCTGTGATATCAAAATCTCTGGATCTGCAACTAGATATGTACAACGTCTGCGAAATGGACTGTTAAAACCTTCTTACGATCGTTATATATTTAAGGATATATAAACATTTTAAGTTACAAAACAATAGTCATTGAAGACCATATCTGGATAATATGATAGTTGAACCATATTGAAGAAAATATTGAAAAAAAAAAAAGAAATACATGAAATGGTTGTAAACACAATTTCATAACGTTCGGAGATATTGGTAAATACTCCGCGTAAATATTGGCAAATATTTACTCCGTATAACTGGAGGCAAACAACTTGGTCAAGTCGTAAACCCCCTGCACCATTGAAAATATTTAAAGAAACTATGGAATTTCTGAAAGATTTTGGATTGTACCCTAGGAAAGTTATAACCACAAGATATATTCGCCAAATGCGGAGATATTGGCAAAAGGACTACAAAATCTACAAATATTACGGTCAAATAGCAACATTCCCGCGACAAGTGCCTCCACACAAATGGCAATATTTAAAGATATGCACTTTCTTACGCAGATCGATAAGGCAATGTCTCAGAGAGTTCTTTACTTGTTGAATCAATCTGGCATATGTACCAACAAAATGTTGTCATCCCACTAGCGTGAAGCCGTCCCACACAGGAGCTAATGGTATCCGGTCAATTGGTGTATCGCAATTTCTGCTCAAAACCCTGAGATTAATAGATAGTTACCTTAGGAGTAAAATGTATCACTGGCTACGGTCTATTCAGCATGTTTACTGGAACGGCAAATCCACCGAAACCGCACTACATGATCTAGTCAGCTTTATTGAATGATCTCCCTCTCTGTTAAAGAATATACTACGGTAGCTTTCTTAGATATAGGGTTGTCCTTAATAATATAAATCCCGCCGCTATAGTTACCCTGGGGTATACGAAGGTTCATTTATTTCGTCTAGCTTCCATAGATTTTTCATCAGGGTATCGCCCCAACGCTAAATTCTACTAAGTATTAAAGGGAGCGAGATTTTTTCGATAACCTCGCTTGTTTTTGGTGATTTTTGGAATTAAGCTGACAATTTGATAGTTGTATTTTTAGACTCGCTTTTTTTTGCAGATTTTTGGAAAAAATATCCATTAGAAAATCTAGCACAATTTGGCAAATTACAATGAAGAATAAATGTCTTGGCGCCAGTTCTACAGCTACTTCAATGCTTATCTGAGCAATGCTTATCTGAATCTGTGCAAACGAAACTGGAAGTATTTCTGGGCGAGTCAGTTACAAATATAACCAGTAATTTTTTACTGGGAGGGTATCGCAGTTATTGTAATTCGCTGGGAAATGTGTATCCAACTTATGTTGAGAAATAAAGAACAATTTTCCCACATTTGTGGCATTTTCTTTGTTAGTTTGGCTAATTTTGGGCGCTATCAACCGTCAATGTTCGGAAGTCCCTTTTGGAAGATCCTTTATCTGGCCGGCCTGGTCTAATGATAACTATTTTTGTGAGATAACCCCGATTTAAAGAGCTATAGCAATTTTAAGTTACTCCAAGCCCCCTAATTCTGATTGAGAATTAATCTGGAGCTATATATGTCATTGGTATTACCATTCAAACCAATGGCATCTGAATGCAGTGATTTTGGATACAATCTCCCAAGCCTAAATATCTTCCCCACCTGGTCTTTTTGATAGTACACAAATTTTGTATATTATTTTCTGTGAAATCCCTGATGTCTTATTTAAGGAGCTATGGCAATTTTAAGGGGCAACCGACAATTTTTATCCAGGAGTAATCTGCAGCTGATAAGGATTTAATGAACCATTAAAACCAATGACATATGATGATGATTTTGAAACGAATATTTTCGATAACTTACCATAACTATCTACCCGGCGTAATCTGAAGACGACTTTTGTTGTAGATGTTTATTTCATTTTTTTCCGAGACAACCCCGATATATTATGCAGGGAGCTATGACAATTTTAAGTAATTCAGAGTTACTTTATTTACTAACCCATTGAAAGGCGGTAAATATACTTCCATTACTTGAGAATATATTGGAAAATACTCGCAATACAATTGTTTACCCGGCCTAAAGACGAATATTTAAGTGACTCTAAGCCGCTTAATTCTGATCAAGAAATAATCTGGAGCTGAAGAGGATTTAATGAACCATTGAAACCGATGACATATCTCGAAGCAGAAATTTTGGAACAAATATTTTCGACAACTTACCATAACTATCTACCAGGCATGCTCTGAAGGTTACTTTTGTGATAGTTTCTTTATTCGAATTGTTTCCGAGACAACGCCGATGTATTTTTCATGGTGCTATGTCAATTTTAAGTTATTCAGACTCACTTCATTCGGATCATATAGAAACTCACGAAAAGGCGGTAAATATACCTCCATTACTTACAGATATATTGGAAAATATTCCCAAACCAATTTTTTGCCCGACCTGGTCTGAAGACGACTACTGTGACAGTATCTTTATTTATATTTTTTCTGGACCAAACCTGATGTATTACTCAAAAGATACTTCTTATCAAGAATTAATCTGCAGGTGATAAGGATTTAATGAACCAATGATACATCTCGAAGCAGAAATTTTGGAACGAATATTTTCTAAACATAATATCTACCCCGCGTAGTGTGAAGGCGACTTTTGTGATAGCTTCCTTATTTAGAACTGTTTCTGAGACAACACCAATGTGTTATTCAGGGAGATATGGCAATTTTAAGTTATTCAGAGTTCCTTTATTCGGAACATACAGAAGAAAAAAGAAACCCATGGAAAGGCGGTAAATATATCTCCGCACTTACGGATATATTGGCATGTACTCCCAACTCAATTTTTTTCTTTATTTCGATTATTTTCTGAGACAAACCTGATGTTTTATTCTAGGAGCTATAACAGTTTTAAGTTACTCAAAAGATTGTTCTTATCAAGATTAATCTGCAGCTGATAAGGATTGAATCAACTATTGACATATCTCGAAGCAGAAATTTTGGAACGAATATTTTCGATAATTTAGCATAACTATCTAACCGGCGTGGTCTGAATACGACTTTTGTGATGGTTTCTTTATTTAGAATTGTTTTTGAGACAACGCCGATGTATTATTCAGGGAGATATGGCAATTTTAAGTTATTCAGAGTCCCTTCATTCGGATCATATAGAAGAAAAAAGAAATCAAAGGAAAGACGATATATATACCTCCATTACATACGGATATATTGGGAAATACTACTAACTCTATTTCTTGCCCGGACTGGTCTGAAGATGGCTATTGTGATAGTTTCTTTATTTCGATTTTTTTCTGAGCCAAACCTGATGTGTTATTTAAGGAGCAATGTCAATTTTAAGTTACTGAAAAGATACTTCATATCAAGAAATAATCTGCAGTTGATAAATATGTAATGAACCATTGAAATAAATGACATATCTTGAAGCAGAAATTTTGGATCGAATATTTTAGATAACTTGTCATAAATATCTACCCGGCGTGGTCTGAAGATGACGTTTGTTATAGTTTATTTCGATTTTTTATTGTATTTTAAGATATTCAAAGTCACTTCATTCGGTTCATTTCGTAGAAAAAAGAAACCCATAGAAAGGCGGTAAATATACCTCCATTACTTACGGAGATATTGGCTTCCAACTCAATTATTCTCGGCCTGCGTCTGAAGACGACTATTGTGATTTTTGTTTATATCTCTTTTTTCTGGAACAACCCTGATGTATTATTCAAGGAGCTATGACAACTTTACTCAAAAAATACTTTTGAAGACTATACCAAGAGTATATGGTCGAAGAAAAAAATAAACCCATTACTTACGGAGATCTTGAAAAAATTTCCCAACCCAATTTTTTGGTCCGGCCTGGTCGGATGACGACTTTTTCTTAAACAATTTTTCAAAGAGATATATTGTTCAAGGAGCTATAGCAATTTTAAGTTATTAGAAGTCCCATAATTCTGATCAAATACTAATCTGGAGCTGAAGAGGATTTATTGAACCATTCAAACCAATGACATCTGGACGCAGAGATTTTGGAAACTCGCTCCCTCGCTTCCTAAATTCATATACATCCGCCCAGCCTGGTCTGAAGACGACTTTTGTGTTAGTACATTTATTTTGAAATTTTTTTCTGAGACAACCCTGATGTATGTTCAAGGAGCGCTGGCAATATTATGTTATACATACATGTATATTACATACATTCCTTTTCTGATGAGGAATTAATCTACAGCTGACCAATAACATATCTGTATGCAGAGATTTTGGATACTAGCAGGCAACCATAAGTATCTTCCCCGGCCTAATATGAAGCAGATGTATTTTTCAAGGAGCTGAGGCAATTTAAAGTTACTTAAAGCCGCTTGATTCTTATCAAGAGTTAAATCTGGAGCTGGTAAGGATTTTATGAACCATTCAAACCAATAATATATTTGGTTTTCAAAATTTTGGATGAAATATTCCTGGTCGGAAGACCAAGGAGATATATTATTCAAGGAGCTATGGCAATTTAAAGTTATTAGAAGTCCCATAATTCTGATCAAGAACTAATCTGGAGCTGAAGAGGATTTATTGAACCATTCAAACCAATGACATCTGGACACAGAGATTTTGAATACTCGCTTCCTAAATTCATACACATCCGCCCGGCCTGGTCTGAAGACGACTTTTGTGATAGTCCATTTATTTTGAAAATTTTTTCGGAGACAACCCATATGTGTATTCAAGGAGCGATGGCAATATTAAGTTATACATATATATTACATACATTGCTTTTCTGATGAGGAATCAATCTAGAGCTGACCGATAACATATCTGTATGCAGAGATTTTGGATACTAGCATGCAACCATAAGTATCTTCCCCGGCCTGATCTAAAGCAGATGTATTATTCAAGGAGCTATGGCAATTTAAGGTTACTTAAAGTCGCTTGATTCTAATCAAGAGTTAAATCTGGAGCTGGTAAGGATTTTATGAACCATTCAAACCAATAAGATATTTGGTTTTCAAAATTTTGGAAGAAATATTTTCGGCTTGGTCGGAAGACGACTTTTTCTTAAAAAAATTTTTCAAGGAGATATATTATTCAAGGAGCTATGGCAATTTAAAGTTATTAGAAGTCCCATAATTCTGATCAAGAACTAATCTGGAGCTGAAGAGCATTTATTGAACCAATCAAACCAATGACATCTGGACGCAGAGATTTTGGATACTCGCTCCCTCGCTTCCCAAATTCATATACATCCGCCCGGCCTGGTCTGAAGACGACCTTTGTGATAGTCCATTTATTTTGAAATTTTTTTCGTAGACTACCCTGATGTATATTCAAGGAGCGATGGCAATGTTAAGTTATATATATTACATACATTCCTTTTCTGATGAGGAATTAATCTAGAGCTGACCAATAACATATCTGTATGCAGAGATTTTGGATACTATCATGCAACCATAAGTATCTTCCCCGGCCTGATCTGAAGCAGATGTATTATTCAAGGAGCTATGGCAATTTAAAGTTACTTAAAGTCTCTTAATTCTAATCAAGAGTTAAATCTGTAGCTGGAAAGGATTTAATAAACCATTGAAACCAATGACATATCCAGAGATTTTGGAAGGGATATTACCGATTTCATAATAATAAAAATAAATTGAAAATAAATTGTCATTTAAACTTTATGAAATAACATGCCGTTAACATAGAAAAAGACTAACTTCATGGTCAAACATTTTTTATTTTGATTTATGTTGTAATTTTATTTGCGCATTTTCTTCGTTATTTATGTTTTGGATTTTCCGAGATTTATTTATTTATTTTACTTTGTATGGTTTCGGTTTTAGCAAAAGCTAAATACATAATTAACGATTTGTGCATTTCATATTTCAAAATTGTCAAGTTGGTTTTTGGTTTCTGTTCTTCTTGTTTAATTTGCTTAAGAGCAGCTAATCCCTCTGTGTTTAGGTAAGTGTTCTTTGGTTTTAATGAACAAAACATTACATAGTTGGCCCTCGAATGTCAAACGAGAAAGAGTCTTGTGTGTTTGGCATTTTTAACTCGGATGGGTAATAGTTGTGAAGAAATATTGTTATTAGTGGGAGGAGGCAAAATATCCTTTTTACTACATACAAATTGGTGAGTTTATTTAAATATTTTTAAATATGTATTTGCAATAAGACACAATTATTTTAGGAAGAAAAAATAGAAAGAATACAGGATTTTGAAGTTCCCAACCTATTCATTAAAATGTAAAAAATCGAAAACTATTGTTTTGTAAAAAATTGATCTTTCTACTCAATTTTAGATGAAATAAAATATAAAATATTCTAGAAAAATTTGAGGCCATTAATTTTACTATGAGTCCTCAAAGGCGCGAACTTAAAAAATGCAATCTTTAGAGGCCAATTTGAGCTCTGTTCCAAAAAAAAATTCGAAAAATTCTTATATTACATTAAAAGAACGTGCAGAGTAGAGTATCGACTTTTAAAAGGACCTTTTTAACCTCTAAAACTTGCATTTTTTAGTACCGCGACTTCAAAATGAGTTGGTAAACACATTTGAAAGCTCACGCTGGTCGTTTTTATGGCTATTTTAGCTTTTCTTTAAAAAGGACGAAAATGGGGACCTCTAAGAATAAGAAATACTGGATAGAAATACAAATTCCATACAAAAATTCGTGAAACGATTTCACTGAAGACATCTGTGTAGAGATTTTTTCTAAGATACTAGTCATAGGTCGAACTTTATCACATCAACGAAATTTCTTCATATAATATTTCGAAAAAAAGGAACGAATTTCAATACCGCTACTTGACGACTCTTCTTTGTGGAATATTTGAAAGCATTGTTTGTCCTTTTTCTTTGACTTTTTTATTTTTTTTCCTAAAAAAGGACGAAAAGGACCCCTAAGAATAGGAAATACTGAATTAAAATGTTCTACAAAAAATATTCTTCAAACGATTTTGTTTGGATATATGCCCCAAAAGAAACATATGCTCGTATTTGTATACCCAGAACGCTTCACACGAACAAAGGTCGTTACAGGTCCATGTTTTCCTATTTTCCTCATACAATCTAGATTTGACTTCATAACGCAACAAAAAATTCGTTTTCACGTACATATTTCGCTTACATTGCCGGATGGTAAAATCGGGCACCTCTTGTCTTTTCTAGTAATGAAGGTAGGTTCATTCACTCTATTACAAATCACAAGGTTATCACCTTATTAAAGGTTTTAATAAAAACCAGGGGCCTAATTACCGCATCCGTTTCGTATCGTAATCTGAATTTTCGAGAGCATAAGCTTATTTTTGTATAAATAAGTTATGAATCACCTTTGGAACGATATGCTGAAATTTCATTAATATCTGCCCATAAGTGTTAGAGTTATTAGATCTCACGTAATCGAATTACGTTACAAAACGGATGCGGGAATTAGGCCCCAGGTTTTTATAAAAACTCCCCATATGAAGGTTCCCCTCAAGTTGACTTCTTGTTTAAAAGGGCCTTTGAAACGATATCATCCTGCACATCTTGGAGAGAAGAGCTCTCGAGTAATGTATATTTTATTAAAATTTTAGTGACTTTAAACCCCTAAAAGTGTACCACAGAAATATGTACTTTGAATATCCTAATTTGAAGTTAGTTATTAAACACCCACACGCAAAGAAAAAATTCGTTTCTGCGAAACCAAGTATTAGACAACTACAATTCTCGTTTGCCGCAACTGAAATTTCGTTTGTTGTGACAGAAACTTATTTCGCGTAAGCAATTCTTTGTTCTGATCAAAAGAAATTTCAGTCGTCGTAAACGATAATTGTAGTTGTCTAATATTTCGTTTCGCAGAAACGAATTTTTTCCTTTTTTGCAAAGGTAAAAGGGCCGTTGAAGTGATTTTATCCTACACCACACTGTGGTGCAGCGTATTAAAAGCTTGTAACACCATTACATAGCTAGACCCACCTTAAAGTACATATACCGATCGACTCAGAATCACAGAGTCGATTTAACAAAGTCTGCCCGTCTGTCCTTATGTCCATCTTATGTTTTTCGTTGAGTACAGGTCGCAATTTCACTCCCATCGTGCTGAAATTTTGCAGTTAGGAGTCTTTCGTACCTGGAAATAACCCTATACATAGAAATTGGTTGAAATCGGTTCAGATTTAGATATATCTCCAATATAAATGTTTCGTCCAATTTGGCCATTTAGGCCTATAGAAGCTGTAATTTTCATCCAATTATTATGAAATTTAGTTTGGTAGAGTTTCTTGATCCATGGGTCAACATTGCCGAATTTAAAGAAAATCGGTTCAGATTTATCTACAGCCCCCATAAATAAGTTGCGTCCTATTTGGCCCTACAGTTTAAGAACAAAGCCATATCTCGACAGACAAAAATCACCCTCTACAAGACACCGAAATTACCCGTGCAGTTACATGGTTCTGAAGCATGGGTACTTGCAAAAGCAGCGGAGGCAGTACTTGAGAGTACTCGAGAGAAAAATTCTTCGCAAAATCAATGGAGCAATCTGCGCTGTCGGAGAATATCGGTGTCGTATGAAACACGAGCTATATGCCGACATTGCCATGTCTACTGCACCTGTCGTCCTGATACAGGAGCCCTATGTAGTAGGAGGACGGGTGTGCGGTATCAAGACACCAAACTATAAACTGCTTGTGGCCAACTGTGAAGGCACTCCAAGTACCTGCATTTTGGCCAGAATAGATCTAAGTATTTTTCTCCTGACTAATTTAAGTGATAAAGACCAAACAGCTGCTAGTCTGGAGATTGGTAATCGCATATACTGGGTGGTCTCCAGTTACTTTCCTTATGAAGCTGCAATACCGACAGCTCTCTTCAGGGAAGTAGTAGAAGAAGCAATGTCTGACGAACTCGAGCTGATTATTGGCGCAGACACGAACGCTCATCATACTATCTGGGGTAGTATGGATATAAACAATAGGGGTGATTCGCTTCTTGACTTTATTCTAACTACCAACCTAACTATTTGTAACATTGGCAATAAACCGACCTTTACAATTAAAGACAGACAAGAAGTACTAGACGTAACGTTTGCTACTGACCGGCTGTCAGACAAAATTATTGGGTGGAATGTACTGGACGACCACTCATTCTCAAATCACCATTATATAGAGTTAAAACTCGCCGAAAAAGCTCCTAAACCTGCTGTCCACAGAAATGTGAGGAAGACAAAGTGGCACCTGTATGAGAAGAATTTTAAAAAGGTACTCAACTCTAAACTTCTTTATGAACCGAATGACAATGCCGGTCAGGATAATATGGTCGAGCATATCACCACATCATTCAATAGTTCCCTTGATGAAGCCTGTCCAAAAACAAGGTACAAGGGCAAAACCAAACCTCAATGGTGGACTTCTGAGCTAACGGCAAGGAAAAAGACCTGCAACAAGCTATTCAACAGGGCGAAATCTACTGGAGCCTTTAATGATTGGGATGCTTATAAAGGGCAACTCAAGATCTATAAGAAGGAGCTTAGGAAGTCGCAAAACGCTCTTGGTATTCCTTCTGTGGCGAAGTGGAAAAGGTCTCCGACGCCGCAATGCTGAGGAAGGTACTATCCACTTCTCCTTGTACAGTGGGGTATTTGCAGGATGAGGCAAACAACTGGACAAAAAAACAGCGAGCAATCGCTAAGTGTACTGCTCGACACACATTTCCCGGGGAACTCATCAGCAGAGCCTGAGGATCAACAGGACCAACAAGAGTGCGAGTGGACTGAGAGCGTCGCTAGCTTGTTGACTGAGAGATCTAGAATAATCTGGGCTATAAACAGCTTTGAGCCCTTCAAGTCACCTGGACCAGACGGCATCACTCCAGCAGAAATGCAGAAAATGTTAAAGTACATTATCCCCTGGCTGGAGAAAATGTATGTAGGCTGTATCAGGATTTCATACGTCCCAAATCGATGGAGGGATACCAAAGTGGTATTCATACCTAAAGCGGGAAAGATATCACACACTAGGCCAAAAGACTTCAGACCAATTAGCCTATCCTCTTTCCTATTGAAAAGTCTGGAAAGACTTTTAGATTATTTCATTAGGCAAAACCTGGATACAAAACTCCTGTCGGAGAACCAACATACTTACAATAAGGGAAAGTCTACAGAATCAGCCCTGCACGAACTTGTGAGCACTGTGTGATCGTCCCTGCATTTCAAGGAATTCACCATGGTGGCATTTCTTGACATAGAAGGGGCTTTTAACAACATACACCCAGATGCGGTAATCGCGGCTTGGTCACATCTAAAGGTGAACTCTAGTTTGATTAGACTAATTCAAAGACTACTCAACAGAAGACGCATAACAGCATGTCTAGGGTCCACAACTCCAACACTGGCGTTGTCATTTACTCGGACAGTCAGGCCGCCATCAATTCTCTGGAGGCCACATCCCTAAATTCACAAATATCCCTCGACTGCAGCAGATCTCTTAACGAGATGGCTGAGCAGTTTAATATACACCTCATATGGGTGCCTGGGCATATGGATATCCCGGGGAACTGCAAAGCCGATGAACTTGCTAGGAAAGGGACGACTTTACAAATTCTCGAAGCTTTGGCTTGGGCAAGAGGCAATCAGGCAGTCCAACGAAAGATGGACACAAATCGGCACATGTAGGGTAGCTAGACAAATCTGGCCAAGGTATGACCTGAGAAGGTCAAAATATCTCCTCGCACTAGAAAGGAAAATATTGTCCACGTTAGTATCATTTCTGACGGGACACTGCCTGATCGGCGAACACGCCAATATTAGTGCTATCGATATATTTATATATCAAACAGGTTGGTTTCGATGAAGGGTACTAGGGACCTAAACTGGTCTATGTGAGCTGAAGAAAAAAGAAAACGGCTGCCACCCTAACCTAAACCTAAGGTGTATTAAATTACAGGAATTACTTTGGCTAGGTCATTTTTAGATAATTAATGAAGTTGCTCCAGCTAAAAAGTCATTTGAATACGAAACTGGTGATGGTTCATGCAGAAGGGGAAGATCAAAACTCCGATGGAAAGATCAGATGGAGGAAGACATTTCGAAACTTGGTGTCACAAAAAGAGAGAAGAAGCGTAGAATATCGAAGTGCGTGGTTATCTATTCCCTTTTCGGCAACAGCAACCAATTTTCTGTAATAGCCAATTAAGTATGTAAAAGTGTACCACAAAAATCTGCGTAGAGCTTTTAATACAAAAAAGGTTTAATAAATATCCTCAAATATTTTAGAAACTCTTTGAAACATTTTGAATGTAACAAAAAAAAACACCTGCTCATCTTGGGAAGAAGAGTTTTCGATGGAGGAGATAGAGTTTGAACCCCTAAAAGAGTACCACACAAATATCTATAATGCTAATTAAACAGCCAACTGTGTCGGAAGGACACTGAAGTTTTTTTTCTATAACAAAAGCATCCTGCATATCTTCAGAAGGACAGATTTCCAGAGATGTAGATAACATTACAATTTGAAGAAGTTAAAATCCCCAAAAGTGTACCACAAAATGAAAAACAACGAAATTTTGATGTTTTTTCATCCTTCTTTCATTTGCCTGAATGTTCTTTAATATTGTAGGTTCTTAAAATAGGTATGGTTTTTTTTTAAATTTTTTTTTTTGCATTTTTCGTCTTTAGTGACATTGCAGAATTAACATTTAATGTTATCAAAAAAAAACATACTCGTACACTATATATATTTTAAACCATTTCAAGTGATCCCAGTTATACAGTGAAGGCGATGGTATTTGAAACAATTTTTTCAAACATAAGAAATCATTTCTAAGTTATGTAGTACAACAATATTATTGGACTTGTTGCGATTTTTCTTATCAAAAGTTGATCTTTTTTTCAAATATGTATGGAAAAAGGACTGTGATCACTTCAAGTCTTTCACAGATAAATGGGAGGGAGGGATGCTCGGTGTAAGACAAAACCCTCGCATACAAAGATCTGTGAAAGGCTTTACATGGGCGATTGGTCAGTTCAATATTTGAAATCCGGTGTAGATCCGTGCGTACATTAGGTTGAACAGATCCGTTTTTTTCTTTGGAAGTTATCCTTTATTCTATTGAAGAGTTGATTATGTTTATTATTTGGCGGCCTTATATTATAAAACGTCTCTTCATCATTGCATTGCATTTTTTTGGCGGAGTTCACTCTAATGTACATTTGTCTAAAATCATTTGTCAATTGTTGTTGCCGTGGAACGTTGTTCAGCAGGTTGTGTCATCGTATTAGTCAGTCGCTTTCTCTCTGGAGGCCGGGGAGTTGATGTAATTAAGCCTTGGATTCACCTTCACTGGCCTGAGAGGTGGCTTCGCTGGCTGCAGCTTTACCATCGTCTACTTTCCCAAAGACACAGCAAGGACATTTCTCTTTCAGAGCAATGCGGTATTTAGGATGGCTAAGGAGGAATAAGTTATCAAGATTACATTATATGGAATGGGTAAAGAGTTGGAGGATAGATAAAAGAGATTAAATGCCTTCTACAGAGAGAGTATTCATTCAGAGAAAAGAGTATATATACATATATCGAACAAGTATTCATTATAGGAATGAGAAAGATAATATGCGTTTTACACAGAAAGAGAGTGGGAGAAAGCAAGTATTCATTATATTATTGATTACAAAGATACTGCTTAGAGAAGAGAGATTGTGTGCCTTTTATATCAAAACGTATCAAGTACTCATTATAAGGCATGAGTATAAAAATTCAGCTTAGAGGAGAGATCTAAGTATATGCAAGTTTTATTCCAGTGTTTCTCCTTACCTTGTGGCATATACAATGGGATTGTACACGGTCGCCGATTTGGCAAAACAGGCTCCCCATACAGTGTTCAGAGGCGTGAGGCCATCATATCCGAATAGACCTATGCAATTGATGACCGTGTACGGTGTCCAGGCCATGAACCACAGAGAAATGGTGACCAAGGCAACTTTTGCCAATTTACCTTCTGCCGATTTGTCGGAATCCTCCGAGGAACGCAATGATTTCACATTCATTTTCTTGGCTTGTTCGCGCATAGCTTTTTCGTGAGCGGATACAGCCTAAGAAAGATGTAAAGATTTGTGATTCTCAAAAAGTCAAATAAATTCTACGAACTAACGATTTAAATAGAAAAAAATACTTTAATAGATACTAAGAAAAAATCTAATAAAATTCGCCTAGACTTACCGCAATAATGAACCAGTAGGAATAGCAGATCAAAAACAAAGGCATGAAGTACACGAAGACGGTGTAGGCAATTAAATAGCTCATGGGATTGAAATCGTAAGTCAAATAGTCAATGCCACAGGAGGTCAAATTTCCCTCGGGCACATATCTGTGGAGTGAAGGAGGGGGAGAGTAGGGTTTGAATTTAGTAATTTATATTATTAGTTACAAAAGAAGATTACTCTTCAATATGAACCACTACCACCGTCCGTCCGTCCGTCCGTAGGTCCTTTCTACTTACCGGCTCCATCCAAAAATTGGAGCAAATGTCCATATGCTGCCCATTGCCCAAATGAATATAATCTTGAATATGGCCAACTTAATGGTCATCGGCTGCCCAGCCATACCCTTCACAATGACATTGTAACGATCCAACGCCACCATACACATGGACCATATGGAACTACAGCCGAACGCCGAGCCCAAACCGGCATAAACATCACACATCAGTGGTCCCCATACCCATGTCTCAAAGTACAGATTTGTCGCCATTATGGGTGTGTTCAGGATCATCATGCCAAAATCGGAAATGGCCAAATTTATCACAAGCAGATTCGCCGGTGTGCGCAGTGATTTTGTCGTACCGAAAATATAGATTACCGTACCATTTCCTATCCACGCCAGGAGACCAATTGTCACCAGATATGTGGACAAGATTTTATTCCACATTGGGTCCATGGCGGGAAATTGACTCCAGTACGAACTGACTAAGTGGGCCATATCGGGTGTTACCTGTGGCAAGAGATGGATAGAGAGGGAGAGAGGAATTAAATATTTTTTCAAAATGATTGTCAGGGCTAAGCATTTTAGTTCGTTATAGACGAAGTTCATTTAACATTTAACAACATTTCACATTTCGATACCTCCATTCTAAACTATGCTAAGTGCAAAAAGGTAGTTTTTCAGGAGAGGCGATCAAAGTTTGATGATTTTTTTAAATTTGCATGGAATTCCTTTGTAATGGAAATGCAATGACCTGTACTATTTGACTGAATATACCAAATTTTGACTAAATATAATTTGGAATATTTAGAAATTAAAAATGCAATCTCCCTAAAACTATGCTAAGTCGACTTAGCATGTTTTAGAATGGAGTTATCGATTTGTATACCCTCCACCATAGCATGGGGGATATATTCATTTTGTCACTCCGTTTCTAACACCTCTAAATATTGATTTGAGACCCCATGTATGGTCGTAAAATTCTAAGACGGTCTAGCCATTTCCGTCCGTCTGTTGTAATCACGCTACAGTCTAGTTGAGCTAGATGACTGAAATTTTGTATAGCTACTTTTTATAGCTGTAGGTAACTTGGGATTGAAAATCGGCAATATCGGTAAATTTTTTGTATAGTATTACCCCCATTTACAGCTCTTCCCGATTTGACTTATTAACATCATAGAGGCCACAAATGTCAACTGATCGGGCTGAATATTGGTAGCTGGGGTTCATTTATACCCGGAATCCTTCACACGAAAAACGGTAGTCATAGGTCCATGTTTTGATCTAGCGCCCATACAAAGGTTCCTTTAGATTTGACTTCGTAACGGACCAAGAACCTCAAATTTCACCGAATTGGGCAGAAATTTGGTATAATGAGTTTATTTGTATTCGAAACCACATACGATCCATGGTGGGGAGGGTATATAAGATTCGGCATGGCCGAGCACTTATTTCTTAAATTCCTGCTTCCTTCTAATTTATTTTTTATTATAAAGTATCTACGTACTTACTACGAGTATGTTGGTTTATTTATTATTTATACTTCCATTATCCCATGTTATTTATTCTTTATTTGTATTTATCCCCTTACCTTAGAGAGGAGGGTATATGTATATCATTTTCTACGAACCAAAAGTGTAACACATCGAAGGAGTGACCTAAGACCCTAAGTATGTTCGGCGGATATCTGTTTGGGCTGGTGCGCACGATAACTCTCGAAAGGAGTAACCGATTGACTTTAAATTTGATATGTGGTAATATTTTCTTCTATCTCCGGCTAAGTTCGAAGATGGGCCATATTGGTCCACTCCTTCTGGTACCTCCTCCACAAAGGGTTAACATTTAGTGAAATATTGATTATTTAATAACTGCTATACTACTTATTTGAATTCTCTGAAATTCTACACATAGTATTAGTTTATTAATCACTATTACCTAGAGAAAAATGGACGAAGTTGCCACGCCCCTTTTGGTACCTCCCACACAAATGGACAATTTTGAAACAAAAATTAAAAGCTTATAACTTTATTACCAGTGCTTGAAATTTTGTACAGTGTAATGGTTTAATAGTACCTATAATACAGTGAAAAATGGGCATTATTGCCACGTACCTTTTGGTACCTCCCACACAAATGGACCATTTTGTACCAAAAGTTACCAGCTTATAACATTAATACCAGTACATACAAATACTTGAAATTTCGTACAGTGCAATGCTTTTATAATACCTAAAGTCTAGAGAAAAGTGGCCGTAATTGGCACGCTCCTTTTGGTACCTCCCACATAAATGGACCATTTTACTCCAAAAGTTAACAGCTTATAACTTTAATACCAGTGCATATTAATACTTGAAATTTTGTACAGTGTAAAGATTTTATAGTACCTCGAGTTCAGAGAAAAGTGGCCGTTATTGGTTCGCCCCCTTTGGTACCTCTCACACAAATGGACCATTTTGTACCAAAAGTAAACTGCTTTTAACTTTAATACCAGTACATACTTTAAAGTTATTAAATGCAATTTAATAACAAAAAATAAATAAATTTACAAATATTTTGTGAGACTCAAGGTGAGGGGTTTCATTAGTCAGATTACCCGACTGAACTTTCTTACTTGTTTTATTTTATTTTATTTTATTTTATTTTATTTTATTTTATTTTATTTTATTTTATTTTATTTTATTTTATTTTATTTTATTTTATTTTATTTTATTTTATTGTATTTTATTTTATTTTATTTTATTTTATTTTATTTTATTTTATTTTATTTTATTTTATTTTATTTTATTTTATTTTATTTTATTTTATTTTATTTTATTTTATTTTATTTTATTTTATTTTATTTTATTTTATTTTATTTTATTTTATTTTATTTTATTTTATTTTATTTTATTTTATTTTATTTTATTTTATTTTATTTTATTTTATTTTATTTTATTTTATTTTATTTTATTTTATTTTATTTTATTTTATTTTATTTTATTTTATTTTATTTTATTTTATTTTATTTTATTTTATTTTATTTTATTTTATTTTATTTTATTTTATTTTATTTTATTTTATTTCATTTCATTTCATTTCATTTTATTTTATTTTATTTTATTTTATTTTATTTTATTTTATTTTATTTTATTTTATTTTATTTTATTTTATTTTATTTTATTTTATTTTATTTTATTTTATTTTATTTTATTTTATTTTATTTTATTTTATTTTATTTTATTTTATTTTATTTTATTTTATTTTATTTTATTTTATTTTATTTTATTTTATTTTATTTTATTTTATTTTATTTTATTTTATTTTATTTTATTTTATTTTATTTTATTTTATTTTATTTTATTTTATTTTATTTTATTTTATTTTATTTTATTTTATTTTATTTTATTTTATTTTATTTTATTTTATTTTATTTTATTTTATTTTATTTTATTTTATTTTATTTTATTTTATTTTATTTTATTTTATTTTATTTTATTTTATTTTATTTTGTTTTATTTTATTTTATTTTATTTTATTTTATTTTATTTTATTTTATTTTTTTTTATTTTATTTTATTTTATTTTATTTTATTTTATTTCATTTTATTTTATTTTATTTTATTTTATTTTATTTTATTTTATTTTAATTTTATTTTATTTTATTTTATTTTATTTTATTTTATTTTATTTTATTTTATATTGTATTATTTTATTTTATTTTTATGTTATTTTATTTTTTACTTTTACATATACTTTCATATATTTACTTATATTTAACACAACATAAGTCTTTAAATATTTAGCGTAAGATTTGAAATGTTATGGGTTTAATTTAAATATAATATGACATTTTTATTACGATATTTGAACTCCGATTCTTAATATAATTTTTTTATTTCCACTTTAATAAATGCGTTTTATAGAATCTACATATTTATTAATTAAATTCACATTTTCAAGTGATTTTGTATATATTTATTTAATATTTTTTCTTGTTCTTTTTATTATTTACTTCTTCGCTTTTATTCTATTTAATTTAGTTGTTTTTAGTATTGAGTTTTATTTTAATTGTATTTTTTAGATAAAAAAAAAATTTATTTTCAAAACGTGTCGATTTTAAAAGTAAGTTCATATCTCTGGAACTAGATTCTAAAAACAAAAATGTTATAGTTCACAAAAATATGTAACGCAAGGGTTTCTTGAAATTATCAATCTATAACGCATCTCGAGTTTCACTTTACTTTACCTTATCCGTTACCGATCCATTGCCCTGCGCCGCAAAGTGTGGACCAAATTCCGGTTGATTTGCGAATCTTTATTTTTGGTTATTATTTTGAAAGAAATAAATAAAATGATTTATTTTTATTTAGACATCTGCACTTCACACGCACACTTTGTAATTAAATATATATTTATTTCACTTGTACCTTTCCATTTCGATATATTATTTGTCACAACACACAGAGGGTTTGAAAAATTTTCCCAAAATTGTTCTCTATACCAAATTTAATTTCTAACAAAATTCCTGCAGTTCGACAGCCGTGAAGGTTTTGGCGAATTTATCTGATTTACCTACGATTTTATAGGGTTTGGCCTCGAACATGCAACAAACACTGTTGGAAATGGAAATTAAATTAGGATTTCTTACATTTGTTTCTTTACATTTTCCAATATACTTAAGTCTTTCGACAAGATAATATAAAAATGTGTTTGATCTTTGTGGTGTCAAAGGGGTACACTCTCACGTTTGCAGGTACAGTAAAGTGGGTCGCCAAAGAGTGAACTTTTCAACAAAAAGCTAGATATTTCAAATGATTTCAATTCAATTTTTATAGGTGTATAATAAATCTTCATCACTTAGAAGATAGTGAACTCAAGAAGAGTGTTTACACGAAGAAGTACATATTTCCAATTTTTGTATTATACACATTTACAAAATTTTAAAATAATAATTCCTATGTATGAAAGAAATTTTAAATTTATTTTGCTCGCCCCATTTTAATATACATACAACCCATCTGTATCAATAACTGCCACCGCCAATAAGTGTAGATTTACAATGAATTTGGCGGATTGTTTGCATTTCGTACTCAATGTCGAAACGTTACATTTCAACGCTAGACATATATATTTCGTAATAATCATTGTTTGTTTGACACACACAAAACTAATCGGATGAGACATGTTTTGAGACATTTTGCCAATCTTTTTCCACAAATGGACTTTAACACGGCGAACAAAAATTAAACAAAATATACTTGAAAGCAAAATGTAAAAATACAAAAAGTGTAGATATATAATACATATTTACGTACCGAAAAAATGTTGGAATATTATAGAAATATAAAATTTCGACGAAATTTTCTATAGAAATATAAAATTTCGACGAAATTTTCTATAGAAATATAAAATTTCGACGAAATTTTCTATAGAAATATAAAATTTCGACGAAATTTTCTATAGAAATATAAAATTTCGACGAAATTTTCTATAGAAATATAAAATTTCGACGAAATTTTCTATAGAAATATAAAATTTCGACGAAATTTTCTATAGAAATATAAAATTTCGACGAAATTTTCTATAGAAATATAAAATTTCGACGAAATTTTCTATAGAAATATAAAATTTCGACGAAATTTTCTATAGAAATATAAAATTTCGAGGACATTTTCCATAGAAATACAAAATTTCGAGGACATTTTCCATAGAAATACAAAATTTCAATGAAATTATCCATAAAAATACAAAATTTCAATGAAATTTTCTATAGAAATACAAAATTTCTAGAAAATTTTCTATAGAAATACAAAATTTCAATGAAATTTTCTATTGAAATACAAAATTTCTATGAAATTTTCTATAGAAATGCAAAATTTCTAGGAAATTTTCTATAGAAATACAAAATTTCAATGAAATTTTCTATAGAAATACAAAATTTCAATGAAATTTTCTATAGAAATACAAAATTTCGAGGAAATTTTCTATAGAAATACAAAATTTTGAGGGAATTTTCTCTAGAAATTCAAAATTTGGAGGACATTTTCCATAGAAATAGAAAATTTCAATGAAATTTTCCATAGAAATACAAAATTTCAATGAAATTTTCTATAGAAATACAAAATTTCAATAAAATCTTTTATAGAAATTCAAAATTTCAATAAAATTTTCTATAGAAATAAAAACTTTCAATGATATTTTCTATAGAAATACACAATTTCTAGAAATTTTTTTATAGAAATACAAAATTTCGAGGAAATTTTCTATAGAAATACAAAATTTTGAGGGAATTTTCTCTAGAAATTCAAAATTTCGAGGACATTTTCCATAGAAATACAAAATTTCAATGAAATTTTCCATAGAAATACAAAATTTCAATGAAATCTTCCATAGAAATACAAAATTTCAATAAACTCTTCTACAGAAATTCAAAATTTCAATAAAATTTTCTATAGAAATACAAAATTTCAATTATATTTTCTATAGAAATACACAATTTCTAGAATTTTTTTTATAGAAATACACAATTTCTAGGAAATTTTCTATAGAAATATAAAATTTCTTCGAAATTTTCTATAGAAATACAAAATTTCTAGGAAATTTTCTATAGAAATACAAAATTTCTAGGAAATTTTCCATAGAAATACAAAATTTCTAGGAAATTTTCCAAAGAAATACAAAATTTTAATGAAATTTTCCAAAGAAATACAAAATTTTAATGAAATTTTCTATAGAAATACAAAATTTTTAAGACATTTTCTATAAAAATACAAAATTTCTAGGAAATTTTCTATAAAAATACAAAATTTCTTGGAAATTTTCTATAGAAATACAAAATTTCTAGGAAATTTTCTATAGAAATACAAAATTTCTAGGAAATTTTCTATAGAAACACAAAATTTCTAGGAAATGTTCTATAGAAACACAAAATTTCTATGAAATTTTCTATAGAAATACAAACATTTTCCATAGAAATACAAAATTTCGAGGACATTTTCCATAGAAATACAAAATTTCAATAAAATCTTCTATAGAAATTCAAAATTTCAATAAATTTTTCTATAGAAATACAAAATTTCAATGAAATTTTCTATAGAAATACACAATTTCTAGAAATTTTTTTATAGGAATACACAATTTCTAGGAAATTTTCTATAGAAATATAAAATTTCTTCGAAATTTTCTATAGAAATACAAAATTTGTAGGAAATTTTCTATAGAAATACAAAATTTCTAGGAAATTTTCCATAGAAATACAAAATTTCCAGGAAATTTTCCAAAGAAATACAAAATTTCAATGAAATTTTCTATAGAAATACAAAATTTTTAAGAAATTTTTAAGAAATTTTTAAGAAATTTTCTATAAAAATACAAAATTTCTAGAAAATTTTCTATAGAAATACAAAATTTCTAGGAAATTTTCTATAGAAATACAAAATTTCTAGGAAATTTTCTATAGAAACACAAAATTTCTAGGAAATTTTCTATAGAAATACAAAATTTCTATGAAATTTTCTATAGAAATACAAAATTTCTAGGAAATTTTCTACAGAAATACAAAATTTCAATGAAATTTTCTATAGAAATACAAAATTTCAATGAAATTTTCTATAGAAATACAAAATGTCAATGAAATTTTCTATAGAAATACAAAATTTACAAGAAATTTTCTATAGAAATACAAAATTTCTAGGAAATTTTCTATAGAAATACAAAATTTCAATGAAATTTTCTATAGAAATACAAAATTTCGATGGAATTTTCTATAGAAATACAAAATTTCGATGAAGTTTTCTATAGAAATGCAAAATTTTAAATAGAAATACAAAATTTCAATGAAATTTTAAATAGAAATACAAAATTTCAATGAAGTTTTAAATAGAAATACAAAATTTCAATGAAATTTTTTATAGAAATAAATAAAATTTAATTAAAATTCCTATAGAAAGAAAAAAATTCTACAAATTTTTTCTACAGAAATACAAAATTTCAATGAAATTTTCTAAAGAAATACAAAATTTCAATGGAATTTTCTATAGAAATAAAAAATTGCAATAAATTTTTTGTAGAAATTTCGACGAGTTTTGCACCGTTATAAAATGGTGTGTCGACATTTTCTTTAATATTTTCTTAATTTCCTCCCCCTTCCCAAACGACAAATTTAATTGTGTTTCTTTTCATCTGTCTCAGTTGAGTGCATATTTTTTTTTTATTATTTTAGATTCTTTAAATAAGTATGTTTTTTCGCTTTTTTTTTTCGTATTTTTCGTCTTTAGTGACATTGCAGTTTTAACATTTAATGCTATCAAAAAATATGTTATATATTTTTTAAACCATTTTCAAGTGATCCCAGTTGTAAATTAGTACAAAAATATAGTTCGTTTCTTATAAATTTGACTACTGCTTTTGTTTTCAAATATAAAAAACTTTCTGTGATCACTTCAAGTCTTTGACAGAAATAAATGGGAGGGATGGCAGGCCTAAGACAAAACCCTCGCATAGATCTGTTAAAGGCTTTACATGGGCGGTTGTATATGCATTAAATATGTACATATGTACTTATATTCAATGCAGATTCGTGTGTACATTAGGTTGAATAGATCCGTATTTTTTTCTCTCTATTGAAGAGTTGATTATGTTTATGATCTGGGGCCCCATTAATAATTAATCGTATCTTCATCATTGCATTATTGTTTTAGTTTTTTTTGGCGGAGTTCACTCTAATGTACATTGGTTTAAAATCGTTTGTCAATTTGTGTTTTGCGGTAGTTCGTTGTTCGCCGGTTTGTGTCATCGTATTAGTCGCTTTCTCTCAGCTTGATGTAATTAAGCCTTCGATTCACCTTCACTGGTGTGGGAAGTACCTTCGCTGGCAGCGGCTTTACCATCGTCCACCTTGCCAAAGACACAGCAAGGACATTTCTCTTTCAGAGCAATGCGGTATTTAGGATGGCTAAGGAGGAATAAGTTATCAAGATTACATTATAAGGAATGAGTACAGAGTTGCAGCTTAAATAAGAGAGATTATATGCGGTCTCCTTACCTTGTGGCATATACAATGGGATTGTAGACGGTCGCCGATTTGGCAAAACAAGCTCCCCACACAGTGTTCAGAGGCGTGAGACCCTCATATCCGAAGAGACCTATGCAATTGATGACTGTATACGGTGTCCAGGCCATGAACCACAGTGAAATGGTGACCAAGGCAACTTTGGCCAATTTACCCTCGGCCGATTTGTCGGCATCCTCCGAGGAACGCAATGATTTTACATTCATTTTCTTGGCTTGTTCGCGCATAGCTTTTTCGTGAGCAGATACGGCCTAGAAGAGATGCAAGGATTTATTATTCGCAAAAAGTCAAATAAATTCTTCGGACCTTAACAATTTAAATACCTTAGAAATATGTTGAATAGATTTAACAAAAACTTTAATCGATATTTAGAAAAAAATTCCAATAAAATTCGCCTAGACTTACCGCAATAATGAACCAATAGGAATAGCAGATCAAGAAGAAAGGCATGAAGTACACGAAGGCGGTGTAGGCAATTAAATAGCTCATGGTATTGAAATCGTAAGTCAAATAGTCAATGCCACATGAAGTCAAATTGCCCTCGGGCACATATCTGTGGAGGGAGGGAGGTGAGGGTATGGTGTGAATTTAGTAATCCAATTTATATTATTAGTTACAAAAGAAGAGTACTCGACAATATCAACCAGTACCATTCGTCCGTCCGTCCTTTCTATGTACTTACCGACTCCATCCCAGCATTGGAGCAAATGTCCATATGCTGCTCATCGCCCACACGAATATAATCTTGAATATGGCCAATTTCACAGTCATCGGCTGCCCCGCCATACCCTTCACAATGACATTGTAACGATCCAACGCCACCATACACATGGACCATATGGAACTGCAGCCGAACGCCGAACCCAAAGCGCCATAAATATCACACATCAATGGTCCCCATACCCATGTCTCAAAGTATAGATTTGTCGACATCAGTGGCGTGTTCATGAGCATCATACCAAAATCGGAAATGGCCAAATTGATCACAAGCAGATTGGCCGGAGTACGCAGTGATTTTGTCGTACCGAAAATATAGATTACCGTACCATTTCCTATCCACGCCAGTAGACCGATTGTGAACAGATATGCGGACAAGATTCTGTACCACATTGGGTCCATGGCGGGAAATTGACTCCAGTACGAACTGACTAAATGGACCATGTCGGGTGTCACCTGTGGCAAGCGAGCAATAGGAGGGAAAGTGTAAGGAATTAGATATATATATAGGGATCTTCGAAACAAATTTCAATTTTTGTTCATAATTATTGGATGCCAAAATCGAATGGAATATTTGCTGAGCTTAAAAGCTCTTCGTAGTGGTCGAATTATTATAGCAACCGGCTTGAAGTATAAGCCCAATAGAGCCGGAATACGCGTTAAATTTAAGGAAATTATGAGGGCAAACATTTTTTTTAATTAACTCTTTTGCGTAGAAACAGTGGTTTAGTAACAGTAGGAATTCTGGATTTAGATGAATTCCTGCCGTTAGGCTTAACTCCACTGTGATCTAAACACCTGGGTGAATACATTCAATACCTCGCTGCCCTCAGTGAGATGCCGGGTGTACCTCAAATCCGCAACGGTGTAGGATGGCATCAGGAGTGAGTAAAGCTCTTAGCTTTCGGTGAAGCCAAATCAGTAGACCTATATAAGGTAGCTCTGAAGTAACGTTTGCTACTGACTACCTGTCAGACAAAGTTATTGATTGAATTAAACTGGATAACCACTCATTTTCAGATCACCATCATATAGAGTTCAAACTCGCTAAAAAAGCACCTAAACCTGTCGTCCAAAGAAATGTGAGAAAGACAAAGTGGCACCTGTATTTTACTGATGTCCTCAACTATAAATTTCTGTAGGAACCGCATGACAGAGTCGGTCAGGACAACATTATTACTTTATGCAATAGCTCCCTTGAAGAAGCCTGTCCAAAATCAAGCTACAAGGGTGAAACTAAACCACAATGGTGGACTCTTCCGAGCTAAAGGCTAGAAGAAAGACGTGCAACAAGCTATTCAACAAGGCCAAATCTACTGGGACCACCAATGACTGGGATGCCTATAAAGAGCAACTCAAAATCTATAAAAAGGTGCTTAGAAAATCGCAAAAGCGTTCTTGGCACACCTGTGGAGAAGTCGAAAAGTTCTCGGATGCCCCAAGGCTGCGAAGGATATTATCCACTGCACCCTGTAAAGCGGGTTATTTTTGAATGAGGCAAATAACTGGACAAAAAGCAGCAGTCATTAAATGTACTGCTCGAATTCCAGAATCAATATTCATCAATAGCAATATTAGAATCAATACTTCACTACAGTTTAATCCCTTGTGGGGGAGCGGACCAATATGGCCCATCTTCGAACTTAGCCTGAGATAGAAAGAAAATTCCACATATCAAAGTTTCAAATAAGTCGGTTACTGACAGACAGACGCTCGGAAGGACTTGAAATTGCCCAAAATGACAAATTCCAGTGAAAATAAAAATTTCCCTCAAAATTTCCCAAAAGGGAAATTTTTGTTTTTGGTTCCTAAACGTTGTAGTTTCCATTCTAGTAGTGAAATGACTCAGTTTTTCATACTAAATTTTGCCACAAATCCAGCCTAAGATAGAAAAAACATTCCATATACCAGATTTGAAGTCAGTGTGAGGGAATTTGCTCAAATGACTTAAAATTGTCCAAATTTACAAATCCCAAAAGCGAAATTTTTGTTGTTTGTTCCTTAACGTTAGTTCTAGTACTGAAATAATTTAACTATATCAGATTTTCATACCAACTTTTGCAAAAAATCAATAGAAGATGGGCCGAACTTAGCCTAAGATAGAAAAAAATTCAACATAATTTGAAGTCAGTGTGAGGGAATTTGCTCAAATGACTTACAATTTTTCCAAAATGACAAATTCCAGGGAAAATAAAAATTTCCCAAAGGAAATTTTTGTTTTTTGTTCCTAAACATTTTCGAGTTCGATTAACACACTTTCACCTTCATCCAGTGTTGCCAGAAACGACGATTTATCGTCATTTTGTCGATTTTTGGAGCCAAAAAATTGGACATGACGATTTTACGATTTTTGCCCCGAAATGACGATGAAAATGAAAAAAGTAAAGAAAACTTAAAAATGTTTCTTTATATTAGGTTTTTTGTTAATTCCTTCGAGAAATAATTTAAACTCCCATTTATCTATTTAAAAAATAAAATTATAAATGTTAGAAAAATTTACAAATATTACGGCTGATCATTGCTGTTAGATTCGATCGCATTCAATGCCGAATGGAATTTTGTGAAGTTGCAAAATCGGTGGAGGAAATTGCAGTGAACATTTTTAAGGAAGGTAAATGATATATCAAAACATGAACCTTGGAGATCATTATTCCAACGAATAGCTTTAGTTAAAATAAATCGCATGTTAACATTTTTGCAGCCCAATTGGTAAGATTTGTTTCTTTGGATCCAAGACGTCAGGTCTTATGAAGCCTTTGTATGGGACTATGTCAAAATATAGACCAATGACGACACTTTCTCCTTGAAATGGTTCTGGGTATAATAAGATACAAATTGCCGAATTTTAGTCCAAATGATTGGTATTTGTGTTTGGTGTGAGGGCTCTATCAAAATGTGGACCAATTAGGCCGTATCTTTGATTTTGGGTAAAATTAATTGGAAATAACCAAATTTTAGTCCAATCGGTTATGTGGTTTCTATATAAAAATGTTCATCATTTCTAGGTAAAACTAAATACAGTTTTTCAAAATGCAGTCTAATCGGTTGTGGTTTCTAATCCACCGAGAAGTCAAATCTAGTGGAACCTTTGTATGGGGGCTACATAAAACCATGGATCTTCGCTGGACCTTTTTGGTGTGAATGGTTCTATGCATTTTGTCAAATTTCGTCCCAATGGATTGAAGTTTCTGGCTTATGTGACGTACATAAATAAAATCGAAAATCTACCCTAAGAAATAATACTAAGAAACTGATATGTTTAAAATATGTTTCCGCCAAATTTTATTATTATTGCTGTTCGAGAGTGTGAGATCGGCTTACATTTTTTTAAGCTCACTCACTTTCAGGAACCGCGATATCATTTCAGAGTACCAATAAAAACATATCTGTCTCTGAAACATCCAATTCGCCCGAAAAAAACTCAAAAGTTGTATGTAA
This sequence comes from Eudasyphora cyanicolor, assembly GCA_963930755.1. Lineage (NCBI taxonomy): Eukaryota > Metazoa > Arthropoda > Insecta > Diptera > Muscidae > Eudasyphora > Eudasyphora cyanicolor. The sequence goes on along the minus strand of OZ005734.1, from coordinate 45,361,291 downwards.
CGGTAGATTTTTGTGCTGACGATTTAGAAAATTTATTTTAACGTTTTGACGATTTTTATACCCCTATTTTGACGATTTTCGGTCAAATTCGTCTGGCAACACTGCCTTCATCTCAACTCTACAGTGTGAAGTACATAAAAATAATAAGAATTACAGATATAACTAGAAAACTTTAATTTAATTTTTTAAATAATTTGGAAACTGAGAAAATTCCTTGTCCAAGAAATGTTTGGTTTTGCTTATGGTACCTGAAAAATGTCTTCTGGTTATACCCTACACCACACTGTGGTACATTATACCCTACACCACACTGTGGTACAAGGTATTATAACTTTGTGCATTTGTTTGTAACACCCAAAAGGAGAAGAAATAGACCCATCGTTTATTATACCGATCGACTTAGAATCACTTTCTGAGTTGATTTAGCTATGTCCGTCTGTCCGTCTGTCTGTCTGTCCGTCTGTCCGTCTGTCTGTCTGTGCATGTATTCTTGTAATCAAAGTACAGGTCGCAATTTTGGTCCGATCTCGACGAAACTTTACACATATCTTTTTTTTGGCCCAAGGACGATCCCTATTGAATTTGGTTAAAGTCGGTTCAGATTTAGATATAGCCCCCATATATATGTTAGCCCCGATTTGACATGTAAGCGCTGTAAAAACTTTATTTTATATCCGATCAGTATGAAATTCGGCAGAAAGAGGTTTCTTATTATATGGATGGACACTGTTAAATTTGGAAGAAATCGGTTCAGAGTTAGATATAGCCCCCATATATACGTTACCCCCGATTTGACATGTGAGCGCTGTAAAAATGTTATTTTATATCCGATGAGTGCGAAAGTCGGCAAAAAGAGGTTTCTTTCTACATGAAGGAATACTGCCAAATTCGGAGAAACTCGGTTTAGATTTAGATATAACACCCATATATACATATGTTACCCCCGATTTGACCTGCAAGCGATGTAAAAACTGTATTTTATATCTGATCAGTGCGAAATTCGGCAGAAAGAGGTTTCTTATTACATGAAGGAATACTGCCAAATTCGGAGAAAATCGGTTCAGATTTAGATATAGCTCCCATATATATGTTACCCCCAATTTGACATGTAAGCGCTGTAAAAATGTTATTTTATATCCGATCAGTGCGAAATTCGGCAAAGGGAGGTTCCTTATTACATGAAGGAATACTGCCAAATTCAGAGAAAATCGGTTCGGATTTAGATATAGCCCTCATATATATGTTACCCCCGATTTCACATGTAAGCGCTGTAAAAACTGTATTTTATATCCGATCAGTATGAAATTCGTCAGAAAGAGGTTTCCTATTATATGAATGAACACTTTTAAATTTGGAAGAAATCGGTTCAGATTTAGACATAGCCCCCATATATACGTTACCCCCGATTTGACATGTGAGCGCTGTAAAAATGTTATTTTATATCCGATGAGTGCGAAAGTCGGCAAAAAGAGGTTTCTTTCTACATGAAGGAATACTGCCAAATTCGGAGAAACTCGGTTTAGATTTAGATATAACACCCATATATACATATGTTACCCCCGATTTGACCTGCAAGCGATGTAAAAACTGTATTTTATATCTGATCAGTGCGAAATTCGGCAGAAAGAGGTTTCTTATTACATGAAGGAATACTGCCAAATTCGGAGAAAATCGGTTCAGATTTAGATATAGCTCCCATATATATGTTACCCCCAATTTGACATGTAAGCGCTGTAGAGACTGTATTTTATATCCGATCAGTACGAAATTCGACAGAGGAGGTCTTTTTACATGAATAAGTATTCAGGGAAGATCGGTTCAGATTTATATTACAGCTCCATATATATGTTCCTCCTGACTGTATTTTATATGCGATCAGTACGAAATTCGACAGAAGGAGGTCTTTTTACATGAATGAGTATTCAGGGAAGATCGGTTCAGATTTATATTGATTGTTCCTCCTGATTTGGTATCAAACCGCTATAGAAGTTGGATTTTACTTCCGATCATTAAAATTTTCCAGAAAGATGTTTCTCAATTTAGGAACGAATATTGCTTAATTTAGCGATTATCGTTTCAGAATTAGATAATATGTTTCTACCCATTTACCAATTATTCCAAATTATTATGGCAATGACCCTTATCGCATTGTTAGGGAGGTGTAGGGTATTATATAGTGGGCCCCGCCCGACTTTCTGCCTTTCCTTACTGGTTTTATTTTATTTTATTTTATTTTATTTTATTTTATTTTATTTTATTTTATTTTATTTTATTTTATTTTATTTTATTTTATTTTATTTTATTTTATTTTATTTTATTTTATTTTATTTTATTTTATTTTATTTTATTTTATTTTATTTTATTTTATTTTATTTTATTTTATTTTATTTTATTTTATTTTATTTTATTTTATTTTATTTTATTTTATTTTATTTTATTTTATTTTATTTTATTTTATTTTATTTTATTTTATTTTATTTTATTTTATTTTATTTTATTTTATTTTATTTTATTTTATTTTATTTTATTTTATTTTATTTTATTTTATTTTATTTTATTTTATTTTATTTTATTTTATTTTATTTTATTTTATTTTATTTTATTTTATTTTATTTTATTTTATTTTATTTTATTTTATTTTATTTTATTTTATTTTATTTTATTTTATTTTATTTTATTTTATTTTATTTTATTTTATTTTATTTTATTTTATTTTATTTTATTTTATTTTATTTTATTTTATTTTATTTTATTTTATTTTATTTTATTTTATTTTATTTTATTTTATTTTAATTTTATTTTATTTTATTTTATTTTATTTTATTTTATTTTATTTTATTTTATTTTATTTTATTTTATTTTATTTCATTTTATTTTATTTTATTTTATTTTATTTTATTTTATTTTATTTTATTTTATTTTATTTTATTTTATTTTATTTTATTTTATTTTATTTTATTTTATTTTATTTTATTTTATTTTATTTTATTTTATTTTATTTTATTTTATTTTATTTTATTTTATTTTATTTTATTTTATTTTATTTTATTTTATTTTATTTTATTTTATTTTATTTTATTTTATTTTATTTTATTTTATTTTATTTTATTTTATTTTATTTTATTTTATTTTATTTTATTTTATTTTATTTTATTTTATTTTATTTTATTTTATTTTATTTTATTTTATTTTATTTTATTTTATTTTATTTTATTTTATTTTATTTTATTTTATTTTATTTTATTTTATTGTATTTTATTTTATTTTATTTTATTTTATTTTATTTTATTTTATTTTATTTTATTTATTTTATTTTATTTTATTTTACTTTATTTTATTTTATTTTATATTGTATTTTTTTATTTTATTTTACTTTTATGTTATTTTATTCTATTTTATTTTATTGCATTTCGTTTTTTATTTACTTAATATTTATTTGTTTATATATTTTGTTGATTGTTTTTTTTTTATTATTTAATGTTTTTGTTATTTATTCTTAATTGCTTCTTTATACAATTTCCGTTCATCTTTTATTATATTCTATTTCAGATTATTTGTTACTTAATATTATTTGTAATTTTTTTGTCTTTTGACATATTTATTTTGTTAATCAGTTAGGCATTTATTTATAAATAATTAGGAAAATTAACTATTGAACACAAATTTTTATTAATTTATCGAGTTATTTTTTATTTGTTTTTATTGTTTGTTCACTATCTAATCATTTTGTTAGTCATTCGTTGTTTCTTATTTTTATTTAAATTAATTTATTTTTAGTTTATTTTATATTAATTTATGTTAGTGTGTGTAGTATTATTGTAGTATTACTTTATATTTGTTAGCATACTTTCATACTTTTACTTTAATTTAACATAAGTCTTTAAATATTTAGCGTAAGATTTGAAATGTTATGGTTTTCATTTAAATATAATATGAAATTTTTATTACGATATTCGAACTCCGATTTTAATAAGAAAATTTGTATTTCCACTTTAATAAATACGCTTTATAGAATCTACATATTTATTAAATAAATTCACATATTCAAGTGATTTTGTATATATTTATTTAATAGTTTTTTTTTTTACTTTTTATTATTTATTTCTTCGTTTTTATTCTATTTTATTTAGTTTTTTGTTAGTATTGAGTTTTATTTTATATCTCTGAAACCAAATTCTAAAAACAAAAATTCTATTGTTCACAAAAATATGTAACGCGAGTGTTTCTTGGAATTATCCATCAATAACGCATCTTTTCTAGTTTCACTTTACATTACCTTATCCGTTACCGATCCATTGCCCTGCGCCGCAAAGTGTGGACCAAATTCCGGTTGATTTGTGAATCTATATTTTTGGTTATTATTTTGAAAGAAATAAATAAAATGATTTATTTTTATTTAGACATCTGCACTTCACACGCACACTTTGTAATTAAATTTTTCACTTGTACCTTTCCATTTCTATATATTATTTATCACAACACACAGATGGTTTAAAAAATTTTCCCCAAATTGTTCTCTATATCAAATGTAATTTCTATCGAATTTCCTGCAGTCCGACAGTCGTAAAGGTTTTGGCGAATATATCTGATTTACTTACGATTTTATAGGGTTCAGCCTGAAACTTACAAACACTATTTGGAAATGGAAATTTAATTAGGTTTTCTTATTTTGTTTCTTTACATTTTCCAATATACTTAAGTCTTTTGAAAAGTAAGGACGGTGTTCTGCCATGCCGAATCCTACATATACCCTGCACCATGGATCGCATGTGAATGGTTTCGGGTACAAATAATTTCATGTTGCCAAATGTCAGCCCGATTCGTTGAAATTTGTGATTATTGTTGCGATAAGAAATAAAATCTAGAGGGGCCCTTGTATGGGGTATATAACAAAACATGGACCTATTACGATCGTACTTTGTGTGAAGGGTTCTTGGTATAAATACACCCAATCTTTGCAATCTTGGTCTCTATGGTCTTAAGAAATCAAATCGGACATATGTTGTATATGGGGGTGGAGGCTTAATCACAAATAGTCCGATATAGTGAATTTTCAATCCCAAATTACCTGCAGCTATATATAATAAGTATCTGTACCTTAATTCAGTCATCTAGCTCAATTGTGGTAGATTGTAGCGTGATTACAAAAGACAGACGGACATGGCTACATCTTATTAATAATACACATTATGGGGTCCCCAATTAATATTTCAAGGTGTTACAAACGGAGTGACCAAATGAATATACCCCCCATCCAATGATGGAGGGTGTAAGAAATCTGTTTGATCTTTGTGGTGTCAAAAGGAAAGTACACTGAAGTGGGTCGCCAAAGACAAAGAAAAACAAAACTTCGAATAAAATGTGTACTTTTCCAAAAGATAGACAGATATTCCAAATTACTTGTTTAGGCTTTTTTATAAAGTACAAACTGCAAAAATCGCTTAGAAGTGCACATAAGGTGAAAGTGTAGGATGAAGATTCAATGCGGTTTGAACCCTTCGCACCTTCGATCCTTTCCACTTTTTCCAATAATCGCTGTGTGTTATTTTATCCAAATTAATAAATGATATTTTCTTTGTATAAAGCAAATTTTAAATGAATTTTTCACTTCCCCCCATTTTAATGTACCGCTCGGCCCCAAAGGTTGATTAATTTCATTCTCAACGTTAAAACCTTACAATTCAATACGAGACATAGATTTTGTGTAATAATCACTGTGTGTTTGACAGAAAAAAACAACTAATCGGATGAGGCAATCTTTTTCCGCAAAAGGGCTTTAAGGGCCTAAAATAAAGTAATCTTAGATATTTTTATCAATCGGAATATATAACAAAACCATATAACGTCAATGAATAGCTGCTTTCGTTGAGAGTAATATTAGGCTAAACAATTTTGACAATATCTAAATTGTTAAAAGGTATTCTAAATTTGTATACCTTCCACCATAGGATGGGGGTAGATCTATTAATTCTATCACTCTATTTGTAACATCTGTAAAAATTGATTTGAGACCCCATAGTGTACAGGGTTATCCAATAAGAGTGATAAATTCAAAAGTTTTTTATTTTGTGTGAAGTAGAATCGATACAATTAAACGGAAAGTTTATTTTTACTGTAGTTCCTTAACGGTATATCGGATCGGGACTCGGTCCATGGCAAAAAGATAGTACTTAACGAAAGCTAAAATATTGCTCATGGGTGTCAAGGTCGTAGGTCGACTGGAAAGTGTTTTTTTTTTTAATTTAAAAAATGGATTAGCGCACGAAAAGTTGCAATTGGAGAACGATTATTTTAATAATAAAATTTAATAATTTGTAAATGTTGTTCTTGCGTATATCTCTCCATAGTGAAATTGTAAACACTACTGAATACAATGAAAAAGAAATGATAGATCATGACATATTACAAATGGCCGAAACGTCACTTTAAAATCATATCATCCCTATTGGAAAACTCGTTATATTCACCCTCTACAGAAAACATTTTTTAATTGATCTATATTAAATTTAAGCATTTATTCCTTATGCTACACTTAATCGTCCCTAGTAAAAACGGGGCATATCAGTACATGTATTAAGTTTGTTTTGGCTCTGAGGCTTCCCTGAAGCCCCTGCGAGCGGGCTAAGCAAACGCCCGATTTTATTTTTCAACTCGCAACGGCTCTCTTGGGATAAGCGACAGGGATCCATAGGGAACCGCGCCACTCCCCTTCGAGGAAATCTGCTTTAAATTATATCCATTATTTTCAAAACAACCCTCGTATATTTATATCATGTAATTATCACCGTCTTTATCGTATAGCCAGTACTTTCAAGTACTTGTGAATTCAATTGTTACATCCAAGTTTCGCAAGTTTTCAGTCAATTTGTAGCAATTCATTTGAAAAGGTTGAAATTAGCCATTTTCTTCAATTCGTGTAAATACAAATATTGGTACTCTCTAAGAAAGTCGATGTGGGAAATAGAAGTATAGTTGAATTTGCTGCCCTTGGTGAAGTTGTACAGAGTGGCAAAAGGAAATTCGAGTTGAATTCCGATGCAAAACTGAACTGCAAATCATTCACTAAAACCCCCTAAGGAGCAGGATATTCCTTTAAGATATATGTGCAAACAATAGTTTTAGTTTTTATCCATACTCAGATTAGAAAAATTAATAATTTAAAACTTTGCTTAACAGAATATAAGTGAAATTGCAAAGGTTTTTAAAATAAACTCCATTAATATAATGTTTGATGCAATTACTATACGGACTTGCATTTTTGTGGTACACTTTTCGGAACTTTGAAGCTCTCAAAGAGTAAAACAATTTATACCACTAAAAGTTATTTTTCAAATTTTAATTAGCAATTTTATACACTGCAAGAAATATCATGGCAGACACAACCAAAAGGTTTAGTTATAAAAGCTACTGAAAAAGGAGATAGCAGAACACAAATTTTGACGAAATTTCGATAAAAATACAGAATTTCGACGAAATTTTCGAAAGAAATACAAAATTTCGACGAAATTTTTTATAGAAATACAAAATTTCGACGAAATTTTCTATAGAAATACAAATTCTTTTATTTTAGTTTTGTCTTTAATTTTAATAATTTTTTCCCAATCGTTCGTTATATCGAGTACAAATAATTGAAGTCGTTCGTAATATAAGGTACTCAATGTAAACATTTTGATCGTGCGTTATATCGGGTTTTCGTTAAACCGAGTATTCGTTATACCGCGAGTTGCCTGTATAACATTTCGACGAAATTTTCTATAGAAATACAAAATTTCTAGAAAATGTTCTATGGAAATACAAAATTTCGACGAAATTTTCTATAGAAATGTAACATTTCGACAAAATTTTCTATAGAAATACAAAATTTCGACAGATTTTTCTATAGAAATACAAAATTTCTTGGAAATTTTCTATAGAAATAAAAAATTTCTAGCAAATTTTCTATAGAAATACAAAATTTCTTGGAAATTTTCCATAGAAATACAAAATTTCTTGGAAATTATTTTTTATAGAAATACAAATTTTTTAGGAAATTTTCTATAGAAATACAAAATTTTTAGGAAATTTTCTATAGAAATACAAAATTTCTAGAAAATTTTCTATAGAAATACAAAATTTCTAGAACATTTTCTATAGAAATACAAAATTTCTAGGAAATTTTCTATAGAATTACAAAATTTTTGCGAATTTTCTATAGAAATACAAAATTTCTATGAAATTTTCTATAGAAATATAAAATTTCTATGACATTTTCTATAGAAATATAAAATTTCGAGGAAATTTTCTATAGAAATACAAAATTTCTAGGAAATTTTCTATAGAAATACAAAATTTCGAGGAAATTTTCTATGGAAATACTAAATTTCTGGGAAATTTTCTATAGAAATAAAAAATTTCGAGGAAATTTTCTATGGATATACAAAATTTTCTATGGATATACAAAATTTCGAAAACACAAAATTTCGACGAAATTTTCTATAGAAATATAAAATTTCGACGAAATTTTCCACCGAAGTACAAAATTTCGACAAATTTTTCTATAGAAATACAAAATTTCGACAGATTTTTCTATAGAAATACATAATTTCGACGATATTTTCTATAGAAATACCAAATTTCGACAGATTTTTCTATAGAAATACAAAATTTCGACGAAATTTTTTATAGAAATAACAAATTTCGAGGAAATTTTCTATGGATATACCAAATTTCCAGGAAATTTTCTATGGATATACAAAATTTCGAGGAAATTTTCTATAGAAATACAAAATTTCGACGAAATTTTCTATAGAAATACAAAATTTCAACAGATTTTTCTATAGAAATACAAAATTTCGACGAAATTTTCTATAGAAATACAAAATTTCGACGAAATTTTCTATAGAAATACAAAATTTCGACGAAATTTTCTATATAAATACAAAATTTCGACGAAATTTTCAATAGATATAAAATCCATAGAAATATAAAATTTCGACTAAATTTTCTATAGAAATATAAAATTTCGACAGATTTTTCTATAGAAATACAAAATTTCGACGAAATTTTCTATAGAAATTCAAAATTTCGACGAAATTTTCTATAGAAATATAACATTTCGACGAAATTTTCTATACAATATATATACAAAATTTCGAGGAAATTTTCTATAGAAATACAAAATTTCGACGAAATTTTCTATAGAAATACAACATTTCAACGAAATTTTCGATAGAAATACAACATTTCAACGAAATTTTCGATAGAAATAAAAAATTTTCTGTAGAAATATAAAATTTCGACGAAATTTTCCATAGAAATACAAAATTTCGACAGATTTTTCTATAGAAATACAAAATTTCGACAGATTTTTCTATAGAAATACATTAATTTCGACAATATTTTCTATAGAAGTACAAAATTTCAGGGAAATTTATTATGGATATACAAAATGTCGAGAAAATTTTCTATGGATATACAAAATTTCGAGGAAATTTTCTATAGAAATACAAAATTTCGACGAAATTTTCTATAGAAATACAACATTTCAACGAAATTTTCGATAGAAATAAAAAATTTCGACGAAACTTTCGATAGAAATACAAAGTTTCGACGAAATTTTCTATAGAAATACAAAGTTTCGAAGAAATTTGCTATAGAAATACAGAATTTCGACGAAAGTTTCTATAGAAATACAAAATTTCGACGAAATTTTCTATAGAAATACAAAGTTTCGACGAAATTTTCTATAGAAAAACAAAGTTTCGAAGAAATTTGCTATAGAAATACAGAATTTCGACGAAAGTTTCTATAGAAATACAGAATTTCGACGAAAGTTTCTATAGAAAAACAAAATTTCGACGAAATTTTCTATAGAAATACAGAATTTCGGCGAAATTTTCTATAGAAATACAGAATTTCGACGAAATTTTTTAAAATTTTATATATTTCGACGAAATTTTCTATAGAAATACAAAATTTCGACGAATTTTTCTATAGAAATACAAAATTTCGACGAAATTTTCAATAGATATAAAATCCATAGAAATATAAAATTTCGACGAAATATTCTATAGAAATAAGAAATACAAAATTTCGACGAAAATTTCTATAGAAATACAAAATTTCGACGAAATTTTCTATAGAAATACAAAATTTCGACGAAATTTTCTATAGAAATACAAAATTTCGACGAAATTTTCTATAGAAATACAAAATTTCGACGAAATTTTCTATAGAAATACAAAATTTCGACGAAATTTTCTATAAAAATACAAAATTTCGACGAAATTTTCTATAAAAATACAAAATTTCGACGAAATTTTCTATAGAAATACAAAATTTCGACGAAATTTTCTATAGAAATACAAAATTTCGACGAAATTTTCTATAGAAATACAAAATTTCGACGAAATTTTTTATAGAAATATAACATTTCGACGAAATTTTCTATAGAAATATAACATTTCGACGAAATTTTCTATAGAAATATAACATTTCGACGAAATTTTCTATACAATATATATACAAAATTTCGAGGAAATTTTCTATAGAAATACAAAATTTCGACGAAATTTTTTATAGAAATATAACATTTCGACGAAATTTTCTATAGAAATATAACATTTCGACGAAATTTTCTATACAATATATATAAAAAATTTCGAGGAAATTTTCTATAGAAATACAAAATTTCGACGAAATTTTCTATAGAAATATAAAATTTCGACGAAATTATAGAAATAGAAAATTTCTTGGAAATTTTCTATAGAAATGCATAATTTCTAGGAAACTCTATAGAAATACAAAATTTCTTGCAAATTATTTTTTTTATAGAAATACAAAATTTTTAGGAAATTTTCTATAGAAATACAAAATTTCTAGAAAATTGTCTATAGAAATACAAAATTTCTAGGAAATTGTCTATAGAAATAAAAATTTCTAGGAAATTGTCTATAGAAATACAAAATTTCTAGAAAATTTTCTATAGAAATACAAAATTTCTAGGAAATTTTCTATAGAAATACAAAATTTTTAGGAAATTTTCTATAGAATTACAACATTTTTGGGAATTTTCTATAGAAATACAAAATTTCTATGAAATTTTCTATAGAAATATAAAATTTCGAGGAAATTTTCTATAGAAATACAAAATTTCTATGTAATTTTCTATAGAAATACAAAATTTCGAGGAAAATTTCTATGGAAATACTAAATTTCTGGGAAATTTTCTATAGAAATAAAAAATTTCGAGGAAATTTTCTATGGATACACAAAATTTCGAGGAAATTTTTTATGGATATACAAAATTTCGAGGAAATTTTCTATCGAAATACAAAATTTCGACAAAATTTTCTATAGAAATATAAAATTTCGACGAAATTTTCCATAGAAATACAAAATTTCGACAGATTTGTCTATAGAATACAAAATTTCGACAGATTTTTCTATAGAAATACATAATTTAGACGATATTTTCTATAGAAATACAAAATTTGATAGATTTTTCTATAGAAATAAAAATTTTCTATAGAAATAAAAATTTTTGACAGATTTTTCTATAGAAATACAAAATTTCGACGAAATTTTCTATAGAAATACAAAATTTCTAGGAAATTTTCTATAGAAATACGAAATTTCTAGGAAATATTCTAAAGAAATAAAAAATTTCGAGGAAATTTTCTATAGAAATATAAAATTTCGAGGAAATTTTCTATAGAAATACAAAATTTCTAGGAAATTTTCTATAGAAATATAAAATTTCTAGGAAATTTTCTAAAGAAATACAAAAATTCTAGGAAATTTTCTATAGAAATACAAAAATTCTAGGAAATTTTCTATAGATATACAAAATTTCTAGGAAATTTTCTATAGAAATACAAAATTTCTAGGAAATTTTCTATAGAAATACAAAAATTCTAGGAATTTTTCTATAGAAATACAAATATTCTAGGAAATTTTCTATAGAAATACAAAATTTTTAGGAAATTTTCCCTGGAAATACAAAATTTCGTGGAAATTTTTATATAGAAATACAAAAATTCTAGGACATTTTCTATAGAAATACAAAATTTCGGCGAAATTTTCATCTCTGGGATGAATCAGAGTTATAGTTAAGTTATTTGGACCCAGTGTTATACAGATTTAAAAAAGTCAAATAAATTTGTTTTGCATTTGTAGTAGATTTGCGTGCACGTTCTTTATTATTTCAGATTTTGTAAATAAGTATTTTTTTCTGTTTTTTTTTTTTCGAATTTTTCGTCTTTAGTGACATTGCAGATTTAACATTTAATGACAACAAAATGATTTTATATAGTTTTTAAACCATTTTCAAGTGATCCCAGTTTTGTTGGGATTTTTTTTGGGCCAGAAGAAGCCATTTCTAAGTTCGTACAAAATATATTGTTAGTTTCTTATATAAATTTGTCTATTTATTTATTGTTTGAAATATAAAAATGTACTGTGATCACTTCAAGTCTTTGACAGATCAATGGGAAGACAAACCCCTTCGCATAGATCTATGAAAGGCTTTACATAGGCGGTTAGTCGGTGCATTAAATAAATTCAATTCTGATTCGTGTGTAATCGTACATTAGATTGAACAGATCCGTATTTTTGCATATATAATTAGTATCTTCATGGTTACATGGCCGTGGGTTTTTTTTGTGGAGTCCACTCTAATGTACATTTGTTTAAACTCGTTTCTCCATTGTTGTTTTGCGGTTTATGTCATCGTATTCTCACTCGGGCCGGGGACTGGGTTAATTAAGCACCTTCACTGGTCTGAGAAGTACCTTCGCTGGCAGCTGCTGCTTTACCATCGTCTACATTGCCACAGACACAGCATGGACATTTCTCTTTCAGAGCAATGCGGTATTTAGGATGGCTAAGGAGGAATAAGTTATCAAGATCACATTATAAGGAATGAGTACAGAGTTGCAGCTTAAATAAGAGAGATTATATGTGGTCTCCTTACCTTGTGGCATATACAATGGGATTGTAGACGGTCGCCGATTTGGCAAAACAAGCTCCCCACACAGTGTTCAGAGGCGTGAGACCCTCATATCCGAAGAGACCTATGCAATTGATGACTGTATACGGTGTCCAGGCCATGAACCACAGTGAAATGGTGACCAAGGCAACTTTGGCCAATTTACCCTCGGCCGATTTGTCGGCATCCTCCGAGGAACGCAATGATTTTACATTCATTTTCTTGGCTTGTTCGCGCATAGCTTTTTCGTGAGCAGATACGGCCTAGAATATGTTTTTTCAAAATAGATTTAAAAAATCTTAATCGGTATTAAGATAAAATCCCCTAAAATTCGCCCAGACTTACCGCAATAATGAACCAATAGGAATAGCAGATCAAGAACAAAGGCATGAAGTACACGAAGACGGTGTAGGCAATTAAATAGCTCATGGGATTGAAATCGTAAGTCAAATAGTCAATGCCACATGAGGTCAAATTTCCCTCGGGCACATATCTGTGGAGGGAATTTGGTATTCCAAATTATATTATTAGATAAGTATACAAGAAAGAGTATTTTGCAACATGAAGCAGAACCTTCCGTCCTTTCTACTTACCGGCTCCATCCAAAAATTGGAGCAAATGTCCATATACTGCCCATCGCCCATATGAATATTATCTTGAATATGGCCAATTTAATGGTCATCGGCTGTCCCGCCATACCCTTCACAATGACATTGTAACGATCCAACGCCACCATACACATGGACCAACTGCAACCGAACGCCGAACCCAAACCGGCATAAACATCACACATCAATGGTCCCCATACCCATGTCTCAAAGTATAAATTTGTCGCCATTATTGGTGTGTTCAGGACCATCATGCCAAAATCGGAAAGAGCCAAATTGATTACAAGCAGATTCGCCGGAGTGCGCAATGATTTTGTGGTGCCGAATATATAGATCACCGTACCGTTTCCTATCCACGCCAGGAGGCCAATTGTCACCAGATATGCGGACAAAATTTTATTCCACATTGGGTCCATGGCGGGAAATTGACTCCAGTACGAACTGACTAAATGGGCCATGTCGGGTGTTACCTGTGGTAAGAGAGAGAGATGAATTATTAGTTTTCTCAAATGTTTAAAATTATTATATGTAAAATGTAAGATCTATTAAATATACGTGTATACATATGGATTGAGCGGGGGTAGTGGTTCAGTGTATATCTAAATCTGCATCGTTTTCCTTCAAACCTGGCATTGTTGGGTTTTTGGGTCAAGTAACTCATCTCTGCAAGATATCACAGTAATCTATATATTGGGAATTCCACAACAAATCAACGGGTTCAAAATTTTCAGTTTAGATTTTCCCATTTTTTTTATAGTTTTTAATACACCTAAAGAAAAGCTTTGTGAATTTTTTTTAGAGATTTTTCTGATATCTCGTCCAGAAGGAATCGATATTTAAAAAATCGTTAAGATATCACTCTGCTTATCGGGTTTGTGGTCATAAATTCTTAAGTTATGGTCCGATTTTCGGTACTTTCCCGGAAAAAATGAAAAAAAAAATCTACAAAACTTGGAATTTTTAACTCCAATGTAAAATCCACATCCGGATATCCGTTTTGGGTCGTTTTAAGTCAAATGAGCAATGTCCGTCCGCCTGTCTGTCTGCTGGCTGGTGCGCAAGATAACTCACATTTGTGTGGAAGGTACCAGAAGGGGCGTGGCAAAGACTAGACTGTAGGTACCATAAAACCATTACACTGTACAAAATTTCAAGTCTTTGTGTGTTTTCCGTCACTATTAACTTAAAAAAATGGGCGAAGTGTCGCCCCCCTTTTTGGTACTTGCCACACAAAGGGACCATTTTGTACAAAATTTTAACT